>VBSM01003160.1:186527-219928 GCA_008086735.1 Cheirogaleus medius
GTATATCATTAATTCCTTGCAGTGTAAAACTGGAAACAGGGAGCTCCAAGGAGGTGAGAGAATCAAGGGGAAAAAAGTGTGTTAAATATTTTTTGTATTTAAATTTTGGAAACTCTGGCTAGAATTTGCACAGAGAGGAGGCAGGTGGCCGGGGGCATTTGGCCGCAGTGTGTCTGGTCTCGAATCACCTTCCATCCACGGCAGAGGCAGTTTGGTTTGGTCTGGAGTTTGGTTTAGAGTCCTCAAAAGGCTCTCAAGTTTCAACTCGCTGTGAATGTGGGGTTGGTTTGCTGCCTCGAACCAAAACGGCACATGTAAGTGTTTTCGCATGGGCACCTCTTCTGCGAGCTAATGGGTTTCAGGGGGACGCCGTAGGTGGGTTGGGGTGCGGACGTGCAGGCCACACAGGCCCAAGCGAGTGCGGGGGGATGGACAAGGCTCCGCGGGGACCACACAGATGCACAAGCTGCTTCTCATCTTCCAGGGCCTTTAAATTTCCAGCGACTAAAAGGAAACAGAGAGGCAGCCTGGGGTGCCGGGACCATCGCGGGCTGGAGACCCGGGAAGGTTCTGCAGACTGTGGGAGGCCCCCCGACGGCGGCTCCTTCTCCCCTCCTTGTGAAATAGGGGTGGGGCAGGATAGACCAGGGCTTCTCAAACTGGGCTCTGCAGAGTCGCGAGGTGACAGCAGTGGGTGGCCCGGGGTGGCCGGGGCACAGCGAGTCCAGCCTTGCAGCCAGAGCCCGTCCACTCTGGTTATTCATAGACCGGGCCTCGGCAAGGTGCCTTCTATTTAAAGAGCAGCTACTGCTGCTTTAAAACAACGTTTAGTCGCCGCAAGACTAGAAGGTTCTGTGGAGCCCAGTGATGCCGAGTGAGCAAGACGCAAGCCAGGGCCCCCGAGCCGGGGAGCTTGGTGACGGGGAAGCTCAGGCCCATCATCTCAGATTCATGAAGGCTTCACTCTGGGAAATCACTTTTGATGCGCTTAGGAATAAAACGTTTCTCAAAGAAGCCCAACATAATTGAAATGACATTTTAAGTCGTGCGGAGGGAAGGGTGATCTTTAAAAAAAAAAAAATGTTCCCATCCCCATTTGCAGACTGTTCAAACAAGTCACAGGCCGTTTTCCTCGTGAAATGGCCAGCAAAGAGAACCTTGCGTTGTGTTTTTGTGCGTGAGACATGCCTTTCCTTCTTCCTGACCACCAGCCCCCGGCCCAGCTTGCATGAGACAGAGAGGCCGAGTTTAGACTCTTGTCCTTCTGGGTCTCTTGGCCAAGAGGGAGAGGAGGAAGCAGGGGCCAGGCTTGGAGGACTGGCGAGGCCACAGGACGTGGCATGTGTTGAGACTCAGCCGAGTCCCAGAGGGCCAGGCCAGTGGATGGGCTCAGGTGGAAAGTCAAGCGCCTGGCCAAACAGTTAGGGGTTCAGGACAGGGAAACTGAGGCATGAGCTGATGGACCCTCCGTCTAGTCAGGCGCAGGCTATGAAGCAGCAGTTTCTTTCGCGAGTCCCCCTGTCATTGGGGATTTGGGCCCGTCAGACACTCCTTGGGTCTCTTCCGTCACTGCCGTCAGGTGGGGTTCGTGGGCGTCCATGATCTGGGCGAGTGGTACCGAGTGTCAAACCCAGAGACGAGCAAACCGGGTTTGTGTCAGAGCCGGATGCTGACTCTGCCAGCCCTAAGTCATCAGTTAGAGATTCTTTGGCTATTTTATTTGTCTCAAAAGCATCTTTGAATCTGTTTCTCCAAACGTCAGGATAAAATGGGATCTTCTATATCCCACCTGTTAAGACCCAGTGAGGTGGCCCTTCTAACCCCTCCCTCTGCCATTCAGACCTCTGTCTCCGCAGTTTGGGGTTAGGGCCAACTCCACGTGCCCCGACCTGAGGGCCCCGAATTGGGTTTCAGCCTTTGCAACTACCATCCTACAATCCTTAATAGTTTGTGAACAGGGGCCTGCATTTCCCTTTTGCACCGAACCCCCACAAATTAAGTAGCCAGTCCCATCTGGAGTTTTAGATTTGAATTATTATCATTGTATTATGATTTCATGTTATATATCTTAACTCTAAAGAATCCATTTGCGTACTTTTAGTAGTTTTATAACTGAGGTTCAATCATCTGAACCTCTCGCTGGGGTTTGCTGCCAGTCTAACTGTAGGAGAGTGGGATCTGTCAGTCAGAGAACTTCTTAAAACCCTCTGCGTGTTGTGGGAGAGGAAAAATGCGAGACACAGACTTACAGTCGAGTTGCAGGGAGAGTTTCAAATGCACCCGAAACCACCCTCACTGAGCAGGTGCCTTGCGGGGTGACGTCTGGGTCCCAGCCCAGTGCTGGCACGGGGCACAGAAGGGGACAGCACAGCCGCTGCCCTCAAGGGGTGTCTTGTCTAATGCAGCCTTTTTCAGACTTTTTAAACCTCAAGCCATAGTGAGAAATACGCAACCCAGTGTGCATACAAACACGTGCACACAGAAAGATGACATCGTTTCATGAAACGGTGTACTTACTGTGTGCAGTATATTCTCTTTTCTATTTCATTTTTTAAAATACCGCTTGCAGCACTCAAAGTCAATTGCACAGCGCGTTAGCCAGAGTGTTACAAGCGCTGCGGCTCTGTCGGGAGGGACGGACCTTGAGCAGACAGTGGCGCTGTGACGGGGCAGGGTGGACTTCCAGGGGAAGCAGCGTTTGCCGAGAGCGTCGAAAGATGTGGTGTTGGCAGTGGAGACGCTGGTGGTGGGAACGAGGTGGGTTCAGAGAGAGGGGCCACGTCTGAGCACGTGGGGCTTGGTGCTGGGGAGGGGGTGCCGGAAAGACAGATCAGCACGCGGGTGCCGGGCAAGACACTCGTGTACACTCCTGTGTGAGCCACGGGAAGTTTGTGTTCTTTTTTTTTTTTTTGGGGGGGGGGACAGAGTCTCACTCTGTTGCCCGGGCTAGAGTGCCGTGGCGTCAGCCTAGCTCACAGCAAACTCCAACTCCTGGGCTCAAGTGATCCTCCTGCCTCAGCCTCCCGAGTAGCTGGGACTGCAGGCATGCGCCACCATGCCCGGCTAATTTTTTCTCTATATATTTTTAGTTGTCCAATGTCTTGCTATTTTTAGTAGAGACGGGGTCTCGCTCTTGCTCAGGCTGGTTTCAAACTCCGGACCTTGAGCAATCCTCCTGCCTCGGCCTCCCAGAGTGCTAGGATGACAGGTGTGAGCCACCGTGCCCAGCCAAAGTTTGTGTTCTTATAACAGCTTTATACGAAGTATTTATATACCATGACATCCTCCCATTGTAAGTCTACAGTTCCATGACTTTTAGTAAATGTATATAGTTGTGCAGCCATACTCCAGTTTTAGAACATTCCCATCACTCCAGAAAGTTCTCTTGTGCCTCCTTCCATCGATCCCCATTCCTACCCGCCAGCCCCAGGCAACCACTGATCTACTTTCTGTCGCTGTGGATTTGTCTTTTCTAGAAATTGTATGCACATGGACTCCTACCGTCCAGACTTCGGTCTGGCTTCTCTCGGGCAGCGTTGCGTTGCTGGGTCCTCCGTGCTGGAGCGTGCGGCGATCTCCCATGCACGGGCCGCCCCGCGGTTCATCCACTCCCCAGTCGGGGGACGTTTGGGTTGTTTCCAGTTCGGGGCTATCATGAATAACGCTTCTGAGAGCATTTGCGTGCGAGTCTCGGCGTGGCCACATGTTTCCGTTTCTGCCGGGGAGCTCCCGGGAGCGGAATTGCTGCATCGTATGGTCGACGCATGTTTCACTCTGAGAAACTCCGAAACCGACTCCCGGAGCAGTTACGCATTTGACATTCCTCCCAGCAGCTTGTGAGGGGTCCCGGGTCTCCACCTCTGCTGGAGGATCTGAACAGAGACGTGATGAGATTTGCTTTCCAGAAGATTCTCCCTGTTGCAGGGTGGCGGTGAAGTGGGAGGGAACGGAGAGGCAGAGGCGGGAGGGGGACGGCTGGGGCCTGGGCTCACACTCTGGCCATGGGTAGGCAGAGGTGGCGCTGGAATCCGGGGTGTGTCTGATGCACAATTCGCAAGTGGCAGAGAGAGAAAAGATGTAGGTGACATGGGGCAAGACCGACATCTGGAATGAGAGGACACTGCCTGGCCCTTCCTAGGTCCCATTGAGCTCAGTTGGCCCGGCCGACACATCACTGAGGACTGTGTGCAAGTCCTTTAAGGGAAGTGGTTCCCAGCCGCAGCAGCATATTTGAATCACCTGGAAATCTTTAAGATCTGCTGGCCGGGTGCTAATGGGATCGGTCTGGGCACAGCCCGGACGTGGAGAAGTGCAGGCCCCCAGGTGAGTCTACCGTGCACCTGGGCGGAGGACCACCGCGCCCTGACCTCAGGCTCAGGTGCCCACTGGGAACACCTGGGAAGTTTTACAAACTACTGATGTGCTGGTTCTCACCAGAGCTTTTGGTGTCATTGTGACCAAATTCTGACCATGAGAAGTTGTGAAATCTCCAAGGTGATTATAACGTGCACACTTAGAGCCAAGCATCAGTTCTGGGCAGATGCTTCTACTGCTAGCATTTCCTGAGAGAGTGTTCTCGATGTGTTCGCTGTTTCAGAAGTAGACCCGGAACTCTTTTTATTTTTTTTCCTTTCAAATACACAGATCATTTTTCTGAAGCATTTTATAGTACATGTTGTTAAGAAAATAAAACCAGACTCCGCTGCACATGTTCTATAAATCCATCTGGTTTACATAAAATATTTACAAATACAGATACAGAGGAATGTAAAGATATCTGTGGGTAAGGAACTAGGGTGTTAGCTTCGTGTTGCCTTTTCTGTGGTCGCCGTAGCATGTGTGTGCAAGAAAACACGGATGGGGCACGCAGGATGACCTGCCCACCTGCAAGACCCCAGGTCGCACCGGAAAGCTCATTCATGCATACTTTTCTTGCCCAGATATTTTCAGATAGTAAATTAAACAAAATGCTGCCTCGGACCTTTTCTCTCCTCCAGATGTTTGGCGTTTGTGCGTTCTTGCCCATGCCACCCGGGTATCTTGTAACTCCTAGAGCATCACTGCGAAAGAGGGGACCGGAGCTGTGTGTTACGCTTCATGTTTAAAGTCAGCTTGGGCTGTTTCGCCAAGAGCCCTGGCATCTCAAGTTCTCCGGGTACTGTCTGTGTTCTTCGAACTTGGTCCTAGAATTATCTGGTTTGGACACAGCAGAAGGTCTCAGGGAGGGGACCGGGACCACAGAGGAGCCTCTGAGTGTCTCTGGCCCCATGTCCTCCTCCAGGGAATTAAGACAAGTTGGCTGAGAATTTTCGAGCGGCCCTGCTTAAACTTCAAGCTTATTCACTGTAGCAAGCGGGGCCCCCTGAGCATGCGGTGGGCACTCAGGCCAGGCAGGAGCAGCTCTGCTCAGCTCAGCTGAGGCTGACCCCACCGTCCCACCCCTTCCGAGGGCCCCTTGTTGGTTGGAGCCCTGGGTCCAATCCCCCAAGCACCCCCAAGCACCCCAGGACTGGGTCAGCTTCTTGACTGCTGCATCTTGGCAGGTGGAGATTGGGAAGGAGCCGGCACTGGGCTACTGGAGAGGCAGAGCTGGCCACAGAGGGGCCGCGGCGTGGGGGTCCAGGCGGGAAAGCGAGCACCCCCAGAGGGAGCACAGCGGGCCCAGGACCGTGTGTTCAGAGGCTGGGTTGACCCTTGGGCGGGTCGCATGCTGTGTTCCCCTCCCCCCACATCTGTTCTCCACTGGGAACTGTGGAGTGTGAGGCTCATGCTCTGCCCGCGCATGCCACCGAAGTGGGCCGGGTCCCGTGGCCTCCTGCTCCCTGGGCACTGTGCTCAGTTCGTCCCCTGCACGCTCTGCCCGGGCCGAGTCGCGTCCCAGGTAGGTCGTAAAGAGCCAGAAGTTGGTCACGATCAGGTACCATCCCCACCTGCCACCAAATTCGATAAAAGGTCAAGATTATACTCTACTGTGGTGGAGCGCAGGGTAGTTGGACTTGGAGATAGATGGTCCCGGGTTCAAGTCCCCTTGCTACACAGCCTTGTGATTTTAGGGTGGAAGATCGCCGGAAAACAAGGAAGTCAGAAGGAGACGAGGCTCTGAAAGTGTCCTGTTAACTGTTCAGGCCCTGGCTCCACCCTCTACCACCCTCTACTGTGCACCTTTGACAGAGAGGCATAACCTCTCTGACCCTCAGTCTCTTCTTTTGCAAAATGGCAGGGTAACACCCCTCAGGGTTTTTATCAAGATTAGATGAATGAAGTCTGCCAGGAGCTTGGCAGTTTCTTCACATAGTGAGTACCCAATAAATGTCAGCTTTTAGTTCTGTGACCTAGACAGGTGGTTGGGGAATCAGCGGTGTTCCTCTTTGGGTCCCCACCCTCTTTGCTCAGTAAGGAGGGCTTAGCTGGTCACCAGAGGCTGCACAGGGACACCATAAGAGAGGCAGCAGCTTGTCCTCTGTTCTGGTGCTTTTGTTCTGAGTCAGCCCTAGCGTGTCCTTGATTAGGGTACATTTTGGAAAAAGCAAGCAGATTGTTTCCAGGTGGTTTGTGCCGTAACTGGTGTTCTGTGCATTCTCTCTCTGCAACTCAGTGTCCCCACCCCCACCAGCTCTTGGCACCTGCTCCTCCTGCCCTTCCCTTCCAGCCTCCTCCACCTGCCGTGCGTTGTCCTGAGGGTCTCACGCTCTCCCACCGGCCTGGGGCGGGGCAGCCTCCTAACCGGCCTCCCTGCCTCTACCCCTCTCTCTCCCCACTGTTAGCACAGCCAAACACCTGGGTTTGGGACGTAGAGTCCCCAGCTAGGGCGGCTCTCGGGGCTGTTGGCTACCTCACCCACCCACGTCTTGCGCCGAGTCTCTGGCTGGTGCCTGGTACTTGTGACGTCCCTCGATCGCTCTGCCTTCCCCCTGCTCAGCCAGGCAGGCCCAGGTGCATGCTCTGTGCCTCCGTTAAGACGTCACCGGCTCCGAGAAGCCCGCCCTGGCTGCCCAGGCAGAATGAAACAAGCTTCCTGTGCGCTCCCATAACGCCCGGTCGTTCACAGCGACCGGCTGCGTGGTGTTCTGCACACTCGTCCTGGGCGAGAGTCCTGCCCTCGGGCAAGGTCCGTCATTAACAGAAGCAATGATGAAACAACGGCAGTCAGCACACTCCATGCTCGCCGTGTGACAAGCGTCGAGCCCAGCGACTCTGCGCAGGACGCGACTCACTCCTCAGTGGCAGGGCCGGGAAGTTGCGGGGGAAGGGAGCGCCTCTCCAAGGCCACCTCCAGAACACCCCACCGTCTAAGTGGAAACAGGGCTTTGATGGCAACTGCAGCTCCCTCCCGCCCCCTGCCCTGGACCCAGGTCACCCCTCCCCTGTGCTGTTCCTGACTAGCAACTCCGGAGCTGCTAAGGGAGCCTGTGAGGTAGGAGCGCTGTTAGTATCCAGTTTTCCAGGTGAGTAAATGGCAGGAGGTGAGACGGCAGAGCCAGGACTGGAACCCCGACGTGGCGGCCGCCGTCCTGTGTGCCCAGCTCTGGGCCTGGCACCCAGCTCAGGTGTGCCGAGTGGAGGGTTCACGTGGGGACTCCTGAATCACCCCACATACAGCTGAAGATCACCCCAGGCCCCGACCAAGGAGTGGAGTGGGGCGAAATGCCTGGGCCCAGACCAGGACGTCGGGCTCGCGGCGTGGAGGCTGTGAGTGGCTCACGACTGAGCCTCCTTTCTTGTCTGTAAAAGCGTGAGGCTGGGCGAGACCAAAGGAGAGGAGGACCCCTTCCTGGTCCCCGGGTTCCATGCGTGCAAATGACAAAGAGCGAGTTCAGCTGGGAGTGAGCCCACACCCCTGTCCACTCCCTCCACCGCATCTGGCGATTAAAAGAGAGGAGAGAAAATACAATGCACATCCCCCAGCGTCCCAGGCTCCAGGAACAGAAAGGTTACTTTATTAGCTGTCACAGAAATTTCGCTGTGACCCAAAAGTAATTTCCCCAGAGAGACGCAAATCTCTGGGAGCCGGAACAGACGCAAAGGTTATTGCTTCCCCCGCTGGCCGAGCAGCGTCTGCGTCCAGCACCGCAGTTCGGGGTCAACAGGCTGCTCAGGGCTGGCGCCACCCCCTCCCTCGAGGCAGAGGCCCCGGGGATCCGCAGCGTTGGCAGCAGCCTGGGCCGTGGTCGGTGCCGGGACGGGCGGCTCAGGTGGGAATCGCTGCCCTTCTGGAATCGGCACAGCTTTGCAATCAACCCGGGGTTGGAATCCCACTTTGGTTAAGTTCGAACTCTGGGGCGCTGAGAAGCTCCACTCCACACCCCCACCCCAGGCCTCAGTTTCCCTGGCTGCGAGTAGAACTGTGGGTGAGGCACTGGCCTCTCTCTAGAAGGGTGCAGTTAGGGTCACATCGTCCTCTCCCTCCTTCCTGTCCTCAGCAGTACCATTATCAGAGACTGCTCCTCCCCAAACCGCCCCGCGAGGCTCATGGCCGGGCCTCCAGGCTGGGCTCCCACAGAGAGCTGGGAAGGCCCCAGGGAGAGCTGCTGGGTGCTGCCCGACTCCCCCGTAGGGACATGCTCGCTCACCTCTGTACCCCAACACCTGGCAACCACGGGGGCTGTGCGTGCACATGGCTGGGAGTGAATGTTCCCAGATCTCAGGGTCTGGGACAGAGCAGACACTCAGAAAATATGAATAGTGTCGAACTGAGCAAACGGATTATTGTGTTCTCGTTTCATCAGAATGCTCTATCTCCTAAACTGCCACTGAAAGGAACCAGCCAGCTGTGTCGGTCCCTTTCTCAGCCTTCTGCCTGGAGATCAGGAACGAGCCCCGGTATCCCCTACATGCTCACACGTGTGTGTGCTTGTCACATGGCCACACACGCGTGCAGACCTCCCGGCAGAGGTGGACTTGCCCGGGCATCGGCAGCCGTGGGCAGACAGAAAGGTCACTGCTCGAGAACACAGGACTAGTCTTCCTTCCTTGTCTTCCCAGGTCCATTTCCAGGGGACCGTGAGCCCCGGGACGGAACTGTGCAGGCAGTGGGCCATGTATGTCCACGGGAAACTGGAACTCGTTTCTGGAATTCTTGGCAATAGTGGCAGAATTCCAGTGGGCAGAGGCCCAGGAAACCTGGGGCCCTGGTGAAGCCACCTGTGTGTCTTTGTTAATTGCTTGCACAGAAGAATTGCCTCATGGGGTGTGATCATTTGCTCCCAGCAGGAGGAACGTTACGCTCCGCGGACAGGAACTGGGTGTACAATCAAGACAATGCAGGATTAAGTGCCCACATTCAGGCTTAAGGTCTCAAAGTGACAGTTCCATCCAGAAGTATTTAATGCTCAAAAAATTCATCACAGGGGCACACAGTTCTTTTCCAGGGGCACCTGTGTGGAGGGAGCGCCTGGCTGACCTCCCTGGCTGAACATACCTGCGGGGCGTGCTGAGGCCGGGGTATGAAAACTGGCTCCAGAGCCTGCCTGGACAGGAGCATGGAAGGGCCACCCCGGCAGAGGGAGAGGCATGGTCAGGGGGGACAGAACTGTACCAGAGTTCTAGCCGCCGTGCCTGGGGAGTGGTGAAGATGGTGGTGGGGTTAAAGCCAGACCAAAGGCCCGAGGAAGGAAGTAGAGCCAATCTATGAGACGCTCTGAAGGGAAGCTGAGACACTTGGACAATACCCAGTAGGCCATGGGGAGCCATGGAGGGTGATGCAGGGAGGGAGGGGCACATGCTCAGAAGGTCCCTCTGGCATCAGTGGAAAACCGGCCGGGGGTGGGGAGGAGTTGTAGGGTCCAGGCGAGAGACCATGCAGCCTCGCCAGGAAGGCAGCAGTCAGACTGGAACCCCGGGGACCCTCCGGCTTGGGGGTACCCTGGGCCTGGACCACCATGAAGCTCAGGTCAAGGAAGCAGAGCAACAAGGAAAGGAAAGACCTTGACTTCCGGGGTGAGGCGGGGAGGAACTGTGGCGTGGGGCGGGCGGGCGCCTCGAGCCTAGCACTCCTCGAGAGTGACCTTGGAGGGGTCGTGGCACCTCGCGACCTCAAGCCCCCTCCTCTGCAGAAGGGGTCGACGCCACCTCCGGAGCGTAGGAGAGTAAAGCTGGTGAAACGCCGTGGTGCCCGCTCGGGGCCCGCACCCCTGCGTGTCTGCTGTGCCCTCCCACACCCGGCATGTCTGCTGTGCCCTCCCACACCCCTGCGTGTCTGCTGTGCCCTCCCGCACCTGGCGTGGGGGACAGAGCCAGGTGGCCCTGCCGAGCATCTTCAGCAGGGAGGAAAGCATCCCCTCACCCCACGCTGGGCCTGGTGGCTCTGGGGTGCCGTGGGGTCCCAGGGAGGCCCCCCCATCTGAGCGGGGGAAGGGAGCCGCGGGGCAGCAAGGGGGTGACAGGCAGCACCCCCATGACAGGGTCAGAGGCCCGGGGACCTCTGCGTCCACACCCCCGTCTGGGCAGGCGAGGGGTTAAAGTCTCGAAGCTGGGTGTGCTCAGGGAAAAATGAGGCCCGAGATGAATCACCACAGGCCAGCAGAGTGACAGTGTGCCACAGGAGCGAAAAAACATCCTGTCCCCAGCCCAGCCTCGAGGCACGATCCGGCGCTGACATAATGAGGTCAGGAGAAGTGGCCGCTGTCCCGCTCCTGGGCGCAGCCAGCCTGGTGGAGCCGGCCCGTCCCGCAGGCGCGCTGGGGCGCCCCGCAGCGGCTTAGGGGGACAGGACCCCGGGAGCACTCAGTCCTCGTCACAAAGGAGCTTGGAGGAGCAGGACAAGGCAGAGACCCCGAGGCTGCCCCGGGCCCTGCTGTCTCGGCTCTGCTCTGGCGCAGGACGCTTCTTACGAGAGGAGAGAAGGAGCCGGCCCGGCAGCCCCTAGGGGTCTGGCAGGGACGCTGGCCTGAGAGACGGCCAGAGAGAGAAGTCCCTTCAGAGGCCTCGGTCCCAGGAGATGCCAGCAAGCAGAAGGCTCAGTCTCCTAAGGGGACGCTGGTGCCGAGGACTTGCGAGTCCTCTTCTCTTCTCCCTGCCATCTGGGCCCCCGAGACGAGGGCCGATGCTGCTTGGGTGCCAGGGAGGCCAGGCTGGCGGGAAGGGCTTGGACCGGGAGCCGGACCGGCTTCCTGATGCTCCTCCCTCCCGAGCTGAGGCTGTGGGGTCCCCAGGTAGACGCCCACCCAGGGTGCTGGCCTGCCAGCGCCTCCCCGAGGGCCTGGGAGAGTGAGGACACGTGTGCCCATCTGAAGGGGAGACAGGCCGTGCTGGTCACGCTCTGCCCCAGCGCTGGCCGCAGGCAGCGTCCCTCTGCTGCAGGGAGGGACCAGCAAGGCCTGCATGTCTTCCCGAGCCTCGCAGTCAGGGCCACGGCCGACAGATAGGGAGGGGAGAGAAGGGCCCCTGCTTGGCTGTGGCCCACGGTGGGTGCCCAGGACCCTCGTTAAATACGTAGACGAATGTTGACTCCGTAGCGGCAGCTGGGCAGGACGAAGACCCTAACGTTCCGGGACCCACTCACATGTGACAGATCGCGTGATGCAGCTCATGACAGGAGAGAGAAGAGGCAGAAAGTCCTGCAAAGCTCGTCATTCGATAATGCCTTGGCGTTTGACGGGCCTCCGTCTACATCTCAGGTCTGCTGTTGTATGTCTGTTGCGCCTCACGCAAGTTACTGAGCCTCTCAGAACTTTAGTTTTCTTGTCTATAAACCTGGGAGGATACTAACCTCTCGGCACGCTCGTTCTGAGGATTAAATGAGAAAATGTCAATCACGGGGACCGAGGACAGACGCCCGTCTGGCATTCACGAAATGACGCCTGTTGAAGGAGGAGGAGTTCGGGGATGTTGGCCTCCCGGCGAGAGGGCGGGGGTCTGTTTAAATGTGGGTGCAGCGCCGCCCGCGGGTCTGGCCCACTCACCCTCCGGCAGCTGTATTTGGGTCACTGTGATCCGTCGTCACAACTCCCTCAGCGTCGTCAGACGTGAGCCACCCCACCTGCCACACAGGGTGTGGACAACGGTCCCGTCTTTGGTGGCTGCGGTTTCCTCCCTGGAGTTCCAACGCAGGACGGGAGGTGAAGTTCTCCCGATTGGTGTCACGCAGCTGGTGAGCAGGTGACAGAGCAAGGACTGAAAGGTTGCCCCAAAGGACCCTGTGTTTCAGAACAGTTTTAAGTTTGCAGTGAAATCGAGCACACGGTCCAGAGCTACCCCGCATCCTTTTCTGCGCCCCTCTCTCCCTACGCACGCACGACCTCTCCCGCCAGAACATCCTCCCCAGAGCCGTGTGTTTGTTGCAGTTAATGAACCCGCAAAGACGCACCACCATCCTAACCCCACGGTTTACGTTAAGGTTCACCCTTAGTGAACCCCTGGCAACCGCTGATCTTTTTACTACTTCCATAGTATTGTCTTTTCTAGAACGTTGCACAGTTGGAATCCCGTGTGGCCTTTTCAGATGGCTTCTCTCACTTAGCAGAAGGCTTTTACGTTTCCTCCGTGTCTTTTCGTGACGTGGTAGCTCATTCCTTAATCTGGAGGGACCCCAGTGTGTGTGTACACTCCCTGGCTGAAGGACGTCTTGGTGGCATCCGGGTTTGGCAGTTACGAGCAAGCTGCTGTAAACATCTGCGTGCAGGTGTTTGTGTGGACGTCAGTTTTCAGCTCCCTGTGCAAACACCCGGAAGCACGGTGGCTGGATCCTATGGGAAGTGTGTGTTCAGTGTCGTAAGACGTTGTCCCTTCCGCAGTGGCTGTACCATTTTGCATTCCCACCAGCAATGAATGGAAGTTCCTGTTGCTCCACATCCTGGCCAGCGTCTGGTGTCGTCAGTGTTCTGGGTTTCGGCCATGCTCTCAGGTGCATAGCAATGCCTCACTGTCACTTTAATTTGCAGTTCTCTGATCACATACGATGCGGAGTAGCGTTTCCTGTGCTTATTTGCCATCCATGTATCTTCTTTGATGAGGCCTCTGTAAGATCTTTGACCCATTTTTAATGGGGTCGTCTTCTTATTGTTGGGTTTTAAGAGATCTTTATATATTTTGGATAATAGTCCTTTATCAGATGTGCCTTCTGCAAATATGTTCTCTGTCTGTGGCTTGTCTGACAGTCTGTCTTTAAATGACTGATTCAGACCATGCCCCAACAGGGAAGCCGGGGAAGTCACAGGCTGCAGGGGTGGGATGCGGCTCCCACCACTTCCGACAGCTCACCCCAAGGGACACATCTCAGCAAGAACAGGATGCGTGCCTGGGTTTCAGCGCTAAGCGTGACAGCAGGTGGAAGCAAGGTCGTGCCCAGCAGGAGGGGGGTGCACGTATCACGACGTGGTGGCCCAGGCTTTCCTACTGGGGCAGCCACTAGAACTGGTACCAGTGAAGATGAAGAGGCCGCGTGGGAAAATGTGGGTACCTGAATGAGTAGGAGGGGAACGCAAGGCACAAAAAAGCATGAGCTCAGATTAGAACTGGGGGGGAGGGGCAGGCATGATGGCTCATGCCTGGAATCCCAGCACTTTGGGAAGCCAAGGCAGGAGGATCGCTCGAGGTCAGGAGTTTGAGACCAGCCTGGGTAACATAGTGAGATCCCATCCTCCAACCCCCCAAAATTTAAAAATGCTAATGGCTGTGAGGGGGTGTGCCTGTAGTCCCAGCTACTTGGGAGGCTGAGGCAGGAGGATCACTTGAGCCTAGGTGTTTGAGGTTGCCGTGAGCTATGATGATGCCACTGCGTTCCAGCCTGGGCAACAGAATGAGTGAGACCTTGTTTCAAAAACAAACAAAAACCCTCGAGGAGTTTTACATTTGCACAAGGTCATAGACTAGAAAGGAACTGCCAAAACACAAAGAGTTATCTTAGGTTGATGGGCTTGAGGATGGATTTTTCTCTTTTTCATTTTTCAAAGACGATATTAGTCTTAGACGTGTCTGTTTTATATAAATAGACAAATGTTTATATTAAAAAACAACCGATTCCTAAAGTTTCTGCCGCCACTCCTGACCACACTAAAGCAAGAGTTCTACAGAGGCGTTGAAGGAAGGGCCCGGAATGTGAGCCCCTTTGGTCGCACCCCCATGCTGGGGAGAGAACAGCCTCCCAGCTAACCTCGGGACCTCTCCCAGCCTTCCTGGGTGTGTGTTCAAGGAGCGGGAAGTACATCGGGGATGGCCCCCTGCCCTCGGTCACCTATGGGCAGGCTGTAGCTGAAGATATCACTGCCACAGTGCTTTCAGGATGCGAATGTGGCCTGCTGTCTCCGTGGGCTGATATCAAAGCATCTTTCCAAATAAAAGCTGAGACCAGATACCAAATGAGACCGTAATTGGAGCCAGATGCTGGTGGTGTGCTCCAGCCCTCTTTGAAACTGCACGTGGCCTGCCTTTCGTTCAGCATGTTTCCTCAGCCCCTCCCAGGCTGCCTGCAGACCCAGACTCTGCATTAATTGAGCACCTTCTGCATGCCAGACGTGTGTTAGCTGTTTGCACAACGGACATCTCATTTGATTCCCGTCCATCTCAAAACAGCCTCACGGTGTCAATATTAATATCCCCTTTTTGCAGATGAGGAAACCGAGACGGGGATGAGATGGGGAAACGGGAGCCCTTTGCTTTAGACTTTATGGACAGTGTCACGCTTCTCTTCTGGTTTCCTCCGTAGTCCTGCCAGTGTTCAGCATCTCCGTCTCGCAGAGGAGGGATACAGGCGGTGGCTAGAGACAGACATGGCTGGATCCCAGGCTGGGCTCTTTCCAACCTGACGCTCAGCTCCTGAGAAGGAGGCGAGGCCCAGGAGCCCTGTTAGTTTCCCAGAACGGGAGGGGTCCCCTAGGTCATTTACCGAATCCTCCTCTGTGTGGCATTTTTACCCCCATGATCTCACTGAATCCTCCAGAAGGCCTGGGAGAGTCGAGGGGAAAGATTATCATCTGCATTTTATGTTTTCAGTGTCTGAGGCTCGGAGGATAAATAACTTGCCAGGGTGGCCCAGCTAGCAATGTCAGAACCTGAGCCATAACTGTGACGGTTCAAGTTTAACTGAGGAATTGTTATTTCAAGGAAGACAGTCGAGGACCATTAGTCCTGATCCGCAGAGCATCCCGATCACTGCAACTGCCCGCAGATTTCAGTCCTGAGAATTGCGGGTGTGTCTTGCCCTGGCCCTAGCGTGGCCTCCTCCTTTTGTTCAGCTCCAGAGCGGAGCATCAAGTGTTCTCCCTCCAACTGATGTGCACATTTTACTGCCTCTGCCGGGGGCGGCGGCGGAGCAGAGGACATGACCGGGCTCCGGATCAAAGGGTTTTGCCTGCATCCTGGCTGTGCCTTATCTGCATCCCACGGAGCACAGCGCTGGCCTGAAACCCTGGCCGGCCAGCCAGGCCAGCTTTTAGATTCTCACGGCATTCCATGCCCAACGCAGCAAAGCCGTTTTAAGAAGCGTCTTCATAGCGGTGGCCTTTGTCCTGGAGACAACTGTAGAGTTGCTTTGGTACCTAATGCAGGGGATGCACCGTGAATGAATGGATGCAGGATGTACGAATGGATTTGTGCTGTGCCTGCCTGCCAGGGAGGCTGCTGATTGGCTCCTGTGCGCTGCCTCGCAGCAGGGGTGAGCAGGCGCTTCCCTGAGGCCCAAGCCGCTGAGAAAGAGCCCTAGATAGGAAGGAAGAGCGCCTTGGGTTCGGAGATTAATCGTTGTTGAGAAAGTCACTTAACCCTGCCAAGTGTCAGTTTCCTCATCTGTAAAATGGACTTTTTCCACCTCTTGGTTCCCAGCCCTCCTGAATTATCTGCTAGATCAGGAGGGTGAGAGGCCACAGCTGTTATACATCCCTCCCCGCCCCCCACAGTCTCTACACACTCACAGACGTGTCTGTCTGGAGAGACGGGGCACCCTGATGTTAAAGATGGGTGTTATTGTGAGGCTCGGCTTCCCTGCCAGCTGGGATCCAGGCGCAGTCCCAGCTCCAGGTCCTCCTGCGGTAGCCTTTGCGGAGCCTCAGTTTCCTCGTGGTTACCATGGCAACGCCAGGGATTAGTAGGTGTGTTCAGGGTGACGTTTCTATATACAGATGCCCCTCCACTGAGCGACGGGGTCACACCCCGATAAGCCCAGCTTAAGTAAAAAATACCGTAAGTTGAAAATGCATTTACAATACCTAACCTACTGAACATCATAACTCAGCCCAGCCCAACTTAAACACACTCAGAACGCGGACATCACCCTACAGTTGAGCAAAATCATCTAACGCAAGGCCTATTTTATAACAAAGTGTTGAACATCATGTATTTATTGAACCAGTGCGCTGTAGAACTCAGTATCGGTCATTTGCCCTCGGAATCGTGTGGCTGACCGGGAGCTGCGGTCCCTCCCACTGCCCAGCGTCGCAAGAGAGCATCGCTAGCCTGAGATGCTAGGCTGGAAAAAGAGCAAAATTTAAAATTTGAAGTACAATTCATGTCACTTTTGCACCACTGGAAAATTGTAAGTCGAAACACCCTAAGGCAGGGACCACATCTACTCATGATGTAATTATAAATACTACAAGTGCTATCTCATACAATGATAATGACGTATTCAGGCAAGTCTTTCTCTTGGAATTGATTCCAACTAGATTGTAGAAGGACAAGGGACAGTTTGGGGCCTTCAGTGATAGTCCCCCAGTATTACGTGGACACGCAGAGTGGTTTGTCTTCCCAGCATCTTCCCTGAGCGTCGGGAGGGTGATGGGTGGCTCAGCACGTGGTGGGGAGTGATGAACGGCTGGGGGCTGTGAGTGAGGGAAGTGCTGGCAGCAGGGACAATGTGCCTCCTGGATGGGCCACCCTTGGAGACGCCTGTCCCTGTCTCAGCCACGCACGTGGCTGCAGCCTGCCGCCCTGTGCTCCTGTCAGGGCTGACATTGTGTCTGATGTGAAGTGGAAGAGCAACCGGTCAGAGTGGCTTTTGGGCAAATGCAGCTGCCTGTGGGGGAAGCTTCGTCCCTAGAAGGCGCTGCATGAGTGCTCGGTGAGTCCCCGCACACAGTGCTCCTAGCACAGAGCTGGGGACTGTGCCCCCTGGAGTCCAAGGGGCTCACATGTTGTTGAAACACTATGTGCTCTTCAAAATCATGCTTGGAGACCGTGGCACCAGCATAGCCAAGCTTTGATACAGTCTGAGGCCCGGGGAGCTTGGAGAGCCTGGAGAGAAAGCCTTTGTTTTTACAGAAGGAGAAATTGAGGCCTAGAGGGAAGGGGTGTGTCCAGGGCTACCCATCAAGGAGCTGTGACAGGCCCCTGGGCAGCCTCCCCCGCCCCCATATTCACTTTTCCCCTCGTTCTCTGCCTCACACTTGCCCCCCGTCTGTTCTGGTAATAGAATGAATCTCGGATCCTGCCAACAAGTGCCCGGGGGCAGGGCCTTGGGAAACACCCGGTGTGAGAGGAGAAAGCAGACTTTTGGGGTCAGGGAGTGTGTTTTTCTTGTGCTGAGTCCCTGATCCATTCCCAAATTCAGCTCCCAACACAGATACAATCACTCCCACTTTACTGATGAGGAAAAGGAAGCTCAGAGAAGCTACGTGATTGGAGAAAAATTACCCGGCTAGGAAGGGTGGAATCTGGTTAGAAATCCACATCCTTCGAGCTCCAAGACTACTGTCTGCTCAGCAATCCTAAATGTTGGTTCTCCTGTAGAATAATATTGTTCTTATGGACCACACTCATTAAGTCAACCTATGTCTCCAAAAAGAAGATCGTGACTGTTTCGATTGATAATGTCCTTCAAAAACAGTTCGGTGGGCCAGGCGAGGTGGCTCACGCCTGTAATCCTAGCACTTTGCTCACGCCTGTAATCCTAGCACTCTGGGAGGCCAAGGCGGGATGATCGCTCAAGGTCAGGAGTTCGAAACCAGCCTGAGCAAGAGCGAGACCCCGTCTCTACTAAAAATAGAAAAATGAATTGGCCAACTAAAAATATATATAGAAAAAACTATCCGGGCATGGTGGTGCATGCCTGTAGTCCCAGCTACTCGGGAGGCTGAGGCAGGAGGATCACTTGAGCCCAGGAGTTTGAGGTTGCTGTGAGCTAGGCTGACGCCATGACACTCTAGCCCAGGCAACAGAGTGAGACTCTGTCTCAAAAAAAAACAAAAAACAGTTCGGTGACCCTGTGGGAACTTTTAACAGTTGCGGTTACAGTTTTTTTCCCAGACTAATCTATTTATTAAGAGAAAATGGAGACAAGGTAGCAGACAGTGTTTTAAGCTTCCTGGTAGGTAAACACAGAACACTGGTTACCCTCTCCCAGATTGGGGGTCTCTGGCTCCCTGGGGTTGGGATTCTGTGACCCCATCCAGGGAAGGGGGTGGTCTGTTTTCATTTCTGCTTCCACGGGGGTTTTCTTTGGGAAGGGAACTCTGATTCAGGTTCTACAAATAAAATGAAAATAACAAAGGCCCCCATGAGGTCAGCCCTCCCTCCAGCGTGGGTATGAAGACCACCCCAGAGTGGGGCGAGTTTCCCGTTCTCTGGAAGATTCTTTGCCCTTCGAAGTGCCAAAGCCCACATTCCCCTGGTGTTGCCGTAGCCAGCAGGGAAGTGACATGTCAGGACAGGGAGGAAGGGGGGCAGCCCGACCGAGCACCTGTCTGTGCCACGCCTTGTCCCATGTGCTTGACAGCATAGCCCTCTGACCTGCACGGCAGCCTCCCGGGAGGGCTCTACCACCCCCGTTTCGTAGAGGGGGAAACTGAGGAACGTGACATGATTTCCCTGAGGTGACACGGCTGGTATGTGAGGGGACAGGGGCCTAAACTCAGACTTGCTGAACACAGTTCTTGGTTCAGCTTTTCCCTGAGACTGAAAACAGGCTGGAAAGAGGCCAATAATCACACCTACCCGATAGGCTCGTTTGCAGGTGAAAGGAGGGAATTCAGGTGAGCGGTGTGTAGACCTGTGCCTGGCACAGAACAGGTCTTCAGTAGGTGTTTGGTGTCATTGTTGGTGACTTCAGCCCTGCACTGGAATGAAAGGAGGCTCACCGGGCTCTGCGGTTTTCCCCTTGTCCTGGGCCACTGACCCTGGGCGTGGCCATGGCCACCTTAGACACAGTGGGAGATGCTCCTCTTCTTGCAAACTAGTGTTGAGGCCTGTGGGGAAGGGGACAGGGGGCAGGCCGGATGGGGCAACTGGGTTTGCTTCACTCATTCTACAAGTCTGTCTTGAGCATCTGCTATGGGTCGGACATCATTCCGAGCACTAAGTGAATAAGGAAGGCGGGGTCCTTGCTCTCCTGGGGTTCGCATTTGCAGAGGGGGGAGGGGGTGTAGACATTAAATCTGCGCCTATGTAATCCTAGTCTTTGTGTGGATCTCTGCAGTCCCGTGAAAACTGGGGCCACGTGGCTTACTGTGTCGGACCAAGGGTTTAGGGTGAGGCTGCCTCCCGACCCAGACAAGCAGGGATGATGTGAAGACCCAAGGCTTGTTTTTCAGATCTTCTCTCTCCAACTTCTTCACCTGCATCCTGCTTCCTCCAAAGGGCTTGGGTTCAGACCGGAGCTTAGGCTCGGCAGCCCGAGTCCTTGTGGGGCTGGCAGGCTGGCGAAAGGGCTGGCCAGCTGCCGGGCACTCAGGCCCCAGTGGGTGTGAGTGGGTGGTGAGGCAGGTGGCTCTGCCTGAGGGCAGCAGGGCCAGCCCAGGCCAGGCAGCCAGGGACAAGTGGCCTTCAAGCTCGGGTCAGGTGTCCAGACAACAAGACCCACAGCTGAGATGGACACACATGGCGGGTTCCGGTGTCTAGTTGGTGGCCAAGAAGGTTGGGTGTGGCCAGGAGGGCTGGAATTTAGGAAAGGGCTTCAGTACATAGAAGAATTTTAAGTCTAAGCAGAATAAGGCAAGAAACCTGAGGCTGGAGCCCAGACACAGAGGCTGAGCTAACCTGACCATTGTCGTGATGTCCGTGATAACAATAGCCAGCCCTTACAGAATGTGTACAAGTCTCATATTTTATGTGTAACGTCTCGGCCGTCACCACCCCGAGGTAGGTGCTGTGGTTATCCACATTTTACACGTTATGAAACCAAGACACTGAGAGCGTAAGCAACTTGCACAGGGTCACACAGCTGCTAAGTGGTAGAGCTAGGATCTGAACCCAGTTAGCACGGGGGTGCCAAGTCCCCGACGCAGGGCCCTCCACGGGGCACTGACTCCCTGCAGCTTCCTCAGGGCCGACCCTGGCCTTGGGAGAGGCCCTCGACAGAGAAGCCCAGGACCGAAACGTGAAGCTGAATGAATAGTTGGCCCTGAATAAATGTTTATTAATTGCACTTGACAGAAAAAAATGTGATTTTCTTTGGGCCCAAGTCAGATGTTGTTGCTGCAGCCCAGGTTCAGAATGCCCTGGTTTCTGTGAGTATTTTGTGATCTTTATCGTCATGGTCGAGACAGGCCACTTCTGTTCTGCTAAGGAACTCGGTCTCCGTGGCCTGGCTGAAGGCAAGCAGCAGGGGCAGAGGGGGCTGCCACACAGACGAGCACTCGCCACCTGAGCAGACGCCGGCGCTCCTGAGCGTTCTTTCAGACGTCCGTTATCGTGAAGGGTTGGATTTCCCTCCAGTACAGACCCCGCGGTTTCCTGCTGTATAATGACACCTCGCTGGGGAAGCGTGGGGTGGAGTGGGGAGGCAGGGCTGCGGTTTTCTTCCAGAGGGAGACTCCAGAATGTTGCAGGCCCGATCTCCCCCTCCGGGCAGCGACTGAAAGCACAGTTCTGCTACCGGAAAGAGGTCAGAGATTCTTTACCCGTGAAGATATTGGCAAGGTACGCACAGCAAGGAAAGCAGAGGGTTTCTTGGCAATAGTCTGAAGGTCACAATCACCAGGATCAAACCTCCAAAGGTGGCTTTGTGTGTGTGCACACACGTGTGCACGTCTGTGTGCGTTGTGTGCATGTGTGTGTACGCACAGGTATTTGCACCCTTAGGTTGTATGGATGCATGTGTATAAGCATGTTTGGCATCTGTGTTCACCTGTGGTGTGTGTGCACACACGCGTGTCCGGAAGAGCCATCTGTCGGCCGGGAGAGGTACTGCCTTGCGCAGCCTTCCGGGAAGCACAAGACCAAACGCTCCTGCTCGCCGTGTTAGGAAGGTCTTCGTCAGACCGCGACTCATTCGACAGGCACTGTCTGGCACCAGGCCGTGCGCGCGCGCATGCACAAGGTCCCTAACTGTCTGGAAACTCCCACTCCGGTAAAGAGCACACACACCTCGGGGAGGGGTGGGGGATGCGATGAAGCCAGACCTTGGGTTGTGAGTCAGGTTGTGATGGGCCTGGACCAGGGGCTCTGACCTCATCCCGTGTGTTAGGAATATCCCCTCTCCCTCGGCTCCTCCCGGCCTTCTGTCCCCATGTCAGGCACTGTGGTCATCCTCAGCAACTACCACTCCAGATGCCTTTAATCACCTACTTAACTGTGTGACCTTTGACAAGTTATTTAATCTCTCTGAACCTCAGTTTCCTCATCTGTAAAATGGGAATGATGCTACCACCAGTTATGAGGACTGTGATAATGCTCGTGAAGCATTCAGCACACATACATACTTTTTAAATGGGCATACATATGCTTCATTCTATCTCCTCAATACATGTGGAACCCACCCATCTCTCTCTAAGCCGTCTACGTTATCCCAGTCCAGACCTGCCACTGATTTGGTGGCTCAGTGTCCACAACCCTCCCATTGCAGCACAAACCCACCTCACTTACCCAGCCAGGTAGTCTCATCCCCACATATCAGTGTAACCGGCTTGATGGGGACCCCAGGTGGCGAAGAGAGTGTGTAATTGTACCAAGCGGATGTTAGGATCTTTGATTGGATTTTAATTCCTCCCTGGGAGAATCAGAGGCTGAATCCAAGCAGCCCGGCTCACTGGAGGTGAGAGAACCAGTGCTCACAGTTCTAGGTTTCTCACCATGAAATTCAGGGACAGACTGTTCAAAACCTGCCCCGTCTTTTCTTGGGAGCAATGAGACAGGTCAGCAGTAGCTGCATTTTGGGTGAGGGAAACCTGGCTCCTCCTCCCACCCTCCTCTACCTCATTCAATCTATTAACGGCTGGGCTTGGTGATCTTGCTTTGCCTTCAAGCAGGGTTGTGGGTTCAGGTTGGATCATTTCTGTTGGTTCTACGTTCAAGCTGAGGGATTCTTTCCTCTGTCCTCTTCATTCTCCTGCTGAGCCCATCCATTGAAATTTTTATTTTGTTTCTTGTGTTTTTCAGTTCTAACATTTCCATTGGGTTCTTCTTTATATCTTCTGTTTCTTTGCTGAGACTTTCTGGTTGTTGTTTTTTTTTTTTTCCATTTGTTTCAAGTATGTTTATAATTACTTGTTGAAACATTGTTATGAGTGTTTTCAAATCTGTGTCAGATAATTCCAACATCTGTGTTATATCCACGTTCACGTCTGTTGATTGTGCTCATTCAAGTTGAGGTTTTCCTGGTTCTTGGTATGAGTGATATTTGGGTGCATTCTGGACATTTTGTATGTTATGTAATGAGACTCCGGATCTTAAGTCTTGTGCTTTAGCAGACCTCCTCAGACACCATGCTGATGAGCAAAGGGGAATGGGCTCCACTTCATGACTTCCAGTGTGGGGTGGAAGTCAGGTTTTCAACTCAGTCTCCATTAATGCTAAAAGTAGGGGCGGGCTCCTTGTTGCTGCTGGGAGGGGGCGGGAGTTTACTAGTCCTCCCCTGATGCCACTCTGGCTGGGCGGAGCAGGAGTGCCTTGTCACTGCTTGCCAGGTGGCTTCTACTGACACTGTGGGGTGCCTCCGAGTCGCCAGCTCCTCTAGGACTGAGTTTGGGATATATGAGACCAAAAAAATTAAAAGGAAACGAGTAAACTCACTTCTCTGTTGTTTCTTAGGCCCCAACGTCCCTAAGTGATCTGTCTTCTCTCCACCTTTCCGAGTCTTCTTCATATTTATATTAACACGTCCAGGGGTTTTAGCTGTACTTAGCAAGAAGGGTAGAGAAAAGTAAGTCTACTCCGTCCTTCTGCCAGACTGTTTTAGTTATTGTAGCTTTACAACATGCTTCACATCTCTAGTTGGCTAGTCTTCAGTCATTGCGTACACTTCTTTTTCAGAATTATTAAAGCTATTTCATGTTGTTTTCTCTAGGTGAATTCCAATCTTTAAAGTTGATGAATAAAGTATGTAGTTATGGTTATTGCTATTTCAACTTTAAAGATTAATTTAAGGAGAATGAGCATCTTTTCAGTGCTGAATATCTCTCTGCCTCTCCAAGAACCAGGATGTCTTCCAGTGTGTTTGCCTTCTCAACATTCCTCAGCAGAGTTCCTTTAAGTTTTCTTCATATAGGTCCTTTGAGTTTTTGTTGGGTTTACTCGTAGGCGTTTTGTCCTGTTCTCGTGGCCAGTATAGACGGCACACTTCTCCACTGCATCTTCTAACTGCTTATTATCAGTGCATGGGAATGCCATTAGTTTTTGCATATCAAATTTTCATCCGTTCTCTTTAAAACTATATTCTTTCATTACTTCTAGTAGTTTTTAATTTGCTCTCTTGGATTTAGGTTATCAAATTATACCATGGGGAAGTAATTATATTTTTTAATCCTCCCTTCTTTCCTTTCTCTTGGCCTTCCGGAGTGCTGTTCAGTGTTGCTGGTGGTGGTGCATCCTCACTCATCTTGTTCCTCACTTTAAAGGGGATGCTTACAGTGTTTCAACAGTCGGTGTGAACACGTGTCAGATTTAGGTTTGTGATACCTTTTTTAAAATAATCCAGGGGAGCAGGCGCGGTGGCTCACACCTGTAATCCTAGCACTTTGGGAGGCCGAGGCGGGAGGATCGCCAGGTGTTCGAAACCAGCCTGAGCAAGAACAAGACCTCGTCTCTACAAAAAATAGAAAAATTGGCCAGGCATAGGGGCACGCGCCTCTAGTCTCAGCTGCTCAGGAGGCTGAGGCAGGAGAATCCCCTGAGCCCAGGAGTCCGAGGCTGCAGTGAGCTGTGATGACACCACTGCACTCCAGCCCAGGTGACAGAGCAGAACCTTGTCTCTAAATAAATAAATAATAATGCAGAAAGGACTCATCTGTTTCTATTCTTCCTCCTTTTTAAATTTTTTTTCTTATTCTACAGGTCAGGTATCATCTATTCTTCCTCTTATCACAACAACGCAGTAACGAGACATTAATAACAAACGTGTCTAAACATACAAAAACCTTACCATCTGGAGATTCACAAACACCCTCCTAAACAGCTACGGGGTCAGAAAGGGAATACAAAAATGGTATCACGGTGTGTTTAGAGAATAATCCAAACAAGAACTGAGCTATACTAATCAGAAGTCTTGAAACATGTAACTTACACGGGAGTTTAAGCAAAGAGGGAATTTATTGACTCACAAAACAAAGGAACAGAAACACCAGGGCGGAGGTGGCCGCGGAGCAGGGCCTTGTGCTTTGTCCGCGGTCATTTCCCGGAGCAGACACAGAAGCAACGCTCCGCACCCATGCAAGTAAGTGCCTGTGGGGGAGGTGAAGACGGGCTCCAAGGGATGCTCGAGGGACACCTGGCCGAGCTTGGGGAGGGACCACTATAGCAGAGGCACCAGGTGTGGGGATGGGGATGCCACTGATGATGTGTGATCGGTCATAGTAAAGGGACCAGGGCTTGCAAATGATTTCCTTTTCTAAGTTAAAGCAAAATCAGGGTTAGCAGCGTAAAGACCTCATTCTCGCTCTGGGGTCCCGGTGTGTTTTCCTGAGTGGGAGAGGGAGGGGGAGGGAGAGGGGATGAGAAAGAAGAAGAATGACAGCCAGCACACCCCACAGAAGGCCGAGGGGTGGGGGCCCAGGTCTCCATGTCGACTCTCAGAACTTCCGTCCTCAGTGTCATGCGAGCGGCTGCATCTCTGGGGGGCTGGAGGAGGTGAGGGGCGTGGTGATCAGGGGTCTTGGTGCCCCTCGCAGGACCATCTGGCCACAGCGCAGATGGATTGAGTGGCTACTGGGTGCAGTGGGGATCCGGTCCCAGGAACCAGTGCAGGGCTGGTCCAGGTTCATCTCGTGCCCCTCCCTCACCCCGTACTCCCACCGTAAGACATGACCTGCGTTTCCCCAGGTGTTTGCTGTCACTTCCCACCTCAGTGCCTTGGCACGTGCTCTTCTTTCCTCCTGGAGTGCCTTTTCTTCCTGGCAAACTCCTCCTCTGAGGACGCAGCTCAAGAGTCTCTTCTTCCATGAAGCGTGTCCTGCTCAGCAAGGTTGATTTCTCCCTCCTGGTGTCACCCAAAATCCGGTGCCCACCTCTACTAGCCGACCACCCTGCATCCACACTCAGGTCTCTTCCTGGACCGTACGTACACCTTCGTCGTTCAGTGAAACGAATGGATGACGGTGGCAGTTATCGTGACCGAGCACAGTGCTAAGGTGCCCGCACCCAGCGGTGTGGCCGCTGCTTGTGAAGGGCACGGGACCAGATGGGGGATCTGAAGCCAGAACCCCGGAAGTGGGGGCCCTGCCTGCGCTCCGTGAGCTGCTGCTCTGTCCCCCGGTCCCGACTGGCCGCTGTGTGAACAGAGGCGGCGTGTGCAGCAGAGAGCCGCGGAGTGCGGGACCCTCGATCTGAGCCTGTCTTTTCCCAGGAACTCCACCAAAGGCAGGAAAAGACCCTTTGAACTTCCTTTCAGTAAAAGCTCTTGTTCTCTTGAGGCTTTCTCTGTGCGAAGCTGGGCGAGCCTGTGGTTTCCAGGCCTCGTGGCGGCCTCCCACATCTGCCCTCGGGCCGCCCCCAAAGGCTCCATCTGTGGAGTTTTGCACAGAAGCGTTTGTTCTTTTCTTTCCTTTGGCCTCGCGTTGTCTTCCTTGGAAAGCGCCGCAGAGATGCTGGGCACAGTGGGCGCCCGGGGAAGTGGCTACCCGTTTGCGAGGCATCTCAGCCGGGAACTATAGGGACCACTTGGGCTCTGAAGGATACCTGAAGGTGTTGGCCTTTGTTTCCAGTGAACACACCTAACACTCAGGCCTTTCGTCTGAGAGTGGAGGGGCGTGTTGGGAGACCCTGGTGTATGGTGGAGGCTGGCACGCAGGCGGCGGGAGACCCAGGCCCTCTGCATCTCACTGGCTGAGTGGACATCATTAATACAACGGGAGGAACAATCCTACCTCCCAGGAGGTGTTGCAGTCATGCAGATAATGTCTTTGGAACTGGACAAGGGGAGGAAGGGGAAGTCGCATTTATTAGCATCTCCATGCGAGGAAGGCCCGAGGCATGGTGGATGGAACACCTGGGTTCAAGTCTAGGTCAGCTGTTACTAGTTGCATGACCTTGGGCAGATTATTTCTCCTCCATGTCTCAGTCTTTTCCTCCGTAAATTGGGGATAATGTGAGGATTAAATGAGATGACACACAAAAAGCTGTGAGTTCCGCATCTGCCAGCACAGTGAGCAGTTTGACGTGTGTCTGACTTCCAGAAGATCTCAATAAATGGCCATTTTCATTCACTCACTTGTTACCACTATCATTATTGTTTAGATCTGGCAAGTAATGGATACTTTAAGGGTTTAAAAATAACCGAGGCAGCTGGCACTGCCCAGCGTTGGCGAGATTGTGGAGCAGGTGCTGGTGGGAATCCAGAACGGCAAGTCTTCTAAAGTCAGTGTCCTTTTCTCATGACTGTAATCCCGCACTCGGCTGCCTGCCCAAGAGAAATGAAAGCGTTTGTTTGCACAGAAACCTGTATGCAAATGTTTCTAACAGCTTTACTCATAATTGCCCCAAATTGGAAATAACCCAAGTGTTCCTCGAATGGAGAATGGTCAAACAAATGGCGGTGCCTTCATGCAATGGAACGCTACCCAGCAATAAAAAGGAACAAACTACTGATACAGCAACATGGGTGGATGTCAGATGTGCTGTGCCAAGGTAAAGAAGAAGAAAAGATACTACATAGGTTATGCTTCGTTTATATGACGGTCTGTAAAAGGCAAAGCTATAGTGCTTGCAAGCAGAGACTCAAGCAGATATTTGTATACAGTATTCATGGCAGCATTATTCACAAGAGCTAAAGGATGCAAACAACCCAACAGATGGATAAACAAACTGTGGTATCTACAATCAGTGAACTAATACAATGGGGTATTAGTCGGCCTTAGAAAGGAAAGTGATTTCACATGCTACGATCAGATGAATCTTGACATTACGCTCAATGGAATAAGCCAGACACAAAAGGACAGATATGGATGATTTCACTTACGCGGTACCCAGAATAGGCAAACTCACAGAGACAGAGGGTGGAACAGAGGCTACCAGGGACGGGGAGAGGGGAAGTGGGGAATTATCGTTTAATGGGTACACAGTTTCGTTTGGGATGATGAAAACGTTCTGGAAATGGATAGCGTGACGGTTTCGCAGCGTTGTGAATGTACTTAATGCCGTTGAATTGTATACTCAGAAATGGTTAAGACGATAAATTTCATGTTTTGTATATTTTACAACGTTTTTCCAGATGAGGAAGCTGAGGCTCAGAGGTACTCGTTGACCCCGCCAGGCTTCTAAGCCAGGTCTTGAACTCCAAGCCTAGCCCCTCAGAGGTCCCACCACGCCACACACCCCTCCCAGAGACCGCGTGCACCGCCAGGGGCAAAGCAGGCCTCGTCCCAGAAAGCCTCCGTCCGTGGGACAGGTGGCCCCTCAGTGCTGAATCTTTGACGTTTGCTCAGCGGACACCAGGGAAATCCCACAGGCTCAGCTGTCTTGCTGCTTTGAAGTTGGCGCCAAGCAGGCCCGGGCAGGAGCCAGGGTGCCTGCCGGCGAGGAGGGGGCCTCTCTGAGGACAGCTGCAGCCCCGGCCCCAGCCCGGATGTTTGGAGCTGAGGGCCGAATGCCGCTTAACGGGACTTCCGCTCAACTGATTGCCCTCAGCTCTTGCCTGAGACACAGGACCTTGTTGTCCGGCTTATAACCTTGGGGAGTCACTTTATCTCTCCAGGCCTCAGTTTCCCCGTGGAAAAGAGAGAGGAGAGGCCGGAGAGGCAGGCAGGGCGGGGCTGGGTCCTCCCACTCCTTGGCTGCCTTGGAATATTAGTTGAAAAGAGGGAAGAGAGTCCTGATTGTTGGTTTTTATCAATTCACTTCTCATTCGAGCTCGTCCCACATCACCTGATTGCAGCCAGGGCATGTTTAAAGTTTTTGGTAAAATACACGTAGCATCAAATTTAACGCTATAACCATTGTTAAGTGCACAGTTCAGTGGCGTTAAGTATATTCCCAATGTTGTGCGTCTGTCACCACCGCCCATGTCCAGAACTTTTCATCCTGAAAAACTGAAACTCTGTACCCAGTAAACAACTCTCCGCTCCCCTCCCCCCAGCCCCTGGCAACCGCATTCTGCTTTCTGTCTCTGTGAGTTTGACTGTTCTCCGTACCTCCTATGAGTGGGTCCGTGCAGTGTTTGTCTTTTCGTGACTAGCTTGTTTCACTTAGCATAATGTCCTCATGGCATGTATCAGAATTTCCTTCCTTTTTAAGGCTGAGTGATATCCAATGCCAAGAGCACCTTTTGAGCCAGATGGTTCACATACATTCAACAGATCACTGAGACGACACCACACGGGTTGGGGTTCGAAGACCCGAGCTTGACTGCCCTCCTGCCCTGCCCCACTGCGGGTCCTTCGGCTCTTGTCCTCTCTGAGCCTCTCCGCGAAATGCAGATGCCCCGGCAGGTGATTTTGAGCACCCAGTGAGTGAGGGAGGGTGAACACTTGCAAGCATTCTGTTCAGACGAGGAGCTGTAGCAACGGCAGCATTGCTCTGAGCCCCTGGAAGTGTTCATCGCGTGCCCGGACACTGTCGGCACACTCTGACGTCTTTTTTCTCCTTTTCCTGCATGGACCACGTCACTGGGTCAGGCTCTTCCTGGGGCCTGCTCTGCTAAGGTGGTATTTTCTATTGATGACAACGTGGCTACTTATGGGAGGGGTCTCACTGATGCATTTGCAGGGGGCAAAAAGCCAAGCTGGCCGTTGGGTGGCGTGCCACACCTGGGGGCCTGCTTTGGGCTGAGGGTGGCAGCGGGCTGGAGTGCAGTGGGGGCTGAGGGCCACCAGGCCCTGCCGTCCTTACCCAGCACCAACCCAGACGTCTGACTTGTGCTCTGACGTCTGGTGGCCTTGTGTGGCGGTAAGAAGGCAGAGAACTCAACTTGGTGCTTCTGCCTGTATAAAAAATTGCTCACGCCCTGACAGTTAGCCAGGACGGTTCTGCTGGTGGTGTGGGCTTGTGTGCAGTCCTGTTTTGTGGTGAGCTTTTTGTTCTTGTTTTTGAAGATGTGTCCTGTAGATGCAGTTTCTTTAACGTGTTAGGAAGAAGATGGAGACGCAGCAGGTGTGTCGTTGGAAAGGTAGAATTAACCACTTCGGGACGGCGCTCACCGGCACTCACAGTCCACACGGTAGTTTGCGCTGTGCATTGACGACGCATCCGTTTTGCTCTTGTGTGATGGGGAAAGCTTTAAGGCACTGAAAGCTTGTTTTACTTTACAGGCAGCTTTAGGAAAATAACTAGAATAACTCCTACTAAGGACTTGTTAAAAGGTCACAGATTCGTAGTCACTTATTAGCTGAATGTACACACTGCATCTGCAGAGATAAAAGCTGTAAAAGTAAAAGCTTTTGGCTGTCGGCTGCAGTCGACGCTCGGCTGTGCGCGTTCATCTGTGGCTGTCGGCTAACGTCGACACTGGTACCGAGGTGGTTAAGATGAATGTGGTCTGAGAACGCTGAGGGCAGAAGGTGAGGCTGCACCGTGCTCAGCCGTGCAGACCGATTCTGTTCTGTAACAGCCTCGTTAAGACGTGATTCACTCACTATGCAGATCACCCGCTGAAAGCGTACAATTCAGTGGTTTTCATTATACTCACGGAGTTGAGCAACCAACACCACAATAAACTTTGGAACAATTTATCAAACCACAAAAGTAACCCTACACCTTTGCAGTCACCCTCAGTTCCCCTCAAACCTCTAGCCCCAGGAAACCACTCATCCATTTACTGTTTCTGTCGCTATAGACTCGCCTACTCCGGGTATTTCATACAAATGGGATAGTGCAGCGTGTGGGTTTCCGTGCCTGGCTTCGTTCACAAGGTCCATCCATGTTGTAGCATGTGTCAGTACTTCGTTCCTTTTAATTGCCAAATAATGTCCCACGGTGTGGATATACCACGTTTTAATCATCCATTCATCAGTTGATGGACATTTGGGTCATTTTGACTTTTTGACTATTATGCATAATGTTGCTGTGAACATTGGTGTACAAGTGGATGTGTGGACAGGTGTTTTTCATTTCTCTTGGGCAAATGCCTAGCACTGGAATTACTGGATCGTACGGGAGTCTGTGTGAAACCATTTGAGGAACTGCCGGACTGTTTTCCAAAGCCATTGCACCATTTTTCATTCCCACCAGCAGCACACGAGGATTCCAGTTTCTTCCCATCCTCACCAACATTTGTCATTATCTGACTTTCTAACCATCCCAGTGGGTGAGAAGTGGTAATTTGTCATGGTTTAGTTTGAATTTCCGTGATGTCTCATGATGTTGCATATCTCTTCATGTGCTTATTGGCTATTTGTTTATCTTCTTTGGAGAAAGGGCTATTCACATCTTCTGCCTGTCTTTTTATTGAGTTATTTGTATTTTTATCATTGAGTTGTAAGAGTCCGTTTCATATTCTAGGTACAAGTTCCTTACCAGATATATGATTTGCAAATATATTCTTCCATTCTGTGGCTTGTCTTTTTACTTTCTTGGTGGTATCTTCTAAAGCACGAAAGTTTGTTCGTTGGGTCTGTTTGTTTGTTTGTTTTGGTGAAGTCCAGTTTATCTATTCCTTCTTCGCTTGCTTATGCTTTTGGTGTTATAGCTCAGAAACCATTGCCTAATCCAAGATCATGAAGACTTACACCTATGTTTTCTTCTAGGAGTTTTATAGTTTTAGGTCTTACACTTAGGTCTCTGATCCACTTTGAGTTAATTTCTACATAATAGTGTCAGGTAGGGGGTCCACCTTTATTCTTTTGCATGTGAATATCCAGTTGGCCCAGCACCATTTTTTGAAAAGGCTATTTTTCGCCATTGAATGGTCTTGGAGCGCTCATGGGAACAGACAGGTTTTGAGAACCGTGTTGATCGCAGCCGCCATGACACAGTCCTTGGTGGTTGGGTGTCCATGGCACTGGGAGGCCTTGCAGGGCTTTTTATGGAGCTATCTCTGCCCCTCACTGTCCTGTGCACTTTGGGATGGGGATGGGAGAGGGGGGCTGTTCCAAAGGACCCTCGGGAGGGCAGATGGTCAGAACATACGGAGTCAACCCTTCCTTTATGTTGCCACACCTCTCTGCCGCGGTGAGCCCAGCGTGTGCGGGCAGGTGACCTGCTCCGTGGCCACGAGCCTCACTGTCCCTTGCTGCTCTCCCCAAGCTGGCCATAGCTAAAGTGACCATACGTCCCACAGTGTCAGGACGGTCCCATTTATGCCTGTTCTTCCCATAAGCGAGTCGGCCCCTTCTTCAAACGTCTTGGTCTGGATGACAAAGTATACAGTCACCCTGGCCATCGAGCAGGGCCCGAGGTGGGAATGTCCTCAAACCGTGTCCCCCAAGGCCCGAGACAGTCTTCACGGCCTCCAGGGGCTTTGAGAAGGAGAACGAAACTCTCACAACAAAGTCCTCGAGGCCTCAGCAGATGTGGTTTGGATCCCATGGATGCACGCGGGGCACAGCAGCTGGCAGGTCACGCGGCCTCTCCTGCCGCGCTGCTGGCCCCTACCCCTGTAAGCCTGTGGCATTAGCAGCGGTGGAGAGCTTACCGGGGTCCTGGACATGGCCACCCCTGCCCACGCCGTCCCTTCACAGGGTGCCTGGCTTTGTGTATTCGCGCCCGCCTAGGGCTCACCAGGCCGGGAGGAGAAGCCACGTGGCGTGCAGCTCCCTGCCACCCCCCTGCCACTAAAGGATGAACAAAACCCCTCTGGGGGAATCCACAGGCAGGAGGGGAAAGACACTTAAACATGTGATTGATGCAAATCCAGGTCTACAATTGACCAAAAAAAAAAAGACCAGGCGGAGGAGCAGGGCAAAGAGAGAGAGAACTCATCTAAGTAGCGCCAGCAGGGCCCTGTGTGGGCGGGTGTGGGGGGATGAGAGCGTGACCTCCTCCTGGGCACGCTGTCTACCCTGCAAGCCCCGTGTGGACATCTGGCCATGCGTGTGAGGTCTGAAGTTTTCAAGGAGTTTATCCTCCAAATGCAAACCAAAGAGTCACTTTGACTAAATGCACACGTTGCTGTTTGCTCTGAACCTTTGTGTGATTGTCACACTGTGACAAAATCCGCCTGTGGAAGGGGAATGAGAGAGAGCTTCCTGGAGGAGGTGGCCAGGAGGCTGTGTTGGGAGGAGGAGTGGGACTTTGCAGACTCCGTAAAGCAACGTGCTGAGGCAGTGGAGACGTGGCAGCCAGGCCTGTGGAATAAGCTGAGGCCTGGTTATGAAGGCTTCGCTTGTCCTGGTGAGGAATGTGGATTTGGACCTTTAGTTCGTGATCCCCAAATCAGTGTCCCTGAGCACCTGACTCAGGAGATGCCCCTGGGACAAAGGGTTCCACAGTCACAGAAGTTTGGGAAACCTCATGCACCATCCCCCTCCAAATGCCCACCTTAAAGAGTTGAAAGGGATGTTTGCTTACTAAAGGCCCTGAGAAGTCCTGCATTAAGTGCCTTTTTTGACTCTGACTACTCAGGGCTTCCCTTGAGCCATCCTGCAGCCTTTGCGTTCTTTGGGAAGCGCAGCTTAGGCAATAGGGAGCCAGGACAGGTTTTAGTGCAAGGAAGAGACAGACTCGGGTGCCAGTGATGGAGGGTGTGGTGGCCGTGCTGGGCTGGACGTAAGGAGATCCCTGGGCGGCCGGGCCACTGGCCAAGTCCGAGGGTCCATCTCAGCAGCTGCCTGGGAGTCTAGGAAGGGCCCGGCGGGATCACCGGGGGTGGGGGGGAGGAGTGCACCACAGCAAGGGAGAGGTGAGCGGCATGGGCTTCGCTGCTGCCGCGGCCCAGAAACTCTCTCCTGCGCGGCTGGCGGTGGCCGTGGTCCCCGGGTTTCTTCTAGGACTTGGAAAGAGCAGCTGAAGAGCCAGAGTGTGTTTGTGTTCAGTGAGTTGCCGGTCACCGTACTGAGCCGCCCCCCGAAGGCTCCAGCTCACACCTGCTTCCAGCAGGGCACTTCTGGCCGTTCTTCACCTTTGGAGACGAGGGAACATGAGATTAAATCCGATACACCCCTTGCCATCCCAGCCCCTGAATTCTTTTTTTTTTAATTTCAGCATATTATGGGGGTACAAATATTACGGTTACG
>VBSM01003161.1:15014-25873 GCA_008086735.1 Cheirogaleus medius
CTCTGTCCTGCCTTCTTTTTCAGGCCCTACTTATCCTTCCCAGGTGTCGGTAATGGGAGTTGACGGCAATCGCTCTCAGCCCCCCACTACTGGTCCCCTGACTTGTCTCATTGATGACCGTCCCATCACTCATTCCTTCCTTATCATGCCCTCCTGTCCTGCTCCACTATTAGGAAGAGACGTACTAACCAAACTGGGTACCGCACTGCACTTTTCCTCAGGAACCTCCACCCTTCTTCTTCTATCCCTCTCTTCAGACTCCTCACCTACACGCTCTGCTCCTCCTGAAACATGCCCTCTCCCGCCTGAGCTCTTAAATCCTCAAGTATGGGACACCTCCACCTCAGTGGTGGCCACACACCACACCCCTGTCCTCATTCGGCTCAAAGAACCTTCATCCTTCCCTTCCTGGCCCCAGTTCCCTATTTCGCCCACCCACCGCAGAGGCCTAAAACCCATTATACAGCGTCTTCTGCACGGAAAACTCTTAATCCCAACTAATTCTCCTTATAACACACCCAAGCCTGAATGACCGGACTGATTTCCTACATCCCCATTGGCTTATCAGGACTATTGGCCCTACTACTGGGCATTGGACTTTACTCCATAGCCCCCAGACTGGGCGATGGGTAAAAGATTGTGTTTTGTCATATTGTATTGGACTATATCGGGGCTCCTTATTTATAATTTGGATATTCATATGGGCAATCAACTTAATACGGGATACAGGTTATAGATACAAGATGCAACTAAAAATAAGAATTCTGCTATCCTGGATTAAGCTTAAGCCCGTTATCCAAAGTGAAGCGACACAAGATATGGAAAAAGGGCTCCACATCTACTCGCCATCAAATTGGTACTGACTGATTAAAACTATGGTGCTCAAAGGGTGGTAGTGTTCACCAGGGTTTCGGGAGGGGGGGGCAGACCCACATCATAGGGATGTGGAGAGCATTGTCGGGGGGAAGGGCATACCTCTAACCCTTCTTAGGGTGAGGCAAAGTTATACAACGTATCCAAAGTGTAAAAAAAAAAAAAATCTTTTGTTGGATGGAGGGCAGGCGGGAGGGGGGAGGAAGTGTAGAGTTACATAATGTGTGCCATGCGCGCCACCTGGGGACTAGACTCACTTGAGGCTCTGGCACGTGGGGGGCGGAGGAGTGGTAGGGGCAACGTATGTAATCCTAACAATATTTGTACCCCCATTATATGATGAAATAAAAAAAAAAGAATTCTGGTTAATGCGTGTGATTCTATATATGGGGTATATCAGTGAATAGGATGTGTTGTAAAAGAGGCATAAAATGTGTAATTTTGTCTAAATCAGAAGTTGTTTGGATTGATTCAACGTATGGAACGGGAAATAAAAGCAAGGTAGAAGGTAACTAGTAAGGTGGAGAAAGCGACATAGAAAGCCTATGAGTATGGAAATGTATTTTTGGTAAGAAAGATTGAACAGAGAGGAAATGGTTTTATGTGGGAAGGGGTCTCGTGTGGAGAATTTTTGTCCTGGAACAGAATGGCTGGTAATATAGGAAAGAGGAAATTTAGGACAAAAAAAAGAAAGTCTGAGCATGTTGTAGATGGTCTGTGTAGGTTGTGATGGTGTTCAGAGAGAAGAATTCATGAAAGAATTTTGTGTATGGTTGAGTTGGCCATAAATAATAGAAAAAGTTTTTGTTAAAATCACAAGGTTTTCTTAAAATATTGATTTGCTCTTAATAAAACTACAAAAAGGTTTAATTCTAAGCTTATAATCTGCTCCTTTTGAAACTTTTCAGGTTTATATCTCAAAAGTTCAGCTTTTGCTATGTCTTGCTGTTTTCAGCTTTTCCTCCCCTTGAAAGGGCTAGAATGGTAACTCTCTCCTTTAACCTTTATCATCGGCTCCTGTAACTTTTTCCCTTCTGGTTCTAAGTCTGTTGTTATGACCTGACAGTAAAATGCTTTATCTCCAAAGCCGTATTTTCCTCCAGTATAACTTAATTCTATTCTTGGCTTTTCTTGATATGTCTGAATTGTTCAATGTGGTCAAAACATTTTCATACTGTTGCTCATGACAGTCACCCGAAGGGCCGCAGCCGGCATCATGGCCCTCCAAGTATACTGTCCACTAAACAATTTTGGTGATGCCCTCTAATGCAGTGGTGATAGCCACAGAGCATTTAGGGGCATCAAGGGGCGGGGATGTAAGGGAGAATTTTTCCACTCCCTTCCTAATATCAGACGAAGAAATACTGCCATTCCGGTTCTAACATCTATGGAGGATGTCCTTACCGGTCTTGTAAAATGCACCTGACCAGAAGGGGGCAGGGTGAAAAAATGTTCCGCTTCGACTCCAACAACCAAACTTTCACTCTAACCATCCCAGATCCTGACCATATCCGCTGGAAAACAGGTATCACTGGAAAGATCTATAGGAACAGCTTGTATAGCACTCCCCAGGGAACCTTGCACATCTCGCGAGAGACACAAATACGGTCGCATGTCCAGGTAGCAACTTCTATCCTGCAGGCAGAACAGACCTGGCAGACAGCCTGTCTCCTCAGTCCCAAACAGCTCCCATCACTTCCTGGTTGCAAATCCTGCAGCACACCCTATCTTTCCTTAACTCGTCTGCGCTCTTCCCTAATATCTCACACTGTTTCCTCTGTGCCTTCCTCCAACGGCCCTTGTTGGCAGCTGTCCCTTCAAATTCCTCCAACCACTCCACCGCCCCTCTGCCCGGACACAACTGTTCTTCTTCTCTTGCCCAAGTCCAGTTATGGGAACCTGAGCCCACTGATCGGCGTGTCCCCGACCGCACCTGTTACTTAACCTCCCACACTGACCCCAACTCACAACTTCATGGGCACTGTCTCTTCAACCGTTCTGTCTCTTCTGATTTATACCCCCAGTCGGGACGATTCTTCTGGTGTAACGGGGCCCTCACCCGGTGCATCAACTCATCTACTCTGGGCCCATGCTTTCCAGTTATCATAGTTCCCCAATTAATGGTGTATGGTGAGGGTGAGTTCAGGGGACTCGTGCCTGAGACCAGACGCTGGCGGGCTGTGTTCCTTCCAATCATGATAGGCCTCACACTAGCTACATCAGTCATGGCAACCGGATTAGCAGGAGGAGCCCTGGGCCACAGCGGAGTCTCAGCCCAAGATTTCGCCGCCAGGATAGACTTGGCCCTTGAAACCACGTCAGCCTCCTTAGCATCATTGCAGAGACAACTGACCTCCCTGGCACAGGTGACCCTCCAGAACCGGCGGGCCTTAGATCTATCTCCTAACAGCGGACAAGGGAGGAACATGCATGTTTCTCCAAGAAGAATGCTGTCAATTACATAAATGAATCGGGGTTAGTAGAACAAAACATTAACAAGCTGTCTGAAATCAGAAAGGACCTGCGGGGCTATGGTCGCAAGGATCCCTTGCCTTTTGGTTGGATACAATCCCCCTGTGCCGCTTGGCTCCTACCGCTAATAGGGCCCATAATAATCACTTGTCTAATTTGTCTCCTAGCCCCTTGCTTGTTACAGTTCCTCCAAAGACGCCTCCAAGAGCTCTCCAGAGTGGCCGTAAAACAACTCCTCCTGTACCCCTACTCCCCTTTCCCCATGGCTCCGCCACAGTCCGATTCCCACCTCTAGCCCCACGTCTCCCAAATCCAGCTTGAAGAAGCTAGAATGAGTCGACGACCATTTATAACCAAAAAGGCTGGGATGTAAGGCTGGTGGCTGGGTCCCCCTCCCCTCTTCCCCCATCCTCACAGCATTGCAAAGCCTGCAGACCTTGCACAACAGCTGCCCTAACTGTATCCTGCTACCAACGGAACATCTCGGCCCGGAAATCCGCCAAGGCAAAGCAGGACGACGCCCCGGTGCAAAACATCCTGCCCTGACCCCCGGAGACAGACATCAACAACAGCTAGGCCCCTATAAAAGCTAACTCGCAGTCCTGGGCGGCGCGACTTCTGGGGCCCCTGTTCTGGGACCCTTGAACCTCGCCCGGGAGCGCTTTCAATAAACGCTACCTTTGTTAGCATCTATTCGGCCTCATCACACTTCCTCCACCACCACAAAACTTACAGTGACCACTTTGGCTTTTGCCCGCTCCTCCATGCAGACCAAGAAAGGGCCTAAAAATTCACCAAAGTAAATTTGGGGTAGGCAAAAATGTTTAAACATTTGATTTTCTCCCTCCTCCAAGTGGGAGGGAAAAAATTAAACCAGTTCCCTGAGCTGGAGCAAAGCTGAGAGAAACCAAAGGGAGAAAGGAAAAGACTCTCCAGCCTTTTCTCCAGCATTGCTGCTGCTACTGCAGCCCCTGGCAGCATTCCAGACAGGATCTCCCCTGGCAGCTATGTTGGCCCTATAATTGCAATGAGAGCCAAAAGGGGGAATTGAAAAATGGCATTGTCTTTTATGGCTATTGCATCTGGATAGATGATAAAATTGATTTAAAATGAGATATACTTATAATTTCACATGCTAGAGGGATCATGCCCATCAGGGAAAGTTGGGAAAAGAAGATGTTAATGGCGTACAACTTTCTTGTTTTTGATTCAGGTGAAGACACTGGAATTCCAATAAAAACATGAAAAAATGTTCAATGTCAGTAATCATCAAGGAGATGAAAATTTAAACCACAATGAGATATCACCTTACCCCTATTAGAATGGCTTTTATTAAAAAGTCCCCAAACAGAAAACAATAGATGCTGGCATGGATGCAGAGAGAAAGGAACACTTACACACTGTTGGTGGGACTGCAAATTAGTACGATCTCTATGCGCAACAGTATGGAGATTCCTCCAAGAACTGGAAGTAGACCTACAATTCGATCCAGCAATTCCACTACTGGGTATTTACCCAAAGAAAAAAAAAGTCGTTTTATCAAAAAGACACCTGCACTTGAAAGTTTACTGCAGCACAATTCATAACTGCAAAGATGCGGAATCAACCCGAGTGCCCATCAATTCATGAGTAGATTAACAAAATGTGGTACATGCATACCGTGGAATACTGCAGAGCCATAAAAACAATGAATCAATGACTTTTGCAACAATTTGGATGGAACTGGAGACCATTACCCTAAGGGAAGTATCTAAAGAATGGAAAAACAAACACCACATGTAACTAACCGATGAGCACACATGTGCACAGAGGGAAGTAAAATGCAGTGGAAATGAGGCAGAGGGGAGAGGGGAGGAGGGAAGGGTCAAAAACCTACCCAACAGGTACAATTAACACTATTTGGTGATGGGCACACTTATACCCTTCACTCAAGCATTATAAAAGCAATCCGTGTCACCAAAAACGTTTGTACCTCCATGACATTTTTAAATTTAGAAAATTAATAAAAAAAGAAAAAACGTCTCCATAACTGATATTTTTTCTGACTGTTGGCTGTAGAAAAAGGGAGACAACATGAAAAGGTAGGCAATGTCTAGGTGGAGATACACTTTGGGGGTTTTTCAAGTAGTTTTCAGTTGTTCATGAGCTCTGCTAGTAAAATCAGATATCTGATCCTCAGAGACTGATGATTTGTCAGCTAGATGTGCATAGTTGTTGACTAGGTCAATTGGATTCTAAGACTGACAAGATAAAGGAGGTTTAGGAGAGCCTTGGCTATACTTGGGCTTGGAACAAGGCTGTCAGGTCTTGTAGCTTCTTGCCTTGGCTGCTGCCATGAATAGCCTCTGGTTTTGCTTCGAATCCTAAATTCTCAGATCCTAATTGCCTGGAGCTGACTGGAAGCTGAAACCTGATACTGTCAGCTGTGAGCTGTTTCCAGCTCAGCAGGAGCTGTGCAGGGCCACCAGCAGGCATGAGCCCTACAGACAGGTCTCAGACTCCCTGACTGTTGTAGATTTAAGATGCCACGGTATGGGGGCTAAACTGTGGAAACATCACGTATGCTGGCTGGACCATCGGGGTCACTTGCAGTTGCCCATAGGAAAGGGCTTATTCTCTGATGGGACCATCTAAAATCCAGCTGCGGATCAGCTCTATGTTTCTCATGCAGAAGCTAACTGCATTCCTAATTCGTGATTCCTGTCAAAACTGCAAGTTAGGGGAGGATACATAACAGGAAGTGCCTCTTCCATCAACTCCTGACAGACTCTAGATCTCCTCTAGGGGATAATTCACTGCTACTGACTTAGGTTCCACTTTCTAGATTAATTGCAGTTTGCAACGAAGGACCAATTGCCTGACTCTGCTTTCCTTACCTTCCTCATGGTACACAAATCTTAGTCAGGCACTCTGACTATTCAGTGCCAGCTGACACCAGCAAAGGATTGATCTTTCCCAGCATGCTCACTAAATAAATGCTGGAAACAGAGGGGATGCGTGCGAGGTTATGTAAACCCATTTCAGTTTGGTTTTACCTTTGTAATTTCATCGTGATCAATTTCTGAACACAATGAGTCTTACTGGGTAAGTCATAAAAACAATTTTCTATGAAAATGCTTTTGTCCCTCCTGCATACAACCCTTCCAGACAAAAGGTCTGGAGGATAAAAGGGGATAATTAAAGAAATAGAAAGTTTTGATCACAGCATGGTCCACACTGATTGTCTAACAATGGAGAGAATAAGAAACCTGGCACCTGGGGAGAGGCAGGGGAGGGAGAGAGGACATTAGTTATGTCTGTTTTTCAAAACTGCTCTTGGAAACTTTCTACTTGTCAGGAAGAAATACTCCCTGTGCAGCCTTTCCAAGCTGGTGTGAGCACTTTGAAATCACACTGAGTGCTGAGCCCACAGCCACACCTCCTGAACTTCCACGCAGAACACCTATGGATGTCATCCACACCTGTACAGAGGAAGAAGTGGCGTCAGTGACTAACAGCACTGGGACTGACTGCCTCACTGGTGGTCCCTCTGAACCCAAAGATGCAAATGAATTGTTTGGACTGGGTGGGAAGCCCCACAGTTGAAGATGCCACAGGAGGTCACACTGGGGGCCCTGGCCAGTTGTCCTGCCTGGTCAGTGTGTGTCCGGCGGGGGTGCCCTAGCAGTTGTAAACTCCTGGATTCCAGGGCCATCACGTGTGCCCCCTGACTAGCCTGACCCTGCCTCAGCCCAGGTATGCATTCAGGTCAGCTTCAGCTTAGTGGCCAGAATGTGCTGAGCCTGAGTTAATGCTGCAGGCCAGGCGAAAAGGATTAATATAGAAACTTAGGGAGTAAGTCACCTGCCTTTCACAAATAGACCTTCATGGTTAATGGGATTTGTATTAGTTGGCTGTCATGCTTAATTTCATTTGTCAACTAGGCTAGGCCACGGTACACAGGGATCTGTTCAAGCACTGGGCCAGACGTCTCTGTGAAGGTATTTTTTAGGCGAGACGAACATTTAAATCGCATTTTGGGAAAAGCAGACTATCTTCCATTATTGGGTAGGTTTCATCCAATCTGTTGAAGGCCTTAAGAGAAAACAGACTGTGGTCCCTCTAGAAAGAAAATATTCTGCGTCCAGACTGCCCTCAGTGAGATTTCAGCTACAACATCACCTCCTACCCGGGTCTCCAGCCTGATGTCCTGCTCCTCAAAGTTTGGGCTTGCCAGCCCCACAGTTGCATCAGCCAGTCTCGCGCTCTCTCTCTCTCTCTCTCTCTCGCTCTCTCTCTCTCTCCACACACACACACACACACACACACACACACACACACACAGGATAACCCTAACTTATATACTGGCTAAATCTTGGACCCTCAAATGGCTTAACTCAGATAAGTACTGCAGGATAGTCTCACTCTGCTCCTAAGACAGAGAGACTTGTGGCATTGCCTTCCCACCCTCGGTGTGACCGAGGTCAACTTCCTACCACTTGCCACAGGACAGCCAATAAGCAGAGAAGCAAGGTGTTGGTTGCGGGGAGGAAAGTGACTTTTATTGGGAGAGCCAGCAAACCGAGAAGATGGCAGAATAATGTATCAAAGAACCATCTTAAGTTAGTATGAACTTTAGGCTCCTTTTTACCTTAAGGAAAGGGGAAGTTGGGTTGCAAGAGGTAAACAAGGACTGCAGACATCTGGGCATCAGTGAGGGTCTGAGGAGGCTGTAAATCTTCTTTGCCCTTGATCTGTTAACTTTGGAGGATGAAGGTCAGGATGTTCCTAAAAATCTTTGACATAGAGCTGTTACTTGAGTGTGTACTTTTCTCATTTCCCCAGGAGTTAGTTTTGGAAAAGCCATGTTGTCAGCTGTCTTCTAGCCTACATGCAGCGCTAAGCAGAAGCTTTTAACCCAAAGGATGTTACCGCAGGGGGTCAGAAGCAAAGTGGAGCTAGTTATGTTAAGTCTCCTTTCACTGTTACATCTGCACACTGACATCCATATGGCTCATCGTTATGACACTGGATTTTGTCATCCAACCATTTAGAGATTCCTACAATTCCACAAGTGTTGATTGGCATCGTTCTGTGTGTCGGGTCCTCTGCTCTATCGTGAGGTCGCAGGGATCTGGTAGGTTTGTTTGCAACCTCCCAGGAAGGACCTAAGAGTCTGGAGAGGGAGACAGACCTGGAAACACAACTCCAGCACAGTAACAGCAATGGGCATAGTTGGTTTTGGTCACCGACTCATGAGTGACCAGACTGTGAACATCTCTCACTTAATTTTACCCATCAACTAAAAGCTTATCCTGAAAAAGATCCTTCTGGTAAGTGGGAATCCCCTCATTCTGTTTCCTACAGGCACACACAGCTGCAAAGGAATTGATACTGGAATGTTGCGTCAGACCGGAATTCACAAATGGAAAGGCCTTCGGTCCTGTGATTTCCATAGCAGTCAATAAGTCTTTATATGTTTCCAGGTGAGGCAACATACAAGCTTCCCTCGATTTGAGGGAAAGGTACATATATAGAAAATCCAGTTTGTTTAAGTATATGCAAAACAAGGTTTGCACCCCTGTAACTCTCAGAGCCCAAATGCCAGTAGCCCCTTCCAATCATTCCAACAACAAAAACTGCCCTCTGAAATTTCCCAAATGTCCCAAAGTGGTCAATAATATACTGGCTATAAACCACTAGTTTAGGATTTTGAAAAGTTCCCCCAAACTTCTTACTCACATCAAAAGGACAGAAATGTTGAGTCAGTGTCAGGATTTAGTGAAGAAACTCTCTCCACTGTGGGTTCCTGGCACCTTTGTTGAAAATCAATTGACCATAAGTGCATGGATTTATCTCTGGGCTCTCCTGTTCCATTGGTCTATGTGTCTATTTTGGGGATAACATTATACTCTAGTTCTCTTTTCGGATTTATATTCCTCTGTTTTATTGCACTCTCTTCTGTCCTTTTTCATCTTTTCCTTGGCTTTGCTCTATATTCTTCCCTTTGGAGAGTTCATCCATCATTATAGGTTTATGTGTTAGAAGTTATGGAGAGGTAAAAGAATGTTCAACAGCCTCTTCCCTCAAGAGTGTGGCAATTCGGTTAAGAAGACACGTAAATTTAAATATATCATTGTAATGTTTTGAAGATTGTGTAATTCTACTGAATTTTGTGGTAATTTTTCCCAAGGAATTATGTTTAAAGGAATTCACTATTTTTAAGAATAAAATAGTCATTAGAAAGTTGGACACTAGAAAATGTGAAGAAAACTTAAAGGCAGATTTAACAAATTGGATTAAAAATAACGCAGTAAAGAAGGTAATTTCCACTTGTTTTGGACAAAGTGTTTCTTTAATTGCTAGCTGTTTAGAGTTGCCTAATTTAGCCAATGCCAGTTTTATAATGGTTTTATTCCCATTTTAATGTTAGAAGTCTCATTTAAACATGTTATCCAGTGAGTCTGAGGTAGTAAAAAAGAGGGAACTGGTTCTATCACTTATCTCAGTCCCCACTAAACATGTCCTATATACTTTTGGTTCCTTCAGGTTGTCGCAATAGCTAAAAACAGAGAACCCATTAGTAGGAGAATCAGTGTTGATGCTGCTTACAAAGACAAGGGACTGGCTCCAGAGCAATGACAGCTGAGAAGATAGGGAGTTAGTAGAGGGGCCATCCTAAGTAGGTTTTGAACAAATAAAATTACAGAAAAATAATCAACTCCTGAAAGTCATGTAAGTGATGATACATAAGAACATATGAATATATTTGACGGATGACAGATTCACCAGTGGGTGTTCTGAGAAGTGGAGATGTCTTTGAGCATTCAGATTAAGACTTACGGTTCCAGTCTGCTGACCGAGCACCATGTTTATTCGCCTTTTTCGCTGCAGTGACGAAAGGAATAAAGATGGTATTAATGTCAGGAAATACTGCTACAGCCACTATTTAGCCTTGTTGTGTCACAGAATGCTACATTACATTAATTTTAACCAAGAAAACCTGGAAACAAAGATCCTCCGTGTCTTGCAGCCCCCACATAATGCCTACAAAGGAAAATTGGCTTTACCAAGAAAATGTATTCGTGATAGCACATTACTATTTCACTGAAGATTTTTCATTGTTTACTGTGGGCCCAGCACATTTCCACTGCGCCACTCTGCTATCTTGATTGTTTACTATGTAAAGGAATTTAATATTAATTTTCTTGATGTAAAATAATGTTTCTTTTCCGAGTAAAATATTACTAGGTGTTCTTTATAGAAAATTGTAAAATATGGAGTAGAATAAAAATTACCCACACTTTCACCATTGTGAGGTTAAAAATTTCGTGCACTTCTATCCAGTCTGTTTTATAACTCAGTCACTTCTTAAATTGTGTACATATATTAAAACATTACATTCTACCCAATAAATATATGTAATTATTACTTGTCATTTAAAAAGTTATTTTAAAGGCTATGCACACTGGCTCACACCGGTAATCCTAGCACTCTGGGAGGCCGAGGCGGGAAGATCACTTGAGATCAGGAGT
>VBSM01003161.1:51003-68934 GCA_008086735.1 Cheirogaleus medius
GATATGCTTTTGCTGTATCCCACAAGTTTTGGTAAGAGGTAGCTCCATTGTAATTTTGTTCAAAGGAAGTCTTGATTTCTCTCTGAATTTCTTCCTTGACCCAGAAGTTATTCAACAATAGATTGTTTAGTTTCCATGACTTTGTGAAGTGGTGTGATTTTCTGTTAGAATTGAACTCTAATTTTATACCTTTATGGTGAGAGAAGACACATGGTATTATTTTTATATTCTTGAATTTTTTGAAATCTGCTTTGCGGCCTACTATGTGATTGATATTGGAGAAGTATCCATGGGCCAGTGAGAAGAATGTAAATTCAACTTTATTTGGTTGGAATGTTCTGTAGAGATCTGTCAGTCCTTTTTGTTCAAGAGCTTTGTTTAAGTCCCTTATTTATTTACTTAATTTCTGTTTGGAGGACCTATCCAGTTCATTTAATGGCGTGTTGAAGTCCCCTGCTACTATTGCAGTATTGTTTAACGCGGTATTTAGTTCAGACAATATTTGCTTTATGTAATTAGGTGCGCCTGCATTGGGAGCATAAACATTAAGGATTGTTAAATCTTCTTGTTGGATCTTCCCTTTCACCATTATAAAGTGGCCGTCTTTATCCTTTTTTACTTTTGCTATTTTAAAAGTAATGTTGTCTGCAAGTAATATAGTTACCCCAGTTTTCTTTTGACTTCCATTTTCCTGGATGATAGTTTTCCAACCCTTGATATTCAGCCAGGAGGCATCTTTGTGGGTTAGATGTGTTTCCTGTAGGCAGCAGATACTAGGCTTATGGGATTTTATCCACTCTGCCAGTCTATGTCTCTTCGGAGGACAGTTTAGTCCATTTACATTTATTGAGAGGATTGAAATTGGATGAAGATTTCCATTCATATTGTTGGGTGAAGTCCTGTTGCTTTGTCTTAGTCCTTGAGCCATCTGTAAGTTTGAGGTCTAGTCTAATTCTTTGAGGATTTTACTTTGAGGAGTATCTATTGCTCTGTTCACTGTGGAAGGCAGGTCTGAGAATTTCCAGTAGGGCTGGGCTGGTCTTTGCAAATTCCTTCAGTGATTGCTTATCTGAGAAGGACTTTATTTCACCCTCATAGATGAAACTTAATTTTGCCGGATGAAGAATTCTAGGTTGGGCTTTATTCTGTTTTAGAAGATTAAAGATAGGCACCATTCCCTCCTGCCTTGTAAGGTTTCACATGAGAAGTCTGCTGTTATTCTGATAGGCTTTCCTCTATAGGTTATTTGTTGTTTTTGCCCAGCTGTACGAAGGATTGCTTCTTTCACATTTACTTTGATCGGCTTTATCACCACATGACGAGGTGATTGCCTATTCACGTTGAGTCTCCCTGGAGTTCTTTGTGCTTCTTGTATTTGGATATCAAGATTTCTGGCCAGGCCCAGCATATTTTCCTACAGTATGCCATAAAATAAGTTTTCCAACCCTTGTGATTGTTCCTCTTCCCCTTCTGGAGTCCCGATCAATCTGAGGTTCGACTTTGTTACATAATCCCACACTTTCTGTAAGCTTTCGTCTTGTCTCTTGTTTCTGTGCTCCCTTTCTTCCTCTGATTTGTTTAGGGTGTAGGCATAATCTTCAAGCTCTGAGATTCTTTCCTCTGCATGATCTATCCTGTTTTTGAGGATTTCCACTGTATTTTGGAGTTCCTCAATGTTTCCTTCATTGCCAGAATTTCTGATTGGTTTTTCTGGATTCCCTTGATATCTTTGTAGAATTTTTCATTCATTTCTTGGATTGTTCTTGTGGTTTCTCTATGTTGGGAATCTATTTTCTCTTCAATTCTATTGAGCTTTCCAACAATCCATATTTGGAATTCTTCCTCTGTTAGTTTAATCATATCATGTAAGTTGGTGTCGGTTGGTGGAGAACGACTATTTTCTTTTGGAGGTGACTTTTCTCTCTGATCCTTCATGCTTTCTGTTATCTTTCACTGGTTCTTCCTCATCTGGATACTTTGCTGAGGATCAGAGGTGCTGGAGCTTGATTATGAGCAGTGTTCTGGGTTTCCAAAGGAATGATCATTGGAAGAGCTGGGGAGTATGTGCTCTCGTCCTGTATCGTCTTAGAGGAGTTTGAACCTGTTGGGTTATCTCTGACCTGATGTCTTCACGTTCTATCCACAGAGTTTAGTGGGATTGGGCCCCTTGCTTAGACGCCCAAGGGATCTTTATCTCTAGTGAGATGGAGACCGGTTGCCACCCCTAGGTTGAAGTGGGAGGCACTGTGTAAGGCTCTGGGTTTACACTTTCTATTGTTATCTGTGGTTTGCAAGAAGGAGTAAGTGATCAATGTAACCCAAGATCGTTGTATTGCTCTCTCAGTCTCCAAATGGGAGATACAGGTATCTCAGTCTTAAGCGTATGTCTTGCCACTCCCAAGGGTTCCTAGAGTCCTCAGGAATAGCAGCCTACTTCGCAATTCCACCTTGCTAAGACAGGCTCTGCTCTCTAGGCACAGATCGCCTATGGCTGACTGCAGCAAGAAAACCACCCAGGTTCAATCTTGCGAGACAGCTGCCGAACAAAATGCCACTCTCCCCTTTCCACCCCTTTAAACCCAGCTACCGAGGTCACCAGCTGGGTTAGGGCAGAGGGGAGCTCTGAGTCCACTTCCAGAGCAGGCCTCCACAGCATTTCCAAGCTACGGGGTGGCAGTGACGCTCCCTGCCAGTGCTGGCAGAGAGGGACCCCTGTTCGGTGGAAGACTGGGTTAGGATTGGCAGGCTGGCCCAGACATCTGCTGCACTCCCTAATTCCCCCGCTTGCCGAGACCCAGTAGTTTATGTGTGGGGATCTGCCTTCTGGCTAGCCAGTGCCAGCCAAAGCTTCCGCCGTAGCCTCCTCTAAGGTAGAGTCCACTCTTCCTGGACCTGGAAGCATCCTGAGGTGGAATGTTAGATTCGGCACTCATTTCTGTGGTACGGGGAGGTGGCCACTGGGTTCGGAACTCTGGGAGATCAAAAAGTTGCCTTCTCCAGAAGCCCAAGCAGATCAGCCGGTTTAGGGCAGAGGGGATGCCTGAAAACTGCTTCCCTGTAGTCCCCTGTAGCCTTTCCAAGCTACGGGGTGGCAGCAGTGGTGCTCGGAGGCGGTTGCTGCATTCGGACCTTCCCCCACCCGCGACCGCTTCAGCGGAATGCTGGGAGATCAAAAAGTTGCCTTCTCTAGAAGTCCAAGCATATCAGCCAGTTTAGGGCAGAGGGAATGTCTGAAAACTGCTTCCCGGTGGTCCCCTGCAGCCTTTCCAATCTATTGGGCATCAGCGGTGGTGCTGGGAGGCAGCTGCTGGGTTCGGACCCTCCCCCACCTGCAACCCCTTCAGCGGACTGCTGGGAAATCAAAAAGTTGCCTTCTCCAGAAGTCCAAGCAGAACAGCCAGTTTAGGGCAGAGGGGATGCCTGACAACTGCTTCCCCTGACCCCCTGCAGCCTTTCCAAGCTACGGGGCGGCAGCGGTGCTGGGAGGCGGCTGCTGGGTTCAGACCCTCCCCCACACGCGACCACTTCAGCGGGACGCTGGGAGATCAAACAGTTGCTTTCTCTAGAAGCCAAAAGGTTCAGCCAGTCTAGGGTAGAGGGGGTGCCTGAAAGACGATTCCTGTGCAGCCCTCCGCTAGCTATGGAGCGGCACAGCAGCACTGGGGAAACAGCAGCTGAGTTCGGACCCTCCCCCTCTCGCCATTGCTTCAGTGGAGCGCTGCAGAGAATTCAAAATGCTGCCAGCTCCAGACTCTACTCCACTCCGCTCGTTTGCCCCCTCACCAACTTCGGGAAATTCCCTGCCTGCGTGGGTGTGAGGTTCGGTGGGGCAGGGATCGACTCCCTGCGCACAGCAGAATTAATGCCTCTTCCGTCCAGCTCGTGGGGCAGCAGACGCATCGAGGCGCTCCCTCCCTATTGTATATTTCCAACTCCCCAGGTTTTGTGGAAAATTTTTCAGTTCACTTTTGATTATTGTCTATGTTTTCTGTATCCTAGTGTCTCTCTGCAGTCTTGTGAAGCCGATCCAGTGTAAATGCAGATCTCTTGCGTGTGGTTGTCTGCCTTCTTCACTTCTCACTCCCAGAGCAGAGAGCCAAGAGGTCAGCCCTACTCCGCCATTTTTTTCCTCTCTCCCACATTTCAAACTTTTTATCCCAGCGACTGCCTCCAGGATTTGTTTAACAGCATCAGCAGCATCTCGCTCACTGTAATATCCCTTTTCCACAATCCTATCAAACAGTTCTCCTCCTGTGATGAGTTCTAGGACCATACTGATTTCTGTAGGGGTTTCAAATATCTCTTTAAGTTTTATAATGTTTGGATGTGAGAGGCGAAGAAGAACTATTTCAGTTCTTATGATTTTTTTGTCCACTGTTTTCTTTAATACTTTGAAAGCATAAGGCTTCTGGGTCCTCTTCTGTTTGCATCTGTACACAATGGATGTAGCACCCCGTCCCAGCTCCGACTCCACCTCGAAGAAATCTCTCAGAGGATCTTTGTTGGAGCCGTCGATCCAGTAATCTGGGATGATGCTCCCAGCCCCTGGGGCCAGACTGGCAGTGACCGAAGAGTGGGACCTACACCATGTCTTCTTTATCCAATTATCTGTTGATACACACTTAGGTTGAGTCCATATCTTGGCTATTGTGAACAGTGCTATAATAAACATGGAGGACTACAGGCTCATGCCACCATGTCAGACCAATTTTAAAAGTTTTTGTAGAGATGGGGTCTTGCTATGTTGCCTAGGCTGGTCTGGAACTTCTAGCTTCAAGTGGTCTTCCCACCTGGCCTCCCCAAAATACTGTGATTACCAGTAAGCCACCATGACCAGACGGTAATAACCATTTTAACTGCGATGAAATGATATCTCATTTTTGTTTAGATTTGCTTTTCCCTGATGATTAGTGATGTTCAGAATGTTTTCATATATCTTTGGGCCATTTGTTTGTCTTCTGTTGAGAAATATGTATTTTGATGCTTTGCTTGTTTTTATTTTTTAAATTTTTTTAATTTTTAAAATTTGTTGTTATTTCAGAATATTACAGGGATGCAAACACTTTGGTTACATATATTGCCTTTGTGCCATGCAAGTCAGAGCTACAAACATGTCCATCCCCAGAAAGTACACAATGTGCCTATTAGGTGTGAATTTACCCATTCCCTCCTCCCTAGTTCCACCTGCCTGACACCTGATGAAAGTTACTTTTATATGTGCACATAAGTGTTGATCAATAAGTGCCAATTGAATGGTGAGTACATGTGGTGCTTATTTATCCATTCTTGTGATACTTCATTTAGTAGAATGGGCTCCAGTTCTATCCAGGATAATACAAGAGGTTCTAGATCAGTTTGCTAGTATTTTGTTGAGGATTTTTGCATCAGTGTTCATCAGGAATGTTGGCCTATAATTTTCATTTTTTATTATGTCCTTGTCTGGTTTTGGAATCTGAGTAATGGTGGCCTTATAGAATGAGTTAGGGAGAATTTCTTCCTCTTCAATTTTTGGGGATGGTTTGAGGAAAATTGGTATTAGTTCTTTTTTATAAGTTTGGTGGAATTTGGCAGTGAAGCCATTTATTTCTGGGCTTTTTTGTTATTGTTGCCAGACTTTTTATTACTAATTCAATTTCATTACTAATTGTCGGTCTATTCAGGTTTTCCATTTCTTCCTGATTCAATCTTGATAGGTTGTTTGTGTCTAGGAATTTATTCATTTCCTCTAGGTTTTCTAGTTTATTAGTGTATGATAGTTCATAATAGTCTCTGATGATCTTTTGCATTCCTCTGGTATCAGTTGTAATTTCTCCCTTTTCCTTTTTGATTTTGTTTATTTTGGTCTTCTTTCTTTTTCTTGGTTATTCTAGCTAGCAGTTTATCAATTTTGTTTATCTTTTCAAAAAACAATTTTTTATTTTATTGATATTTTTACTGTTCTTTAGTCTCTCTTTTCTTTAATTCTGCTCTTGATTTTTATTATTTCTTTTCTTCTACTAATTTTGTGTTTGATTTGTTCTTGTTTTTCTAGTTTTTTGAGGTACATGATTAGGTTGTTTATTTGTAATCTGTCTACTTTTTAGATATAGGTATCTATTGCTATAAACTTTTCTCTTAGTACTGTTTTCACTGTATCCCATAGGTTTTGGTATGTTGTATTTCCATTTTTATTTGTTTCAAGAATTTCTTTATTTCCCTCTTAATATCCTCATTGACCTAATACTCTTTCAAGAATATGTTGTTTAATTTCCATGTATTTGTATAGTTTCTAAAGTTCCTTTTGTTATTGCTTTCTAGTTTTATTTCATTGTGGTCTGAGAAGATATTTGGTACAATTTTAATTTTTAAGAATTTCTTGAGACTTGTTTTGTGGTCTAACATATGGTCTGTCCTGGAGAATGTTTCATGTGCTGATGAGAAGAACATTTACTCTGTGGTTGTTTGATGAAATGTTCTGTAAATGTCTGTTAGGTCCATTTTGTCTGTAGTGCAGATTATTTCCGATGTTTCTTTCCTTTCTTGATGATCTGTCTGGTGCTGAAGGTGGGGTATTAAAGTCTCCTACCATTATTGTATTGTGGTCTACCTCTCTCTTTAGCCCTAATAATATTTGCCTTATATATCTGGGTACTCCTATTGTTGGGTGTGTATATATATTTACAGTTGATATATTCTCTTGCTGAATATATCCCTTTGTCATTATATAATGACTTTCTTTGTTTCTTTTTATGTTTTTTTTGACTTAAAGTCTCTTCAGCCTGATATAAGTATAGCTACTCCTGTGTGCTTTTGGTTTCTGTTTGTTTTGAGTATTTTTTTCCATCCCTTCACTTTTAGTGTATGTGTGTCTTCACGGGTGAAGTGAGTTTCTTGTAGGCAGCATTTAATAGGCTCTTGGTTTTTTAAATCCATTCAGCAATTTATGTATTTAATATTTTAATTGGGGAATTTAAACTGTTTAAAATTCAAAGTTGTTATTGACATATGAGGACTTACTCCTGTTCTTTTGTTAATTATATTCTTTTTGTTTTGTATATTCTTTGTTTATTTCTTCCTCTTTTATTGTTTACCTTTACGATTTGGTGTTTTTCTGTAAAGATAATGTTTGACTTTTTTCTCTTTCTCATTTGTGTATCTAGTCTACCAGTGAGTTTTATACTTTCATGCATTTTAATTATGGTAGATATCATTCTTTTGCTTCCAGATGTGGGACTCCCTTAAGCATTTTTTTAGGGCCAGTTTACTGGTGATGAATTCAGTGTTTGCTTGTCTGGGAAAGACTTTATTTCTCCTTCATTTCTGAAGGATAGCTTTACTGGGTATAGTATTCTTGTCTAGAAGCTTTTTTCTATTAGCAGTTTGAATATATTTTTCCATTTTCTCCTCCCTTGTAAGGTTTCTGGTGAGAATTCCACTGTTAGTATGATGGTGATTCCCTTATGTGTGACTTGATGCTGTTCCCTGCTTTTTAAAGAATTCTCTGTCTTTGACTTTTGACATTTTGATTATACCATTGCCTGGAGAAGACCTTTTTGAGAGATTTTTTAGCTTTCTGTATCTGGATCCCTATATCTGTTGGATGAATTGGGAAGTTTTCAGCTATTATTTTGTTAAATAGTTTTCTGTGCCTTTTCTCATCTCTTCTTCTGGAACTCCCAAAATTTGAATATTTGGCCACTTTATGGTGTCTTGTATGTCACAGAATCTGTCTTTATATTTTAAATTGCTTTTTTTTTTCTTTTTTGGTCTGACTGGGTTATTTCAAAAGACCTGTTTCAAGTTCAGTTCTAATGTATTACTGAAGCTCTTGATTGTATCTTTTATTTCATTCATTGAATTCTTCTGTTCCAGGATATCTGTTTTGTTCTTTTTTATGGTATCTTTTTGTTGACTTTGTCATTTAGATCATGAATTGTTTTCTTGATATCCTTATACTGTTTATCTGTGTTCTCTTGTATCCCCCTGAGTTTCTTTAATATCATTATTTTGAATTCTTTTCAGGCATTTTATAGATTTCCTTTTCCTAGAATCCATTACTAGAGAATTATTGGTTTTTAGAGGTCTCATGTTTCCTTGCTTTTTCATATTTCTTGTGTCCTTATGTTGATATTTGCATATGTGGTGTAACCATCACTTCTTCCCATTTTTTGGATTGTCTTTTGTGGGAAAAGACTTTTTCCTATAGATATATCTATAGTTTTTTTTTCAGAAAAACCAACTTTTTGTTTTAATGATTCTTTTTATTGTTTTTTTATTCTCTCTTTGCTTGGGTTGAATACTGTGGCTTTGAATATAGGTGGGCTTAGTAGTTTGGTCCTTGTATGATTTCTTCAGCTGTAATCAGCATCAGTAGTGTCTGTGAGTTCTTCAACGTCTTTTTTTTTAATTTTTTTTAAATTTCAGCATATTATGGGGGTACAAATATTACGGTTATGTATATTGCCCACGCCCCCCTCCCCCCTCGAGGCAGAGCCTCAAGCATGACCATACCCCATACGTTGCACATCTTACTCATTATGTTTGTATATACCCATCCCCTCCCCCTCCTCCCCCCTCCCACCCGCCCAACACCCGACAAATGTTATTCCTACATGTCCACTTAGGTGTTGATCCGTTAATACCAATTTGCTGGTGAGTACATGTGGTGCTTGTTTTTCCATTATTGAGATACTTCACTTAGTAGAATGGATTCCAGCTGTATCCAGGAGTATACAAGAGGTGCTATATCACCATTGTTTCTTAAAGTCGAATAGTACTCCATGGTATACATATACCACATTTTGTTGATCCACTCATGTATTGTTCAATGTCTTAAGCTGCAGTTGTTAGTAGAGGCTTGGATGATGCTTTGCTGGGAATGAGGATGCCAGGCAGGCCCGTGCTTGGGCACCAGTGGTGTTGGTGTTGGTCTGGGTGTGCTGGTCCTTGGACCCTCAAGTGGCATACACAGGCTCCAGTGGTGGTATCAACAGGCTAGGTGGGCAGGCCTTTGGACCCCCGGGCAGCATGTTTGTCATCAGCAGTGGTAGTAGCTGCATCAAGCAAACCCTTGGGCTCCTGAGCAATGTGAGGGTGCCAGCAGGTTGCAGTGGCAGGTTGGGAAGACCAGTTCCCAGGCTCCCATGTGACATATCCACATGCTGATGGTGGACAGGGTGGGCCTGTCCTTATGCCCCTGTCTGGCTCATGTGTATGCTTATGGTGGCAGACAGGGTGGGCCTATTTCCAGGCCCCTGGACAGTACATAAGTAGTGGTGATGATTAGTGGGATAGACCCATCCTCATGTCCCAGAAGGTGTGCATGGTCACTGGCTGTGGTGGGTGGGGTGGGTTGATTCCTAGGCTCCTGTATTATGTGCATGGATGTCAGAAGTGGCAGTGATGGGTGTGGTGGGCCTTTCCTTTGGCCTTCAGATGATGTGTGTGGTGGCAGTGGTGGGTGGGGTGGTTTGATTCCCAGGTTTCTGAACAGCATGCTTGGTTGCTGCTGGTGGTGGTAGTGGGCATAATGGATATGTCCTTAGGCCCCTTGATGGCACACGTAGGGCCTGAGAATAGACCGACACTATTATTACCAAATTTTACTTGCTTTTTTCACTCCTAACCTCAGTTTCTACTGTAGTACACTCAAAAAGTGCTCACAAAATGGGACATAGTGACTTTTGGATTTAGTCTTTTTGTGAATACCTAACCAGGAGATGGTCAAGTTCATATCATCAGATGTCTTAGTAACTGTGGGTTGTGAGGACCTGGGCCTTAATGATTCTTGAATGGCTCCTCTCCAGGGCTTCAACTTGATGCCAATCTTTTGTTTCCTTTCACTGTTCCTGTAGGATAACTCCTGGCTAGCCGGATGAGTTTATAAGATAATATTTAGATTTGAATGGAAGCAAGTACTTGTGACACAAAAGGAAGAAGGAGAGAATATGAAAGACACTGTAGAAAAAAAGAATCACCTGATAGATGGCCCAGGAAGTCTTTGTGGGATACTGAACAAAGCAATTTTCCACATGACTGGAGGCTTCTCTTCATTCGAACAGGAGAATCTATGAATAAGCTTAAGTTTCTGCAGGACCAAGGAGAAGAGTGTGGGGCAAAGTCCACAAATTCTGAGCAGCTGGATTTTTTCAGAGGCCCCTAAACAACTGACATCTAAGCTCAGACTGATTGGTGCTTGAGATCAAATTATTTATTCTCCATCATGTGGAGAATTGTGTCATAAAATGGGAGCACAGTAGGGAAATGGTTAGCTACAGCCCAGCAATGTTTGACATTCAGCTGCACCCCAGTCCAAACACAGCTCTTAACGGGGTACCAAGAGTATAAAAGGCCACATGTATTCTTTTGAGTTCCAGTTTATACCAAGTGGCAGTTGTCATGTGCAAAATAGACACCACTACCTTAATTATAATGTGAAGCTTTATAGTTGGAACTTGCATTTCACCAGCAACTATACATTTTGTGATAGCCCTATGGCCCATATCAAAGATGTCCTTTGTGGCTGAAAACACTTAATTCCCAAGAATGAGGACAAAATGGGGGGAGGGGTCCCAGATGTATTTGCATATACTTCTATAGTGTCATTTATTAATCTTTGGGGATTTTCGGTAAAAAAAATTTAATGTTTTCTTAACTGTGGTTTGTAATCCATAGTGGTTCATGAGATTAATGTGGATCATAAACAGCATTGCAGTAAAATAGTTTGAAGGTCACTACTTTTGAGGGTATCAGAGAAATACCTAGAGACCATTTCATTAGCCATCTATGAAGATGATGGATGAGGACCTGGTCAGAATAAGTTCACTGTTGTTAGTAGCTTTCTACATAATGCTTGAAATAGCTCTCAGTGTACTTTACATGTATTTAGCTTTACTATAGGCATTTGACCCTCAGCCAACTCATTTGTGGAATCCTGGAGTTGTGAGAAGAATGTCTGATTAGTGGTGGGGCTTTGTGGTTCATTATCTCTGTTGATGCCCAGATTATTTCCTACTGTTTCTTTCTACAGCTGTGGGTGTGTTCATGTGTGTGTGCTTCTGTGCTTGTTTGATGATGACTTTATTTATTCTCTTTTTTCTACCCCTTTATTATTGCCCATTTCTTATGGTTCTCATTATGTAATTCATTAGCATCCAATGCCCGCACAATCTGTAGTGCTTAGTGTTGAGTGAAGGCACCAGTAACACCCACCCAAGACTGTCCCTATGGTGTGATTTGAGCTGGGGTTCTGACTGGCTCGTGCCTGTGTTCTGACTCTGATTCTCCAAATTTTCTGTGCATTCTGTGAGATACTCAATTTTCCTTCCAATAAATTTGTTGCCTGAAACGTTAACCTTGGCTGCAACCAAGGACCTGTACTATTTGAAAGTTTGGTACAATGAGTGAGAAGTAGATAACTGACAATCACAGATGTGGGGTTGGTTACAGTGGGAACCTAAGCTTGATTATCTGGCTCAATTGGGATTGAAAATAGTAGAAATCCAGTTGGTATTCAGGGATGGAAATCTAGTAGTTCATGAGGGCAGTGTTGAAACAGTTCATTAAATATTCATTTAATATACAAAACTCGTGACAGTTATTACCTCTGGGAGAGGAAGGGATGAGGCAAGTAATGTATCTGGGAATGTGGTTAACAAGTACTTTTAAACAGAAACATCTATTTCTTATAAAGGGATAAGATGCTAGTTAATTGTGAAAGAAAAATCAATAGTCCCCTGGAATTAAGTTGCTATTGAAGTCAGGGAGGGGGGACTAAGCTGTTGCTGCTGCAGAACAATAGGAGGACATGAAAATGTCAAATACTGAAGGGTGGACAGCTTAGTAATAGAGAGCCATTGTAAATTCCTAAGTGATCAGCTTAAGATCCACCTTAAAACCTCTATATCCATGCTCAAAGTTTCTCTTATTTCTTATAGTCACAGGGCTGTGGTAGTTAAACAAATTGGTCATTTGGCACTGTAGGTTTCCAGCTTACAATGTGAGTTGAATTCACAGCGTCACTTGATTTATTACGTGAATGTTAAGGTGAAGAGTGAATTGGAACATGGCTGTAGATACAAAATTTTCCTTAACGATCCTATTCTACCCATTTCCTTTACATAATGTAAATTTAAAGCTTTTTGTCTTGTTTTTGTTTCTTATGTTGCTAACTAATTGAGTTCCAGTACTTGTGTTTGAAAGTCTACTAACTCTCAGTGGAAGAAATCTCATTATAAGAAGTAGAAAATAGTTTCAGAAAACCAGAAACTATTCTAATTCATAAACTGTCCTTACATCATTTCTAAAAAACGAACTTTAAAGACATATGGACTTCAGAGATAATTGGCAAGACCTATGAAATTTACCTTTTACCCAAAAAAGACCTGTAATTCTGATTGGTTGTTTTTCATGATCATTTCTTGCCTGTTAGTACCATTTAAGTAAATACTTCTGTTTCTTTAAGATGTACATTAAACTCACTTTTGTAAGTTTTCCTCTGCAGCCAGAATGGGAACACTGACTCTCACATTTAACCTGTTGGAGGTAAAAATAAATAATAATAAAAAAAACTTCCTTGAAGTTCTTATTTAAACCAAGTTTGTGAATCAATGTCTCATTTAAATTATCCGTGCTATATTATGGGAGACTTCAGAAGATTTGAAATTCCTCCAACCCCAGACCCAACTGAGCCTTCCCTGGTGGCTTGAACAACCGTTCTTCTCTCTTCTGATAAACCTATTTCTGCTTTGGTTGAGGCTATTCATGTATCACCTTGTAAGGAAAACTCAATTATCCTCATGTCTCGACATTCCCTATTATCTCCAAATCTTCAACTATAGTCTATCCCACTCACGATAAGTGTGGTTTTACATTTATATCCTGTATAAGTAGAGTATTATATATAAAAATAGCTAGAGGCATTTGCTAATTTGTATTTTCATCATCTAGGAAATATACTTGGGGAAATGATTCTGAGGATGCTTGACAGAAGAGGGAAAAATATAATTTTGGATGAGGAGAATGCTATTAATATCTTAAAACAGGTTCTAGATTCAATATGGTAGCTCAGTCAGCTGATTATATTAGACTCCTTACATCATCATAGGTTTGGGATATATCCTGCCTGGTGGAAACATTTATTGTGCACTTGGTTTTCCTTTCACTGCTCATCATACTCCTCTGACATACCATCATTTGTGATATTACTGAATGCTTTATACAATGTAATAGTGTCTTGCTCAATATTTCTTCTGAACAAGGAAACTTTTCTATAGCCCACATGAAATTAATGGTCTGGTCTTACCATATACTCTATTATCCAGAAGGAGATGGCCTTACAGAACAATAAATAATCACTGAAGTCTTGGTTACAGCATATTATTAGCAACCAGGGAGTTTCCTTCTCTTCCATAGAATTTACTTACTGATCTATAGTTATTTCTGTTTTATTATTTTATTTTAACTTTACTTGGGCCTTTACCCTTTATTTTAGTTTGTATGCTTCATTGTTCCGCCTCTGTTCCTGCCCACTTGCATTGCACCTTTTGGATAGTTTGGGCTATTTTCTCTGATACCCACTAAAGTGGTGACCTTCAAACTATTTTACTGCAATGCTGCTTGTGTTCCACATTAACCTCAGGAACCACTGTGGATTTTGCTTTATACATTTTGACTCCCTGTTATTAAGTGCGTAAACATTTAGGATTGTTGTATCCTTTGACTGATACCTTTATGATGATGAAAGGACTTTCTTTACCCTTATTAATATTCTTTGTTTTGAAATTTACTTTGTTTGATATTAATATAGCCAAATCAGATCTTTTATATTTATTGTTTCTGTGGTATCTTTCCCTATACTTTTACTTTAATCTTTTTGTGTGTTCACATTTGAAGTGTATTTATTATAAGTAGTATATAGGTGGGTCTTATTTTTAAAATTCAATTTGACAATCTAGAACTTTTAATTGTGGTTTTTAGATCATTTACATTTAGTGTGATTATTGATGCAGTTTTATGTTTGAGTCTATTACTTTGCCATTCAATTTCTATTTTTCCCATAAGTTCCCTTTTCCTGTTTTTTTTACTACCTTTGGATTAATTGAGTGTTTTTATGATTGGATTTTATCTTCTTTCTTGGCTTATAAGCTATAACTTTTTTTGTGGTTGTTTTAGGGTTTGTAAAGTACATCTTTCTTACAGTCTACCTTCAAGTGTTATTATACTGTACTGAGTTTTAGGGATTTGGGGACTGATCAAGAAAAAAGACATGACAATGAGATGATAGTAGCATGCAACAAACTTTATTTGGGTAATACATTGACAAATTTGCATGGGGGGGGACATTCTGACAGCAAGAAAACTCCTTGGGGAGAAGGTGTTCAGAGATGGGATTACATTTCTAGGTGACGTTGCTTAGCAACCTGATGTAGAGTTTTGGGGTCAAAGAGCTCTGAAGGGAAACAGCAGCTTGGGGTCATTTATAGCTATGGGTTTTATCTTATCTATGGCTAGCAGATGTTGAGCACAGTTTTGTGGGGTATGCAAAACAGCCTCTAAATGTCTAAAAATTGTGCTTATTCGGGCTATGTTTAAAACAAGTGGATGTGTAGAAATTTAAGCTTGAAGCTGGTGGTCTTTTGAGTTAATGGGTCCCTGCCTGCCGTGAAGAAACAACTTAATGGGCAATATACAGGAGTTATCTTTAAACCATTTATGTAACAATTAATTCCCTGCCCTCATGTTGTTTTATAATCTAAGTTGTATATTACTTTATACAAGTTGTATATTGCTGAGTCTGGAGTCAGCAATAAAATATTTTGATGACCTAGAATCCTACAAGGGCAAAAATTGGGATTTCAAAGTCTATTCACAGCCAATCTGTCCATAGTGGGGGCAAAGCCAGGAGAATTAATCACAAAAGGAGAAGATTTTGATTTGTTCAATCTATTCAGTCAGTAAGGTGATATTATGGCCTCTTTGGTGCATGTCCCTGGCTATCTTTAAAATTTGGTGAGTGATATCTACCCACATACAGCAAGATGTGTTAAGAACTACACAGACCTCTTTCCCCACTTTCTCTGCCTTCAGCAGCTAAGTAATCTATGGCTATGCAGTTATCTAACACCACAGCCTCCAATGTATGGTAAGGTTTGGCTAAGAGTACCAGTCCTTAGGCTGTTTGTTTAATTTATGTGGATAGCCCCTTAGACATGACTATGTTTCTTTTAATTGTTGTGGGATGTCCCAAACATACGCTGTTCCTACTGCCCTCCAAATTAGTGATCCTAATGTGGTTAGAACCAAGGGGATCATTGAGGAAGCTTGTTTGTGGCATTGGAGAGTTGTGGCTAGTGTGGTTAGTGAGGGCAAATCAGTGGCGGATTCTGCTACTGAGTAAAAATCTACTGAGGCAATCCCAAGTGAAAGAAATGTCCAGGGTCAAATGAGAGAAAGCTCGTGCAAGGGGAACTCTTTTGATTTTCTTACAGGCCGAGCAGCCCCCCTCTGCTGTTTTTATTCTCTGTGTTCCTACAAAGCCAAATTTGTGTGGCAATTGTATGTCCCTTCTTGTGTGTATTGGTATCTCAATTTTCTGCTGATTGCCAGTAGTAAATAGCATCTGTGTGTTTCCATGGGCATGGGACAAGCTTTGCAATTTCTCTTGGTGGTTTGAAAAAAGTTGCTCATTTGGCTGTGCACCAGATTAGATTCTGAACTATGGGCAGTCACATATGGGATTCTCGTAGGTAGGCCAAATTATTTTAAAAAAATAGACATCCATCGTTTTATACATTTGACCCATTTCTGTCTGTGTTTATCATGACTTTGTTGTATTTTAGTGAAAGATCACTTGCCCCATCACTTCCATTCTAGGGGAAACTTTTCTAGGGCAGACATTTGTATAGTTTTGGTAGCCTCACAGGTGGCCCCTTGGGAGGTGTCAATGGGACTACAGCAAAAAATTTCCTCCCAGGTTAACTTTGCTACTGGGCTTCTCTTTATTGTTTCTATATTATGTAAGGTGGAATGTGTAATTTTTTAGGATCCCCCAGAAGAGTAACATTGGGTGGCAATTTCCCTCAAATATTTTTGAAGTCCTTATTAATGGTGGTCTTGATAGGCCCAGAAAATTTTGTAATGGTTGTAAGCAAGTAGTTGTCAATTTGGGTGGAGAGACATCCATGCAGAGAGCAGTTAGATTTCTCCATGGGATCAAATATGTTTTTAGTAAGAACTGTCTTTACTTTAACACCCAAGAAGTTTGATTATTGACTGTGGGCAGACAGCATTGCAATTGTTGTAGAGTCCATTTTCATTGAGTGTCATGTAAAATTTGTGAGGTTAGGTTAGGGAAGAATTCCAAAGCTGGTTGTAATCTCTAATTTTTTAGACATGACTTGGCCCAGATTGTATTTCGTAGTATACCTTTTCTTCCAAAAAGCCAGGTAGGAGGTCCATGGTAAGGTGCCCTTGGCCACTCGGTTAGTTCAATTTCTTTCTATTTCAATAAATAAGGCTTGTACTAAAGGGGTAGAGAAACATTTATAATTAATAGTAAAGGAGGCCAATAGTTGTAAGGGCATACATTTTTGGCAAAGTTTATATTTCTCATCATCCCAGGGATTAGTAAAAGCTATAATTTTATTTCTGTAATACTTTAGGATTTGTTGATATTGGCACTAGATTACAGCATTTTAAATTTGATTGCACCAATCGTGAGTGTCCTGGTTGTAAAATTGGGTGCATACTATCTCTGGGCTTTCATTAAATGAATCTTCATAGTTAGTGGCCCATTGATGTATTTATTTGATGGTACTAGTTAATAATACCACTTTCATCTGATTTGAAGTAAAAGTAAAAGTAAAAGTAAAACCCATAGGGTTTAGAAGGCACCTATGAATAATAAACAGTATCTTAGAATCTGGCTGAGCCAGAATAGGTGTTGCGGGTAGTAGCAGAGATAGGAGGAGGAGTGCTAGCCTTAGTGTTGATGTCTGGTCATATTAGTAGGATTGAGCAAGTAGCCCACAGTGTGGTTCCCATTGTCCCCAATCTGCCTTGCATTGTGTGTCTCCATGTGGCATACAGTTTCCAGACATACCTTGTCAGCAGTAGGGTGTAGATTACTAGGATAAGGTGATCCACCAATGGATGTGTGGTGATGGTAGGAACCTCTCAGATAAAAAAGGGGCACAGCAACAGAGTAGGGGTTAAAGTCAGAGGTCATCTGTAGCCAGGAGTAATGGATCTGATTGTCCCTTGAGTATCACTCAAATGACATTAGTAGTCTGCGGGTGATTAGTTTTACCTTCTGGGTGTCAGGAACAGATCCAGGTATGTTCCATGGTGCCTTTAGTGAAGTACTTGTGCAGCAGATAATGGTAGGTCGTTTGTTGCTCCACTGGATGAGGAGCAGATACAGGCTGAGGATGGCCCCAGAGTTGGTGGTCCACATTAGGTCCTCATCAGGATTGAAGGGGAAGTGGAGAGGCTCTGGGTTTTCTATGAGGGAGAAGGTAAAGGTGAAAGTATCAGGTAGGTGTTCCTTCACTGTGGACAGCAATGTCAGGGCTCTCATGTCCTGTGAAAACTGGTTGTACTCAGTGTGGGTATGTAAACCAGCAGAGGTCATGGCATCTCTGTTAGTGACCTCATTTGTTATGAATTTAAATATGGTGTGGCTGCATCATAGAGTATGAATTTAATGTAATCAGGGTTATGGGCAGTATTTTGACCACTTGGGGGAAATTGTCCTACAGGTTTCTTAATAGTCCCTGCTTTAAAAACCCATTCTGTCTTTCTATGATACTTGCTGCTGTAGGATTATAGGGTAGGTGAAAAATCCAAACAAAGTTATTTTGTAATGTCCATTTTTGTGTTTGCTTTGTGGTGAACTATGAGCCTTCATCTGATTGTGTATCTTGTGGCACATCCCAATGCTGTAAAAGCTGT
>VBSM01003162.1:16024-28980 GCA_008086735.1 Cheirogaleus medius
TGAATCTGTAGATCAGTTTGGGTAATATAGACATTTTAACGATGTTGAATCTGCTGACCCTCAAGCATGGTATGGATTTCCATCTGTTTATATCCTCATCCTCTGCTATTTCCTTCCTCAGTGTTTCATAGTTTTCCCTAGAGAGGTCTTTCACCTCCTGGGGTAAGTATATTCCTAGGTACTTTATTTACTTTTTGCTATTGTGAAGGGTATTGAGTCTTTGATTTGGTTCTCAATTTGACTGTTGTTGACGTATATGAATGCCTCTTATTTCTGTGTCTTTATTTTGTATCCTAAGACATTACTAAATTCATTTATCAATTCCAGGAGTATCTTAGTTGAATCATTGGGGTTTTCTAAATATGATATCATATCATCTGCAATCAGTGAAAGTTTGATCTCTTCTGCCCCAATTTGGATACCTTTAATTCCTCTTTCATGCCTGATTGCAATAGCCAGGACTTCCAGCACTATGTTGAATAGAAGTGGGGATAGTGGACAGCCTTGCCTGGTTCCAGTTCTAAGTGGGAATGCTTCCAATTTTTCCCCATTCAGTATGATGCTGGCTGTGGGTCTGTCATATATGGCTTGTATCATTTTTAGATATGTCCCCTCTATGCCTATTTTATTAAGTGTTCTTATCATGAAAGGGTGTTGAATTTAGTCAAAAGCTTTTTCTGCATAAATTGAAAGAATCATGTGGTCTTTGTTTTTGCTTCTGTTTATGTGGTGAATTACATTTATAGATTTACGTACGTTGAACCATCCCTGCATCCCTGGGATGAAGCCCGCTTGGTCATGATGGATTACTTTTTTTAATAAGCGTCTGAATTCGGTTAGCTAGAATTTTGTTGAAAATTTTTTCATCTACACTCATAAGAGATATTGGTCTGTAATTTTCTTTTTTTGTTGCATCCTTTCCAGGTTTTGGAATCAGAGTTATGTTCGCATCATAAAAGGTGTCAGGGAGGTTTCCATTATTCTCAATGTTGTGGAATAATTTCTGCAATATAGGCACCAGTTCTTCTTTGTAAGTGTGGTAAAATTCCAGTGTGAAGCCATCTGGGCCGGGACTTTTCTTTTTAGGAAGATTTTTAATTGCTGTTTCTATTTCGGCTCTTGATATTGGTCTGTTCATGAGTTCTATTTCTTCCTGGTTGAGCCTAGGGAGGCTGTGTGTTTCTAGAAATTTGTCCATTTCCTCCACATTTTCCAGTTTGTGTGCATAAAGGTTTTTGTAGTATTCGTAAATTATGTCTTGTATCTCCTTGGGATCAATTGTGATATCTCCTTTTTTATTCCTGATGGAGCTTATTAGAGATCTCTCTTATCTGCTTTTCGTTTGTCTAGGCAAAGGCGTGTCAATTTTGTTTATTTTTTTGAAGAACCAACTTTTTGTTTTATTGATCTTCTGTATAGCTTCCCTGTTGTCAATTTTGTTAAGTTCTGATTTGATCTTGTTGACTTCACTTCTTCTGCTGGGTTTGGCGTTGGTCTGTTATTCTTTTTCCAGCTCTTTGAGTCGATCCATCAATTTGTCTATTTGTGATCTTTTAGACTTTTGATTATAGGTGTTTATGGAAATAAACTTTCCTCTCAGTACTGCTTTGGCTGTATACCAGAGGATTTGATAACTTGTCTCTCCATTGTCATTTTGTTCAAAGAATTTTTTTATTTCCATCTTTATTTCTTCATTTATGAAGTAATCATTTAAAAGAAAGTTGTTTGATTTCCACATTTTTGTGTAGAAATGTGGGTTTCTCTTAGGGTTGATTTCTACTTTTATTCCACTGTCATCTGAGAAGAAGATACATGGTATGATTTCTATTTTTCTAAATTTTTGAGAATTACTTTGTGCCCTATTATATGGTCAATCTTAGAGAATGTCCCGTGATCTGATGAGAAGAATGTATATTCAGTGGATTTTGGGTAGAATGTACTGTAAATGTCAGTCAGACCCAATTGTTCTAGAGTTTTGTTTAAGTCCATTATTTCTTTATTAATTTTCTGTTTGGAGGATCTGTCCTGTGCGGTCAGTGGGGTGTTGAAATCTCCTGTTATTATTGGGTTGCTGTTAATCAATTTGCTTAGATCCAGTAAGAGTTGCTTTATGAATCTTAGTGCACCTATGTTGGGTGCATATATGTTTCAAATTGTTATATCTTCTTGTTGAACTCTACCCTTCACCATTATATAATGACCGTCTTTGTCTTTCACTACTTTTGATGGTTTAAAAACTAAATAATCTGAGATCAGAACTGCCACGCCAGCCTTCTTTAGGCTTCCACTTCCTTGATATACTGATCTCCATCCCTTTACTTTTAGTCTATATGCATCCTTGCAGGGTAGATGTGTTTCCTGAAGACAGCAGATACTTGGCTTGTATTTTCTAATCCATTCATCCAGCCTATGTCTCTTAGTGGGGAGTTTAATCCATTTACATTTATTGAGAGAACTGATAGGTGAGGCAGATTACTAGTCATTGTGTTGGGTTGGACATTATTGCTTTGGTTTCTCTCTTGAGTCATTGTGATATCTGGCCTTTAATCTTTAGGTTTTGAGTGTTTTTATGTTCAAGAGTATTTATCTTGCTGTTCCGTGTGGAACACTGTTTTGACTACTTCTTGTAGGATTGGTCTTGTCTTGGTAAATTCCCTCAGACTCTGCTTATCCGAGAATGTCTTAATTTCTCCTTCATATACAAAGTTTAGTTTTGCAGGACACAAGATTCTAGGCTGGGCATTATTTTGTTTCAAAAGAGTTAGAATGGGTCCCCAGTCTCTCCTTGCATGAAATGTTTCAGTTGAGAAATCCCGTGTTATTCTGCTCGGTTTTCCTTTGTATGTAACTTGTTTCTTTCATCTTACAGCTGGTAAAAGAGCCTCTTTAGCTGATATTTTGGTCAATCTAATGACTGCATGTCGTGACGTCTTCCAGTTTGCATTGAATCTCCCAGGGGTCCTTTGAGCTTCTTTAAGTTGAATCTGGAGATTATTAGCAAGCCTGTGAAATTTTCCTCTATTATATCTTCAAATAGATTGTCCAACCCTTGAGTGTTTTCCTCAACCCCTTCTGGAAGCCCTATGATCCTCACGTTAGGTTTCTTCACATAATCTCACAACTCTTGTAGGCTTTGCTCTTTTCCCTTGTTTCTCTGCTCTATCTCTCTGACTGATTTATTTAATTGGAAAGTGTTATCTTCAATCTCTGAGATTCTTTCTTCTGTTTGGTCCACCCTGTTTTTGAGGCTTTCCACTGTGTTTTGTATTTCCCTGAATGGATTCTTCATTTCTAGGAGATCAGATTGATTTTTCTTTAAGATCTCAATTTCCTTAGTGAATTTTTGTTCCAAGTCCTGAATTTTCTTTGTGGTTTCTTTGTGTTGGTATTCCATTTTTTCTTGCGTATCATTGAGCTTTCTTATAATCCAATTTTGGAATTCTTCTTCTGTCATTTTAGTGTTTTGGGTTTGCTCAGTCTCCATTTCTAGGGAGCTTGTGTATCTTTTGGGGGGAGTGTTTTCAGTTTGATATTTTGAAGTTCCTGAGATCTTTCCTTGAGCTCTCCCCATCTGGATATGTTGATGGTGCCCAGAGTTTCTCTCTTCTTTACTTTCTTGATCAGCCACTGGGGAGAGCTCTTCATCCACATTGGAAGGTACCCCTGATGGGAGGGGTTACTTGTGGAGCCTATTGTGGCCACTAACAGAGGATTTGTTTTTTGACCATGGCCTTGAGTGTTGGCCACTGACCAGGGAGGAGATCCAGCCCCCTCCCCAGCGTTTTGATCCGCTGGTGACCTAAGCTCTTCTGGGAAGCAAAGTCTTTTATACTGCCCACTTATGAACTGTGCACAGGCCTAGCGGGTTCTCCCTAGATCTGGGTGTGGGTGGCTTTTCTTGTCTCACCCCGCCTCCAGGGATGGAGCCTGCCACTTTCAGCAGGAGGGATGGGTGCTGGAGGGAGGAGGTAACTCCCCAGACTGCCCTGTACCCGTGTGCCACAGTGACTGTAACTACTTTGGAGTTAGTCTTCTCAGTAGATCATTGATCGAGCCAGGCCTGGCGAGCCGATCACAGATTGTGTAAGGGAGGAATTTGTCAGGAGAGTCTCTAGGCTGGGGGAGGGGATCTGCCTGCAGCACGGTATCACGCCATGGCGGTTGGGCTGTGGACCACCTCAATGGCGACCGCTTTCCCACTTGCAGGGGCCCAGCACTGGGGGCAACTGTTTAGGAGGTGTCAGGTTTCAGGTGTGAGGTTAGGGGTTGGGGGCATCAGGATGCCCCGTTGCCTCCTCTATGCCGCCTACCCGACCGCCAGTTCAGCCAGAGCCCTTGCTCTTACTGACCCGCCCTGTGCATTCTTATTCACCCAAGGCAGTTCCAGCTTAGAGTCCCAGACTTAGGGCACAGCTCTGTAGGGCTGGCCCCGCTCATTATCAGAGGCAAGTATCTAACTGCCTCCCCTATCATCTCAGTTCAGTTTCCTCCCGTCTTGGAGCCATCCTAGCTTGGAGCTCCGGGGAGTCTCAACTAATGACAGCACTTTCCAGCACCCTCTTTTCCTGACGTGATTTGCCACCAATTTCAGACAGGACCCTGTATGGGTGGGTGTGGAGGTCAATGTGGAAGCAAGGAGTTCTCCTTTGGGTCAGATCCCACTTCACCCCCTGGCCCGGCGTGCCGGCGCCCTCCCACGCGCCCTATTGTGTGTTTTGCAATCTCCAGAGAATGCGATCTTATCTCCCAATCACCTTGTTTTTTCCTTTTTTGACAGTCTCGTGCTGAACCTCTGCGGATTCTCGATGCTGTCCTTGTAGCAGGGAGATCCACTCGCGTGTAGGAGACCAAGATCTATGTCTCCTTCTCTGGGAGCAGGAATCCCGGGGATTACCTTTACTCCGCCATTTTTCTTCTCTCATTGCCTACTTTTTAATAGGGATGTTTGTTTTTATCTTGCTCACTCATTTGAGTTCTTTGTAAATTCTGGTTATTATCCTTTTATCAGATGTGTAGCTTGTGAATATTTTCTCCCATCCTGTAGGTTATCTATTTGTTCTGTTGGTTATTGCCTTAGCTGTGCAGAAGTTTTTTAGTTTAATCAAGACCCATTTGTTAATTTTTGTTGTTGCCACAATAGCCCTTGGGTCTGTCATAAATTCTTTGCCATAGGCCAATAACTAGAAAAGTTTCCCTACATTTTCCTCTACAATTCTTATGGTTTCATGACTTAGATCTAAGTCTTTTATCCATCTTGACTTAATTTTTGATAGTGGTGTGAGGTAGGGTTCTTATTTCATTCTTTTGCATGTGGCTATCCAGTTTTCCCAGCACCATTTATTGAATAGGACTTCTTTTCCTCAATGTATCCTGTTGTCTGCTTTGTCAAAGGTCAGTTGGTTTTGTTTCACTGGTCTACGTTTCTATTTTTTGTACCAATCCATGCTGTTTTTGGTTACTATAGCCTTCTAATATAGTTTGAAGTCTGGTAATGTGATGCTTTCAGATATGTTCTTTTTCCTTAAGATTGCTTTGGCTATTAGGGCTCCTTGCTGGTTGAGAACAAAGTGTAGAATTATTTTTTCTAGATCTGTGAAGTGTGATGACTTTGGTACTTTGATAGGGATTGCATTGAATTTGTAAATCACTTGGGTGGTATGGAAGTTTTCACAATATTTATGCTGCCTATCTATTATCCATGTGCATGTTATGTTTTTCCATTTGTATGTATTCTCTGCCTTTCTTTCCTCAGAGTTTCATAGTTCTCCTTTTAGTGACCTTCCACCTTTTTTAGTAGGTATATTCCTAGGTATTTTATTTTCATTGTGGCTATTGTGAATGGTATTGAGTCTTTTATTTGAATTTCCTCTTGACTGTCATTAGTATGTGGAAATGATACTGATTGACATACATTGACTTTGCACCAGGAGACTTTGCTGAATTTATTTATCAATTCCAGGAGATGCTTGCTGGAATCTTTGGGGTTTTCCAAATAAAGGATTATATCATCAGCACAGAGTGATAGTTTGACCTCCTCTTTCCCAATTTGGATAGACTTTGTTTCTTTCCCTTGCCTAATTTCCCTAGCTAAGACTTCCAGCACTGTGTTGAATGGGAGGGGTGACAGCGGACATCTTTATCGTGTTCCAGTATTTAGGCAGAATGCTTTCAACTTTTACCCATTCAGTATGATGTTGGCTGTGGGTGGCTCAGACATGGCTTTTATAATTCTGAGATATGTTCCTTCTATGCCTAGTTTGTTGAGGGTTTTTATCATAAAATGGTGTTGAATTTTGTCAAATGCTTTTCTGCATCTATTGAGTTGATCATATGGACTTTGTCTTTGCTTCTGTGTATGTGGTGAATCACATTTATAGATTTGGGTGTGTTGAACCATCCTTACATCTCTGGGATGAAGATGCAAGACAGTCAAGGTGGTAATAGTGAATTATTATTATTATTCTTTTGATGTGCAGGTGAATTAAGTTTACTAGGATTTTATTGAGAATTTTTGCATCTATATTCATAATGGATATTGGTCTTTAGTTTTCTTTTTTTGTTGTGTCCTTTCCTGGCTTTGGTGCCAAGGTGATACTGGCTTTATAGAAGGAGTTTGGAAGGGCTCCCTTATTCTCAAAATTATGATTAATATTAGTATTATGAGTACCAGGTCTTCTTTGTAGGTTTGATAGCATTCAGCTATGCAATCATCAGGTCCAGGGCTCCCCTCTTGGGAGTTTTTTTATTACTGATTTGATCTCATTGTTTGTTGTTGGTCTGTTCAAGAGTTCTATTTATTTATTTCTTCTTGAGTTTTGGGAGGTTGTGTGTTTCCAGGAACTTGTCTATTTTCTCTACATTCTCTAGTTTATGTGTGTAAAGATTTGCATAGTAGAGGAGAAAAAATAGTGGAGTAAAGGTAACCCCCGGAGTTCCTGCTCCCAGAGAAGGACACATAGATCTTGGTCTCCTACATGTGAGTGGATCTCCCCCCTACAAGGACAGCATCGAGAATCCGCAGGGGTTAAGCACAGGACTCTCAAAAGAGGAAAAAACAAGGTGATTGGGAGATAAGATCACATTCTCTGAAGACTGCAAAACAAACAATAGGGTGTGTGGGAGGGTGCCGGCCTGCTGGTCCAGGGGATGAAGTGGGATCAGACCCACAGGAGAACTCCTTGCTTCCCCATTGACCTCCACACCCACCCATACAGGGTCCTGTCTGAAACTGGTGGGAAATCACGGAGGGAAAGAGGGTGCTGGAGAGTGCCATCTTTAGTTGAGACTCCACGGAGCTCCATGCTAGGATGGCTCCAAGACGGGAGGAAACTGAACTGAGCTGATAGGGGAGGCAGTTAGATGTCTTGCCTTTGGTAACCAGCAGGGCCAGCCGTACAGAGCTGTTCACTAAGTCTGGTACTCTAAGCTGGAACTGCCTCGGGTGAATAAGATAGCACAGAGTGGGTCAGTAAGAGCGAGGGCTGTGGCTGAACTGGCGGTAAGGAAGGCAGCAAAGAGGAAGCAACGGGGCATCATGATGACCCAGACCCGCAACCTGACACCTGACACCTCCTAAACAGTCGCCCCCAGTGCTGGGGCCCTGCGAGTGGGTAAGCAGTCACCATTGAGGGGGTCCATAGCCCAGCCGCCATGGTGCGATATGGTGCAGTGGGAAGATCCCCTCCCCCAGCCTAGAGACTCTCCTGACAAATTCCTCCCTTATACAATCTGCGATCGACTCACCAGGCCTGACTCAATCAATGAACTACTGAGAAGACTAACGCCAAAGGGGAGTTACAGCAACTGTGGTGCTGGGATGCTTGCAGACTGGGAGCTATGTCCTCCCTCTAGCCCGCATCTCTCTTGCCAAAAGAGGTAGGCTCCACCCCTGCAGATGGGGTGAGACAAGAAAAGCCACACTACCCCAGATCTAGGGAGAACCCGCTGGGAGTGTGTGAAGTTCCTAAGCGGGCAGTATAAAAGACTTTGCTTCCCAGAAAAACTTAGGTCACCCAGTTGATCAAAATGCTGGGAATTGGAGGGCTGGATCTCCTCCCCCGGTCAGTGGCCAACAGTCAGGGCCATGGTCAAAGAACAAATCTCCCCTAAGTGGCCACAATAGCCTCCACAAGTAACCCCTCCCATCAAGGGTACCTTCCAAGTGTGATGGAAGAGCTCCCCACAGTGGCTGTTCAAGAAACTACAGAAGAGAGAAACCCTGGGCACCATCAACATATCCAGATGGGGAGAGCTCAACGAAAGATCCCAGGAACGTCAAAATAACAAACTGAAAACACTCCCCCCAAAACATACACCAGCTCTGAAGAAATGGAGACTGAACAAACACAAAACACTAAAATGACAGAAGAAGAATCCCAAAATTGGATTGTAAGAAAGCTCAATGACATGCAAGAAAAACTGGAAAAGCAACAGAAAGAAACCAGAAAGAAAATTCATGACTTGGAACAAAAAGTCACTAAAGAAATTGAGATCTTTATGAAAAATGAATCCAATCTCCTGGAAATGAAGAATCCATTCAGGGAAATACAAAACACAGTGTAAAGCCTCAAAAACAGGGTGGACAAAACAGAAGAAAGAATCTCAGAGATTGAAGATAACACTTTCCAATTAAATAAATCAGTCAGAGAGAGCAGAGAAACAAGAGAAAAGAGCAAAGCCTACAAGAGATGTGTGATTATGTGAAGAAACCTAACGTGAGGGTCTTAGGGCTACCAGAAGGGGTTGAAAAATACACTCAAAGGCTGCACAAGCTATTTGAAGATATAATAGAGGAAAATTACCCCAGCCTTGCTAAAAATCTCCAGATACAAGTTCAAGAAGCTCAAAGGACCCCTGGGAGATTCAATGCAAACAGAAAGTCGTTACGACATGCAGTCATTAGATTGACCAAAATATCAACTAAAGAGGCTCTTCCACCAGCTGTAAGATGAAAGAAACAAGTTATATACAAAGGAAAACCGATCAGAATAACACGGGATTTCTCAACTTAAACATTACAAGCAAGGAGAGACTGGGGCCCCATTCTCACTCTTTTGAAACAAAATGATGCCCAGCCTAGAATCTTGTATCCTGCAAAACTAAACTTTGTATATGAAGGACAAATTAAGACATTCTCGGATAAGCAGAGTCTGAGGGAATTTACCAAGACCAGCCCTACAAGAAGTAGTCAAAACAGTGTTACGCATGGATCAGCATGATAAATACCCTTGAACATAAAAACACTCAAAACCTAAAGATTAAAGGCCAGATATCACAATGAATCAAGAGAGAAACCAAAGCAATAATGTCCAACCCAACACAATGACCAGTAATTTGCCTCACCTATCAGTTTTCTCAATAAATGTGAATGGCTTAAACTCCCCACTCAAGAGACATAGGCTGAATGAATAGATAAGAAAATACAAGCCAAGTATCTTCTGTCCTCAGAAAACACATCTAACCTGCAAGGATGCATATAGACTAAATGTAAAGGGGTGGAGAACAGTATTTCAAGCAAGTGGAAGCCAAAAGAAGACTGGCGTGGCGGTTCTGATCTCAGATTATTTAGTTGTTAAACCATCAAATGTAGTGAAAGACAAAGATGGTTATTATATAATGGTGACAGGTAGAGCTCAACAACAAGATATAACAATTTGAAACATATATACACCCAACATAGGTGCACCCAGATTTATAAAGCAAATCTTACTGGATCTAAACAAATTGATTAACAGCAACCCCATAATAACAGGAGATTTCAACACCCCACTGACCGTACAGGACAGATCCTCCAAACAGAAAATTAATAAAGAAATAATGGACTTAAACAAAACTCTAGAACAATTGGGTCTGACTGACATTTACAGGACATTCTAGCCAAAATCCACTGAATATACATTCTTCTCATCAGCTCACGGGACATTCTCTAAGATTGACCATATCTTAGGGCACAAAGTAAGTCTCAAAAAATTTAGAAACGTAGAAATCATACCATGTATCTTCTCAGATCTCAGTGGAATAAAAGTAGAAATCAACCCTAACAGAAACCCACATTTCTACACAAAAATGTGGAAATTAAACAACTTTCTCTTAAATGATTACTTCATAAATGAAGAAATAAAGATGGAAATAAAAAAATTCTTTGAACAAAATGACAATGGAGAGACAAGTTATGAAATCCTCTGGGACACAGCTAAAGCAGTACTGAGAGGAAACTTTCTTTCCATAAACTCCTATAATTAAAAGTATAAAAGATCACAAATAGACAATCTAATGAATCGATTCAAAGAGCTGGAAAAAGAAGAACAGGCAAACCCCAAACCCAGCAGAAGAAGTGAAATCTACAAGATAAAATTAGAACTTAACGAAATTGACAACAGGGAAGCTATACAGAACATTAATAAAACAAAAAGTTGGTTCTTTGAATAAATAAACAAAATTGACACGTCTTTGGCTAGACTAAAGAAAAGCAGAAAAGAGAAATCTCTAATAAGCTCCATCAGGAACAAAAAAGGAGATATCCCAACTGATCTCAAGGAGATACAAAATATAATTTACAAATACTACAAAAACGTTTATGCACACAAACTGGAAAATGTGGAGGAAATGGACAAATTTCTAGAAACACACGGCCTCCCTAGGCTCAACCAGAAAGAAATAGAACTCCTGAGTAGAACGATATCAAGAGCAGAAATAGAAACAACAATTAAAAATCTTCCTAAAAAGAAAAGTCCCGGCCCAGATGGTTTCACACCAGAATTTTACCACACTTACAAAGAAGAAATGGTGCCTATATTGCAGAAATTATTCTACAACATCAAGAAGAATGGATACCTCGCCAACACCATTCACGATGCGAACATACTCTGATTCCAAAACCTGGAAAGGATGCAACAAAAAAAGAAAATTACAGACCAATATCGCTTATGAATATAGATGGAAAAATTTTCAACAAAATTCTAGCTAACCGAATTCAGACACTTATAAAAATAATAATCCATCACGACCAAGCGGGCTTCATTCCAAGGATGCAGGGATGGTTCAACATAGGTAAATCTATAAATCTAATTCACCACATAAACAAATGTAAAACCAAAGACCACATGATTCTTTCAATAGATGCAGAAAAAGCTTTTGACAAAATTCAATACACTTTCATGATAAGAACACTTAATAAAATAGGCATAGAGGGGACATACTTAAAAATGGTAAAAGCCATAGACGACAGACCCACAGCCAGCATCATACTGAATGGGGAAAAATTGAAAACATTCCCACTTAGAACTGGAACCAGGCAAGGCTGTCCACTATCCCCACTTCTATTCAACATACTGCTGGAAGTCGTGGCTATAACAATCAGACATGAAAGAGGAATTAAGGTTATCCTAATGGGGGCAGAAGAGATCGAACTTTCACTGTTTGTTACGATATGATATTATACTTAGAAAACCCCAAGGATTCAACTAAGAAACTCCTGGAATTGATAAATGAATTTAGTAATGACTCAGGATTCAAAATCGATGGACAGAAATCAGAGGCATTCCTATACTCCAACAATCAAATTGAGAACCAAATCAAAGCCTCAATACCTTTCACAATAGCAAAAATTAAATAAAGTACTTAGGAATATACTTAACCAAGGAGGTAAAAGACCTCTACAGGGAAAACTATGAAACACTGAGGAAGGAAATAGCAGAGGACGTAAACAGATGTAAATCCATACCGTGCTCGTGGGTCGGCAGACTCAACATCGTTAAAATGTCTATATTACCCAAACGTATATATAGATTCAATGCAATACCTGTTAAAATCCCAACATTATTCTTCACAGATATGGAAAAAATAATTTTACACTTCGTTTGGAACCAGAGAATACCTCGGATATCAAAAGCAACTCTAGGCAATAAAAACAAAATGGGAGGTATTAATATGCCAGATATCAAACTTTACTACAAAGCTCTAGTAATTAAAATAATCTGGTATTGGGAAAAGAATAGGATTGTTAACCAGTGGAAGAGATCTGGGAACCCTGATATAAAACCATCCTCATATAGCCATCTAATCTTTGACAAAGCAGACAAAAACATACACTGGGGAAAAGAATCCCTTTTCAATAAATGGTGCTGGGAAAACTGGATAGCCACTTGTAGAAGGCTGAAGCAAGATCCACATCTTTCACCTCTCACAAAAATCAACTCATGCTGGATAACAGACTTAAACCTAAGGTATGAAACTATTAGAATTCTGGAAGAAAATGTTGGAAACACTCTCCTAGTCATTGGCCTAGGCAAAGAATTTATGAAGAAGACCCCAAAAGCAATCACAGCAGCAGCAAGAATAAATAAATGGGACATGATCAGACTAAAAAGCTTCTGCACTGCCAAAGAAATAAATAGTCATGAAAATAAACAGACAACCTACAGAATGGGAGAAAATCTTCACATCTGACACATCTGATTAGGGGCTGATAACTAGAATCTACTTAGAACTCATGAAAATTAGCAAGAAAACATCAAACAACCCTATCAAAAAGTAGGCAAAGGACATGAACAGAAACTTTTCTAAAGAAGACAGAATAATGGCTAACAAACATTTAAAAGAATGCCAACATCTCTAACCATCAGGGAAATGCAAATCAAAACTACAATGAGATATCACTTATTTCCTGTAAGAATGGCCTTCATCAAAATGTCCCAAAACAATAGATGTTGGCATCAATGCGGAGAGATAGGAACACTCCTACACTGCTGGTGGGACTGCAAACTAGTTCAACCTCTATGGAAAGCAATAAGCAGATACCTTAAAGTGGTACAAGTGGATCTACCATTTGATCCAGCAATTCCATTACTGGGCATCTACCCAAAAGATCTAATTACACTGTACAAAAAAGACACCTGCACTCTAATGTTTATAGCAACACAATTCATAATTGCAAAGCTGTGGAAACAACCCAAGTG
>VBSM01003162.1:37442-49918 GCA_008086735.1 Cheirogaleus medius
TGTCATTTCTTAGAATTGAGTAATATTCCATTGTGAACATATACCAAATTTTAAATATTCATTCATGAATTGACGGAAACTTGGGTTGTTTCCATGTACTTGCAATAGTGGATTATGCTGCCATAAACATTCGGGTGCAGATGTCTTTATAATAGAATGTCTCATGATCCTTTGGGTAGATGCCCATCAATGCTATTGCAGGGTCAAATGGTATTTCTATCTTTAGCTGTTTGAGGTATCTCCAAATACTTTTCCACAAAGGTAGCACTAATTTGCAGTCCCACCAGCAGTGTAAGAGTGTTTCTGCCTCTCCACATCCTCACCAGCATGTGTTGTTTTGTGATTTCTTGATACAGGCCATTCTCACTGGGGTTAGGTGATATTTCATTGTGGTTTTGATTTGCATTTCTCTAATGATTAGAGATGTCGAGCATTTTTTATATGTTTGCAGGCCATTATACTGTCTTCTTTGGAGAAGTTTCTGTTCATTTCTGTTGCCCATTTCTTTCTTAATTTTAAATTTAATTTAATTTAATTTTATTTACTTATTTATTCTTATTTTGGCAAATTATGGGAGTACAAATTTTAAGGTTTCAAATATGCCCTTTGCCCCACCACAAGTCTGAGCTTCAAGCGTGACCATCCCTCAGAGGGTGCACATCTCACTCATTATGTATGTATATACACGCCCCCTCCCCCACCCACCCAATACCCCATTAATGTAGTTCCTATGCGTCCATATAGGTGCTGCTCACTTAATTCCAGTTTGATAGTGAGTATATGTGGTGCTTGTTTTTCCATTCTTGGGATACTTCACTTAGTAATATGGGTTCCAGCTCTATCCAGGAAAATACAAGATGTGCTATATCACTGTTATTTCTTAGAGCTGAATAATACTCCATGGTATACATATACCACATTTTATTAACCCACTCATGAATTGATGGGCACTTCGGTTGTTTCCACAGCTTTGCAATTATGAATTGTGCTGCTATAAACATTCGAGTGCAGGTGTCTTTCTTGTAGAGTGTCATTGGACCTTTTGTGTAGATGCCAAGTAATAGGATTGCTGGATCAAATGGTAGATCCACTTGTATCGCTTTAAGGTATCTCCATATTGCTTTCCATAGAGGTTGAACTAGTTTGCAGTCCCACCAGCAGTGTAGAAGTGTTCCTATCTCTCCGCATCCATGCCAACATCTGTTGTTTTGGGACATTTGATAAAGGCCATTCTTACGGGAAATAAGAGATATCTCATTGTAGATTTGATTTGAATTTCCCTGATGATGAGAGATGTTGAGCATTTTTTCATATGTTTGTTAGCCATTATTCTGCCTTCTTTAGAAAAGTTTCTGTTCATGTCCTTTGCCCACTTTTTAATAGTGTTGTTTGATTTTTTTCTTGCTAATTTTCATGAGTTCTAAGTAGATTCTAGTTATCAGCCCCTTATCAGCAGTGTAGGATCTGAAGATTTTCTCCCATTCTGTAGGTTGTCTGTTTATTTTCATTACTATTTCTTTGGCAGTGCAGAAGCTTTTTAGTCTGATCATGTGCCGTTTATTTATTCTTGCTGATGGTGTGATTGACTTCGGGGTCTCCTTCATAAATTCTTTGTCTAGGCCATTGTCTAGGAGAGTGTGTCCAACATTTTCCTCTAGAATTCTAATAGTTTCATACCTTAGGTTTAAGACTGTTATCCAGCGTGAGTTGATTTTTTGTGAGAGGTGAAAGATGTGGATCCTGCTTCAGCCTTCTACAAGTGGCTATCCAGTTTTCCCAGCACCATTTTTTGAAAAGAGATTCTTTTCCCCAGTGTATATTTTAGTCTGCATTGTTAAAGGTATGAGGATGGTTTTATATCAGCATTCTCAGATCTGGTCCACTGCTCAATAATCCTATTCTTGTGCCAATACCAGATTGTTTTAATTACTAGAGCTTTGTAGTATAGTTTTATATCTGGCATATTAATACCTCCAATTTTGTTGTTATTGCCTAGAATTCCTTTTGATATGAGTTGTATTCTCTGGTTCCAAAGCAAGTGTAAAATTATTTTTTCCATATCTGTGAAGAATGATGTTGGGATTTTTTATCAATTTATTTTTTATTTCATTATAATATGGGGGTACAGATATTGTTGGGTTACATATATTGCCCCTGCCAAACCTCCTACCCCTGCTGTGCTAGAGCATCAAGCATGTCAACCCCCTGGTGGTGCGTGTCACAACCATTATGTAAGTATACACTCTTCCCCTCGCCCCACCTGCCCACTACCTGATAAAATTATTTTTTTGACATTTTGCTTACATTGTATTTCTTTGCCTCTCCCTAAGAAGGGTTAGAGGTATTCCCTTCCCCCCCCCAATGCTCACAATATCTCAAGGATGTGGGTCTCGCCCCCCCCCAACTCCCTGGTGAGTACTACCACCATTTGAGCACCATAGTTTTAATCAGTCAGAACCAATCTGATGGTGAGTAGATGTGGAGCCATTTTCCTCATCTTGAGTTGCCTCACTTTGGAGAACCGACTTAAGCTGAATCCAGGATACAATAAATGGTGCTAATTCACCATTGTTTCTTAGAATTGAGTAATATTCCATTGTGAGCATATACCAAATTTTAATTATCCATTCCGGAATTGACCGGCACTTGGGTTGCTTCCAAGATCTTGCAATAGTGAATTGTGCTGCAATAAACATTCGGGTGCAGATGTCTTTATAATAGAATGATTTATGCTCTTTTGGGTAGATGCCCAACAATGCTACTGCAGGGTCGAATGGTATTTCTATTTCTAGCTCTTTAATGTATCTCCAAATTATTTTGCACAAAGGCTGCACTAATTTGCATTTCCACAAGTAGTGTAAGAGTGTTCCTGTCTCCTCCACATCCTCGCCAGCATTTGTTGTTTAGGAATTTCTTGATATAGGCCATTCTCACTGGGGCTAGGTGGTATCTCATTGTGGTTTTGATTTGCATTTCTCTGATGATTAGAGATGATGAGCATTTTTTTTACGTTTGCTTCCTGTTAATCTGTCTTCTTTGGAGAAGTTTCTGTTCATTTCCGTTGCCCATTTCTTGATGAGATTGTTTGATTGTTCCTTGTTAATTCTTTTAAGTTCTAGATAGATTCTTTGTATTAGACCTTTATCAGAAGTTTAAAGAGCAAATATTCTCTCCCACTCTGTGGGTTGTCTCTTTGTTCTAATGATAGTTTCCTTGGCTGTGCAGAAACTTTTTAATTTGATGAGATCCCATTTGTTTATTTTTGCTTCTGTGGCAATTGCCTTGGGGGTCTTCCTCAAAAATTCTTTGCCTAGACCAATGTCTGATAGGGCTTTCTCAACAACTTCTTGTAATATTCTTAAGGTTTCATGCCTTAGGTTTATATCTGTTAGCCATCTTGAGTGAATTTTTGTGAGAGGTGAGATAGGGATCCTGGTTCAATCTTCTGCATGTAGCTAACCAGTTTTCCCAGCACCATTTATTGAAGAGAGATTCTCTTCCCAATTTTATATTTTTGTCTGGTTTATCTAATATTAGGTTACCGTATACAGAGGGTTTAATCTCTGGTATCTCAGATCCATTCCTGATATTGATGCTTCTGTTCTTGTGCCATTCCCAGGCTGCTTTAACTATTATTGCTTTGTAGTACAGCTTGAGGTCTGGAAGACTGATGCCTCCCAGTTTGTTCTTTTTACTTACAATTGCTTTGTCTGTATGAGGATTTTGTGGTTCCCTACAAAGTGAAGAATTATTTTTTCTAGTTCTGTAAAGAATGCCGGTGGATTTTGATGGGGATTACATTAATTCTGTAGATCTTTTTCTGTAATATTGACATTTTAACAATATTGTATCTGCCAATCCATGAACAAGGTAGTCTTTTCCATCTATTTAAGTCATCTGCAATTTCTTTTTTTAGTGTTTTGTAGTTCTTCTTGTATAAATCTTTCTTCTCTTTCATTAAGTATACTCCTAAATATTTAATTTTCTTTCGGGCTATAGTTCAGGGTATTGTATTTTTTATTTGAGTTTCTGCTTGATGATTCCTGGCATATACGAATGCTTCTGATTTGCGTATACTGATTTTATAGCCTGAAACTTTACCAAATTCATTTATTAAATCTAGGAGTCTCTTGGATGAGTCCATGGGGTTTTCGAAGTATAATATCATATCATCGGTGAAGAAGGAGAGTTTAATCTCATCTGCTCCCAATTGGATACTCTTAATACCTCTCTCTTGCTGATTGCTATAGCTAGGACTGTGAGCACTATGTTGAATAGAAGAGGAGATAGCGGACATCTTTGTCTAGTTCCAGTTTGAAGACGGAATTATTTCAATTTTTTCCCATTTAGAATGATATTAGCAGAGGGTTTGTCGTATATGGATTAGTTAATTTTAAGGTATGAGCCGTCTATGCCTATTTTTTTAAGAGTTTTTATCATAAAGGTCTGTTGGACTTTTTCAAATTCTTTTTCTGCATCTATTGAGAGAATCATATGGTCTTTGTTCTTGATTTTATTTGTGAAGTGAATTGCATTTATAGAATTGTGTATGTTGAGACAGCCTTGCATCCCTGGAATAAAGCCCACCTGATTATGGTGAATTATTTTTTTGATCTGCTGAATTCTATTTGCTAAAATTTTATTTAGGATTTTTGCATCTGTATTCATGAGGTATATAGTTCTGTAATTTTCTTTTTTTGTTGCATCCTTCCCTGGCATTGGCGTCAAGGTGATATTGGCTTCATAGAATGAGTTAGGAAGGATACCATCCTTCTCAATGGTATGGAATAGTTTCTGTAGTTTAGGTATGAGTTCATCTTTGTATGTTTTGTAGAACTCTGAAGTGTAGCCATTTGGCCCAGGACTTTTCCATTTGGAGAGTTTTTAATTACTTCTTCAATTTCTGAGCTTGACATTGGTCTATTCAGGAATTCTGTTACCTCCTGGGAGAACTTAGGGAGGTTGTATGAATCCAGGAATTTGTCTATTTCATCTTCATTCTGCAGTTTTTGGGCATATAGATTTTTGTAGTAGTCAAATGTAATATTTTGTATTTCTTTGGTGTCTGTTGTGATCTCCCATTTTTCATTTCTTATTCAATTTTTTAGAGTCCTTTCCCATTGAGTCCTTGTGAACCTGGCAAGAGGGCCGTCAATTTTGTTTATCTTTTTGAAAAACCAGCTTCTGGTTTTGTTGATCTTTAGTATAGTTTTCTATATCACCCTTTCTGAGAACTTCCTGTAGGGCTGGTCTTGACTTTGCAAATTCCTTCTGTGATTGCTTGTTTGAGAAGGACATTATTTCTCCCTCATAGATCAAACTGAATTTTGCTGGATAAAGAATTCTAGGTTGGGCTTTGTTCTGTTTTAGCAGGTTAAGGATAGGGACCCAATCCCTCCTGGCTTGTAAGATTTCAGATGAGAAGTCTGATGTTAGTCTGATAGGTTTTTCTTTATAGGTTAAGTGTTGTTTTTGCCTTGCTGAACAGAGTATTGCTTCTTTCACGTTTACTTTGGTCAAACTAATGACCATGTGATGAGGTGATTGCCTTTTCATGTTGAGTCTCCCAGGAGTTCTGTGAGCTTCTTGTATTTGGATATCAAGATTTCTGGCCAGGCCCGGCATATTTTCCTGAAGTATTCCGTGAAATAATTTTTCCATCCCTTATATTGTTCCTCTTCCCCTTCCAGAATCCCAGTCACCCTGAGGTTCGACCTTTATACATTATCCCACACTTCTTGTAAGCTTTGGTCTTGTCTCTTTTTTCTGTGTTTCCTTTGTTCCTCTGATTTGTTTAGGGCATAGGTGTAAACTCTGAGCTCTGAGATCATTTCCTCTGCATGGTTCATCCTGTTCTTGATGCTTTCTACTGTATTATGGAGATCCTTGACTGTTTCCTTCATTGCCAAAATTTCTGCTTAGTTCTTCTGTATAATTTCAATTTCTTTGGAGAATTTTTCATACATTCCCTGTATTGTTTTTGTGTTCTCTTTATGTTGTGATTCTATTTTCTCTTCAATTCCTTTGAGTTTTCTGACAATCCATATTTGAAGTTCTTCCTCCATCAGTTTAATCATATCACGTAAGTTGATGTCGGTTGGTGGAGGTTGAGTATTATCTTTTGGAGGTGACTTTTCTCTCTGCACCTTCATGTTTCCTATGATCTTCCGTTGGTTCTTTCTCATCTGGGAGTTCTGTCGAATACCAGAGGTGTGGGACTTGGTATTGAGCAAAATTCTGGGATTCCTAAGGATCGATCTATGGCAGAGCAGGGAATATGTGGTTTGGTCCTGTAGCATCATAGAGGAGTTTGAGTCAGTTGGATAATCTTTGATCTAATGTCTTCACTTTATATCTATTAAGATTAATAGGTTTAGTCCCCTTGCTTAGAGACTCAGGGGTTCGATAACTCTTGTGGGCTCGAGATTGCTCTCAACTCGTAGGTTGAGTATGGAGGTGCTATGATAAGTTCTGAGATTATGCTGACTTTCATTTCCTGAGGCCTCAGAGAGTCACAAGTCAAACTGAGCATGCCATGTGGCTTATCTCCTGCCAGGATTAGGTCAGTTACTTATTCACAGAATCCCAGGGGGTTGGTCGCTGCAGAGGGTATTTTTCAGCTCTCTCTAATCTCGGCCCAGACAATAAGCTCCCTCACTCCTCTGTATTTCCTGGGAGTGGAGCTTACCCTTTGGTTGAAGGCACCAGCTAACAGACCACAGTAAAGATGTAGAGAGGGAACTCAGTTTGATAGTTTGTCCTGACTGGCTATTATATCTGCCTTTCTGTGGCCTGTGACAGCGGGAAGGTAGAAGCAAAGCAGAGGTGACAATCTTGGAATCCGGATTTTGCATTGAACCGCCTCTTTCTCAACACTGCCCAGAAGTGAAGTTAGACCCTATAGTGCGAAACATCCGGACCCAGGTTGTAGGATAGTGTGGGTGTTGGTGTCACCCCTGATTATATCTAGAAAAGTAGTCACTTTCGCCACTCCACCTTGTCAAGACCAGCTGTGCTCTCTGAACACAGTGCACTGGTGATTAAAGTGGCGAGGGACTGCCCAAGATAAGTCTGGCGAGTCAGTGGCGTGAACCTCCACTCTCCGCCTTCTACCTTTTTAAATTCCTAATTCATGATAAATGGCAGGTGTGGGAATAGCCTCTTTCTCAGCTCTGCCCCAAGGCATAGACAAAACCTTTGGCACAAAGCGCTAGGTCTCAAGTCGCAGGAGGGTGTAGGCGATAATGTCTTTTACAGTTATACCTGGAGAAGCCGCTACTTTCGCAGCTCCATTTTGTCCAGGTGGACTATTCTCTCTGCACACAGAGCACGGAGTGGCTTGTGCTGAGAGAGACCATCTGAGATCAGACAGATTGGGCAGCCTCTACCGGCCACTCTCTGCCTACTGTCTCTTTAAATGCCAAATTGGAGATAAGTGGCAGGAATAGGACCAATCTTTTTCTCTGCTCTGCCCCAAGGCAAATTTGGTCCCTTTGGCATAAAGCGTCCATCCCCAAGTCAAAGGAGGGTGTGGACGAATATTTCTTTCCCAGCTCTATCTAGAAAAGCAGGCTCCTTCACAGTTTTGCCTTGTCCAGGTGGGTTCTGCTTTCTGGGCGCATAGCGCAAGGGCATTGTGTAGCGAGAGACTGTCCAATATCAGGCTGCCAGGGCCTCCACACCTACCTATTTCCCACTACCGTTTCCTTAGATACAGAACCGCAGACAAGCAGCAGGTATGGACTCTGAACTTTATTCAGCTCCACCCCAAAGCGGAGTGGGGATTTTTGGCACAGAGAGCCTGGAACCAAATTGCAGGAGAGCGTGGGTGAAAGTTTCTATCCAGCCTCTCTCTAGAAAAGCCGGCTCTTTCACAGCTCAGTCTTGCCCAGGCGGAGCTCTGCTCTGTGGGTACAGAGCGCAAGGAGGTTGTGCAGTGAGATACTGACCAATATCAGGCTGGTGGGGCAGCCACAAGTGTCTCTTTCCCCCTACCATTTCCCTAGATGCGGAACCACAGACAAGCGGCAGGTATGAATTCCGACCTTTCCTCAGCTCTGCCCCAATTCATAGTTGGGACCTTTGGCACAGAGACCCTGGAACTAAATTGAAGGAGAGCATGAGTGAAAGTTTCTATCCAGGATCTCTCTAGAAAATCCCGGCTCCTTCACAGCTAAGCCTTGCCCAGGAGGGTTCTGCTCTGGGCACAGAGAGCAATTCATGTTGGGATTTTAATAGGTATTGCATTGAATCTATAGATCAGTTTGGGTAGTATAGACATTTTAAGGATGTTGAGTCTGCCGACCCACGAGCCTAGTATGGATTTCCATCTGTTTACATCCTCTGCTATTTCCTTCCTCAGTGTTTCATGGTTCTCCCTGTAGAGATCTTTTACCTCCTTGGTTAAGTATATTCCTAGGTGCTTTATTTTCTTTTTTGCTATTTTGAAGGGTATTGAGTCTTTGATTTGGTTCTCAATTTGATTGTTCTTGGTGCATATCAATGCCTCTGATTTCTGTGTGTTGATTCTGTATCCTGAGACTTTACTAAATTCATTTATTAATTCCAGGAGTTTCTTAGTTGAATCCTTGAGGATTTCATAATATAATATCATATCATCAGCAAACAGTGAAAGTTTGAAATCTTCTGCCCCAATTTGGATACTTTAATTCTTCATTCATGTCTGATTGCCATAGCCAGGACTTTCAGCACTATGTTGAATAGAAGTGGAGATAGTGGGCAGCCTTGCCTAGTTCCAGTTCTAAGTGGGAATGCTTTCAATTTTTCCCCATTGAGTATGATGCTGGCTATGGGTATGTCGTATATGGCTTGTATCATTTATAGATATGTCCCCTCAATGCCTATTTTATTTAGTGTTCTTATCATGAAAGGCTGTTGAATTTTGTCAAACGTTTTTTCTGTATCTATTGAAAGAATCATGTGGTCTTTGTTTTTGCTTCTATTTATGTGGTGAATTACATTTATAGATTTACCTATGTTGAATGATCCCGGCATCCCTGGAATGAAGCCGACTTGGTCGTGATGGATTATTTTTTTTATAAGCGTCTTAATTCGGTTAGGTAGGATTTTGTTGAAAATTTTTGTGTCTACATTCATAAGTATTTGTAAATTATATTTTGTATCTCCTTGAGATCAATTGTGATATCTCCTTTTTTATTCCTGATGGAGCTTATTAGAGATTTCTCTTTTCTGCTTTTCATTAGTCTAGCCAAAGGCATGTCAATTTTCTTTATTTTTTTAAAGAACCAACTTTTTGTTTTATTAATATTCTGTATATCTTCCCCATTGTCAATTTCATTAAGTTCTGATTTGATCTTCTTAATTTCACTTCTTCTGCTGGGTTTGGGTTGGTCTGTTCTTCTTTTTCCAGCTTTTGAGTCGATTCATTAAATTGACTATTTGTGCTGTTTTAGACTTTTGATTATAGGCACTATGGAAATAAACTTTCCTCTCAGTACTTCTTTAGCTGTGTCCCAGAGGATTTCATAACTTGTCTCTCCATTGTCATTTTGTTCAAAGAATTTTTTTTATTTCCATCTTTATTTCTTCATTTATGAAGTAATCATTTAAAAGAAAGTTGTTTAATTTCCACATTTTTGTGTAGATATGTGGGTTTCTGTTAGGGTTGATTTCTACTTTTATTCCACTGTGATCTGTGAAGATACATGGTAAGATTTCTATTTTTCTAAAATTGTTGAGACTTACTCTGTACCTTAGGATATGGTCGATCTTAGAGAATGTCCCATGAGCTGAAGAGTGGAATGCATATTCAGTTGATTTTGGGTAGAATGTCCTGTAAATGTCAGTCAGACCCAGTTGTCTTGGAGTTTTGTTTAAGTCCATTATTTCTTTATTAATTTTCTGTTTGGAGGATCTGTCCTGTGCAGTCAGTGGAGTGTTGAAATCTCCTATTATTATGGAGTTGCTATTAATCAATTTGCTTATATCCAGTAAGACTTGCTTTATGAATCTGGGTGCACCTATGTTGGGTGCATATATGTTTCAAATTATTATATCTTCTTGTTGAACTCTACTCTTCACCATTATATGATGACCATCTTTGTCTTTCAATACTTTTAATGGTTTAAAAACTAAATCATCTGAGATCAGAACTGCCACACCAGTCTTCTTTTGGCTTCCACTTGCTTGAAATACTGATCTCCACCCCTTTACTTTTAGTCTATATGCATCCTTGCAGGTTAGATGCATTTCCTGAATACAGCAGATACTTGGCTTCTATTTTATTATCCATTCAGCCAGCCTATGTCTCTTGAGTGGGGAGTTTAAGCCATTCACATTTACTGAGAGAACTGATAGGTGAGGCAGATTACTGGTCATTGTGTTGGGTTGGACATTATTGCTTTGGTTTCACTCTTGAGTCATTGTGATATCTGGCCTTTAATCTTTAGGTTTTGAGTGTTTTTATGTTCGAGAGTATTTATCATGCTGTTTCGTGCATAACACTGTTTTCAGTACTTCATGTAGGGCCGGTCTTGTCTTGGTGAATTCCCTCAGACTTTGCTTATCAGAGAATGTCTTAATTTCTCCTTCATTTATAAAGCTTAGTTTTGCAGGATACAAGATTCTAGGCTGGGCATTATTTTGTTTCAAAAGAGTGAGAATGGGGCCCCAGTCTCTCCTTGCTTGTAATGTTTCAGTTGAGAAATCTGGAGTTATTCTGATCGGTTTTCCTTTGTATGTAACTTGCTTTTTTCAGCTTATAGCTCATAGAAGGGTCTCTTTTGCTGATAGTTTGGTCATTCTACTGACTGCATGTTGTGAAATTTCCTGTTTGCATTGAATCTCCCAGGTGGCCTTTGAGCTCCTTCAACTTGTATCTGGAGATTTTTAGCAAGGCCTTGGAAATTTTCCTCTATTATATCTTCAAATAGCTTGTCCTACCCTTGAGTGTTTTCTTCTTCCCCTTCTGGTAACCCGATGACCCCCACATTAGGCTTCTTCACATAATCCCACATCTCTTGTAGGCTTTGCTCTTTTCTCTTGTTTCTCTGCTCTATCTCCATGACTGATTTATTTAATTGGAAAATGTTATCTTCAATCTCTGAGATTCTTTTTTCTGTTTGGTCCACCCTGTTTTTGAGGCGTTCCACTGTGTTTCTTATTGCCCTGAATTGATACTTCATTTCCAGGAGATCGCATTGATTTTTCTCTAAGATCTCAATTTCCGTAGTGAATTTTTGTTCCAAGTTCTGAATTTTCTTTGTGGTCGTTATCCATTTTTTCTTGCATATCATTGAACTTTCTTACAATCTAATTTTGGAATTCTTCTTCTGTCATTTTAGTGTTTTGGGTTTGTTTTGTCTCCACTTCTTGAGAGCTGATGTGTCTCTGAGGGGGAGTGTTTTTGGTTTGATATTTTGACTTTTCTGAAATCTTTTGCTGAGCTGTCTCCATCTGGCTCAGTGGATGGTGCCCAAAGGTCCTCTCTTCTGTAGTTCCTTTATATTATTTTATTTTATTTTTATTTCATCATATAATGGGGGTTCAAATATTGTTAGAGCTACATATATTGCCCCTACCACTTCTCCCCCGACACATGCCAGAGCTCCAAGCAAGTCCACTCCCCAGGTGGCGAGCTCGGCATACATTATGTAACTCTACATTTCCTCCCCCCTCCCGCCTGCCCTCCATCCAACAAAAGATTTTTTTTATGCTTTGGATACATTGTACAACTTTGATTCTCCCTAAGAAGGGTTAGAGGGATGCCCTTCCCCCTGACAATGCTCTCCACATCTCTATGATGTGGGTCTTGCCCCCTCCCGAAACCCTGGTGTACGCCACCATTCTTTGAGCATCATAGTTTTAAACAGTCAGTACCAATTTGATGGAGAGTAGATGTGGAGCCCTTATTCCATATCTTCTGTTGCTTCACTTTGGATAACGGGCTTAAGCTTAATCCAGGATAGCATAAACGATGTTAGCTCACTGTTGTTTATTAGAATTGAGTAATATTCCAGTTGTGAGCATATACCACATTTTAGTTATCCACTCATGAATTGACGGGCCCTTGGGTTGTTTCCATGACCGTGCAGTAGTGAATTGTGCTGCCATAAACATACGGGTGCAGATGTCTTTATAATAGAATGACTTATGCTCTTTTGGGTATATGCCCAACAGTGCTATTGCTGGGTCGCATGGTATTTCTATTGCTAGCTGCTTGAGGTATCTCCAAATTGTTTTCCACAAAGGTTGCACTAATTTGCAGTGCCACCAGCATTGTATGAGAGTTCCTGCCTCTCCACATCCTCACCAGCATTTGTTGTTTTGGGATTTCCTGATATTGGTCATTCTCACTGGGGTTAGGTAGTATCTCATTGTGGTTTTGATTTGCATTTCTCTGATGATTAGAGATGATGAGCATATTATTGTATGTTTGCTTCCTGTTATTCTGTCTTCTTTGGAGAAGTTTCTGTTCATTTTCGTTGCCCATTTCT
>VBSM01003162.1:61204-72730 GCA_008086735.1 Cheirogaleus medius
AAGGTTTCATATGAGAAGTCTGCTGTTCGTCTGATAGGCTTTCCTTTATAGGTTCTTTGTTATTTTCATCTTGCTGTATGAAGGATTGCTTCTTTTACATTTACTTTGGTCATCTTAATAATCACATGACGAGGTGATTTCCTATTCACATTGAGTCTCCCTGGAGTTCTGTGTGCTTCTTGTAATTGCATATCAAAATTTCTGGCCAGGCCCGGCATATTTTCCTCCAGTATGCCATAAAATAAGTTTTCCAGCCCTTGTGATTGTTCCTCTTCCCCTTCTGGGATCCCTATCACTCTGAGGTTCGATTTTTTTACATAATCCCACACTTCCTGTAAGCTTTGGTTTTGTCTCTTGTTTCTGTGCTACCTTTCTTCCTCTGATTTATTTAGGGTGTAGGCATAATCTTCAAGCTCTGAGATTCTTTCCTCTGCATGATCTATCCTGATTTTGAGGCTTTCCACTGTATTATGGAGTTCATTGAATGTTTCCTTCATTGTCATTATTTCTGATTGGTTTTTTGATTTACCTCGATATCTTTGGAAAATTTTTCCTTCATTTCTTGGATTGTTCTTGTGGTTTCTCTACGTTGGGATTCTGTTTTCTCTTCAATTCCATTGAGCTTTCTTACAATACATATTCAGAATTCTTCCTCTGTTAGTTTAGTCATATCACGTAAGTTGGTGTTGTTTGGTGGAGGACGAGCATTTTCTTTTGGAGGTGACTTTTCTCTCTGATCCTTCATGCTTCCTGTTAGCTTTTGCTGGTTTTTCCTCATCTGGATACTTTGTTGAGGATCAGAAGTGCTGGAACTTGTTTATGAGCTGTGTTCTGGGGTTTCAAAGGAATGATCCTTGGAAGAGCTTGGGAGTATGTCCTCTGGTCCTGTAACGTCTTAGAGGAGTTTGAGTCTGTTGACTTAACTTTGATCTGATGTCTACACCTTCTGTCCACAGAGTTTACTGGGAATGGGCCCCTTGCTTAGACGTCCAAAGGATCATTAACTCTAGTGAGATGGAGACCATTTTCCACCCCTACGTTGAAGTAGGAGGCACTGTTTAAGGCTTTGGATTTACTATTTCTATAGGTATCTGTGGTTTGCAGGAAGGAGCCAGTTGTCAATGTAACCCAAGATTTTGTGTTGCGCTCTCAATCACCACCTAGGATATAGAGATATCTCAGTCTTAAGTATATGTTTTGCTTCTCCCGAGGGTTCCTAGAGACCTCAGGAATAGTAGCCTATTCTGTGTCTCCACTTTGCTAAGACAGAGTCTGCTCTCTAGGCACAGATCACCTACAGCTGGTTGTGGCAAGAAAACCACCCAAGTTCAATCTTGTGAGACAGCCGTTGAACACCACTCTCCCCTTTCCGCCCCTTTAAGCCCAGCTACTAAGGCCGCCAGCCAGGTTAGGGCAGAGGGTAGGTCTGAGACCACTTCCAGAGTAGGTCTCCACAGCATTTCTAAGCTATGGGGCAGCGGCAGTGCTCCCTGCCAGTGCTGACAGAGAGGGATCCCTGTTCTGCGGAAGACTGGGTTGGGATTGGGAGGATAGCTCCAGACGTCCGCTGCGCTCCCTAATTCCCCCACTTGCCAAGACTCAGTAGTTTATTTGTGGGGATCTTCCCTCTCGCTAGCCAGTGCTGGTCAAAGCCTAAGCCATTCCCCCAGGCTTAGCCTCCTTTAAGGTAGAGTCCTCTCTTCCTGGACCTGGAAGCCTCCTTAGGTGGGATGTCAGATTCGGCACTCGTTTCTGTGGTACGGGGAGGCAGCCACTGGGATCTGGACCTGCAGGGACAGCACCTGCGATCCCTTCTGTGGAATGCTGGGAGATCCAAGAGTTGCCTTCACCAGAAGCCCAAGCAGATCTGCCGGTTTGGGGTAGAGGGGATGCCTGGAACCGACTTCCCCACAGCCCTCCGCAGCATTTCCACACTATGGGGTGGCCACGGTGGTGCTGGGAGGCAGCTGCTGGTTTCAGAGTCTCCCCCGCCCACAATCGCTTCAGTGGAATGCTGGGAAGTCAAACAGTTAACTTCTCTAGAAGACCAAGCAGAACAGCTGGTTTAGGACAGAGGGAATGCCTGGAAACCACCTCCTTGTGGCCCCCTGCTGCCTTCCCAAGTTACAGGACAGCAGCAGTGGTGCTGGGAGGTTGCTGCTGAGTTCAGACACTTCCCCACCCAAAACCACTGCGGGGGATGCTGGGACGTCTAAAAGAAGTCTTCTCTAGAAGTCCAAGTAGAACAGCTGGTTTAGGTCAGAGGGGATGCCTGAGATCAGCTTCCCCATGGCCCCTTGCAGCCTTTCCAAGCTACTGCGCGGCAGCAGTCATGTTGGAATGCAGTTGCTGGGTTCAGACCCTCCCCCACCCATGCCCATTGTAGCAGATACTGGGAGGTCAAAAAGTTTCCTTATCCAGAAACCCGAAAGGTTAAGGCCATCTAGAGTAGAGGAGGTGCCTGAAGGACGCTTTCTACATGGCCCTCTGATAGCTACAGAGTGGCGCAGCGGCACTGGGGAAGCCGCTGATGAGATCGGGCCCTCCCCCTGCTTCCACGGAGCACTGGGATGTATGAGAGAAGCTTTCTCCTGCAGTCCAAGTAGAACAACCAGTTTAGGTCAGAGGGAGTGCCTGCAAGCAGCTTCCCCACGGCGCCCTGCAGCCCCTCCAAGCTACATCACCCTGCAGCCATTCCAAGCCACGGGGTGGCAACAGTGGTGCCAAAAGGCAGTTGCTGGGCTCAGGCTCTCCCCCACCTGCGCCCACTGCAACGGACACTGGGATGTCAAAAAGTTTCCTTGTCCTGAAGTTCAAAAGGCCATGGGCGTCCAAGGTAGAAGGGGAGCCTGAAAGACGCTTCCTGCGCGGCCCTCCGCTAGCTATGTAGAGGCACAGTGGAGCCGAGGAATTCGCCGCCGAGTTCGGGACCTCCCCCACTCACCACTGCTTTGGCGGGGTGCTGGGAAGTCTGAAAGAAACTTTCTCTGAAAGTCCAAGTAGACCAACCGGTTTAGGTCAGAGGAGATGCCTGCAACCAGTTTCCCCACGGTGTCTTACAGCCTTTCCCAGCTACGGGGCAGCAGCAGTGATGTTGAAAGGCGGTTGCTGGGCTAAGGCTCTCCTCGACCCGCGCCCACTGCGGCGGACACTGGGCGGTTAAAAAGTTTCCTTGTCCTGAAGTCCAAAAGGCCAAGGCCATCTAGGGTAGAAGGGGAGCCTGAAAGACGCTTCCTGCGCAGCCCTCCGCTATCTACGGAGCGGCATGGTGGGACCGCGGAAGCCCCTGCTGAGTTCAGGACGCACCCGACTCACCACTGCTTTGGCGGAGCGCTGCGGAGAATTCAAAATGCTGCCAGCTCCAGACTCTGTTCTACTCTGTTTGTCCGTCCACGCTACCACCTCTCACCAACTTCGGGCACTTCCCCACCTGTGTGGGTGTGGGGTTCGGTGAGGGAAGGATCTACTCCCTGCGCACAGCAGGAGCAATGCCTCCTGCGGCCAGCCCACGGGGCGGTAGCCACGCGGACGTGCTCCCTCCCTATTGTATATTCCCGAGTCCCTGAGTTTTGTGGAAGATTTTTCAGTTCACCTTTGCTTATTGTCTATGTTGTCCGTATTCCGGTGTCTCTCTGCAGTCTTGCGGAGCCGATCCAGTGTAAATGCTGATCTCTTGCATGTGGTTGTCTGCCCTCTTCACTTCTCACTTCGAGAGCCGAGAGCCAAGAGGTCAGCCCTACTCTGCCATTTTCCTATTCCTACTGGCTTTTATGATTTTGAGATATGTTCCTTCTGTGCCTATTTTGTTAGTAATTTTTTGTCATGAAGGGTTGCTGGATTTTATTGAATGTTTTTCTGCATCTACTGAGATTATCATGTGGTTATATTTTGAATTCTGTATATGTGGTGAATCGAATTTGTTGATTTGGTTATGTTGAACCACACTTATATCCCTGGGATGAAACCTTTTGATCATGGTGAATTATCTTTTTGATACACTGTTGGATTTGATTTGTTAGTATTTTGTTGAGAAGTTTTGCATCTATGACCATGAGGAATATTGATCTACAGTTTTCTATTTTTGTTGTGTGTTTTCCTGTCTTTGGGAGCAGTGTGATACTGACATTGTAGAATGAATTAGGGAGAATTACTTCTTTCTCAATGTTGGGGAACAGTTTCGGTAGGATAAGTAACAGTTCTTCTTTGTAAATCTGGTAGAATTTGGCTGTTCACCTGGATGTTCCTCGGCTTTTGCTTTTGTTGTTTTTTTTTATGAGGTGTTTAGTTATTGATTCAATGTCACTATTCATTTTTGGTTTGTTCAAGTTTTCTATTTCCTCCTGATTCAAGGTTATAGGGTCATGTCTTTCCCAAAATTTATTTATTTCTTCTAGATTTTGTAGTTTGTGTTCATAGAATTATTTGGAGAAGTTTCAGATGGTCTTTTTTTATTTCTGTTGCATCAGTTTTCATATTTTGTTTTTCATTCTGGATTGAGCTTATTTGAATCCTTCCTATTCTTTTATTGATTAATCTAGATAGTGGTCTGTCAATTTTGTTTATCTAGTCAAAGAACCAATTTGTTTTTTTCATTGATTCTTTGTATCTTTGTTTGTTGGTTTGTTTCATTTCATTGAGTTCTGGTCTGATTTTTGTTCTTTTTTACCTGTTGCTGGCTTAGGGATTGGTTTGTTCTTCTTTTTCTCATACTCTGAGGTGTGACAATAAGTTATTAATTTATGATCTTTCTGTCTTTTTGATGTACCCCTGTGCTTTTCAGGAAGTCACTTCAGAAACTCCCACCTATGACTCTGGTCACCCAGGGGTGACTTTCAGCTTGGAAGATTAAAATGCCCTTTCTCTTTGGAGCTAAGGAACTAAGTTTCTTGTTTATCTACCAAAAGGACAGTTAGGTTCTTTTTGCAAATGTGCAGACAAACTAATTGATATTAATTTTTGGAGGGAAAGGTTATGGAGAAGCCACTTTAGAATGTACCTTTGAATCAATATTAGGATCCCAAACAACAAATTCCTAGGAAAAGAACCAACATCTCAGAATAAGTTAGGACTGTCAACCAAGAGCAGGAAATCTGGAACTCCAGAGGAATTACCAGGTTCTTCTCGAGGAGAGGCTTGGAGTTGGAGGGTGTCAATGGGCCCATGTTGGTACCTTAGCACTGGGTTAAATATATCCTCATACAGGGCTTGCTTCTGCCAACTTGATTTTAGAACACATCACAAATCCCTGGCCAAGTTCCCTATAAACCTAACTTATCAAGATGAGCCATATCTAGAGGCTAATCTTGCATAAGCATGTAGGCAATGGTGGGCTGAGCCCACAATACATTTAATTAACTCAGGTGTTGAAAACAAGGTGGGTAACTCAATTTTGTTTTACTGTAACATTTTCTGCTCCTATTAACACCACTGGAATTTCACTGTCACAAAATCTTTCCTTCACAGGGACACAGAGAATACAAACAGTAGAGCAAGCCTCATGGTCTTGTAAAGGAATCAAATGCCTTCCCCTTTCACAAACCTCTCCTCATCCAACCCTGAAGAATATTTCCCACACTTGGTTTTGGCACAAAATTCCCATAGACTTTTATTCATCAGTGGAGCCCCTCCCCCAAGTACTGTCCCCCAAACCACACTAACTGCAACTCTCTGTTGTAACAAATGAGTTTCTGAAATAGTTTCCCCTGGTACTAACCTTCCTAGGATCCCTAATTTCAGAGATAGTAGAAGCAGCATATATATGGGACAGCACAGAACAATTAAAAGAAATACAGATAGCCATGCCCAAAGTATTACCCACACAAATTGAACAAATAGCCCAAGGACTGGAACTCTTAGCTGCATCTCACTGTATTTTAGGTGCTATAGTGTTAGATAACTGCATAGCCTTAGATTACTTATTGGCTGCTGAAGGGAGTGGAGGAGATGAGGGCTATGCACTTGCCAATGTATCTTGCTACATGTGCATAGATAAGACCAAGTTTTACAGATCGCCAGGGTCATTACCAAAGGGGCCATAAATGCTACTCTATTGACTAAGCATATTGATCAAATCAAAATCGCTTCCTTCTCTACTCTATTATGATGCTTCCTCCCCATAAATGGGCAGACTAAATGAGAACTGGCTTTCAAATCCTAGTGTGTAGCCTTATAGGGTTCTAGGTTTTGGATACACTTCATAGAGGGCCCCCAACTCAAACATTATGAAATAACATACAACTTAGATTGTAGATCAACATGGGGCCAGAGCATGGATTGTTATATAAATGGGTTAAACATGGTCCCCACATATTTTCCCTTATGCTGCTTACTTCTTCACAGAAGGCTAGGTCTATCAGCTCAAAGCTCATTGTGGCCAAAATCAGATTTTCACATATCCAGGTGTTTTAAATATGGCCCCAAATAAGCATATTTTTAGCCATTTAGAGCTATCCTGCTTTGTATCCTCTGTGAAACTATACCCAACATCTGCTAGCCATAGATAAGACATACTCTGGGACTAGAGAAAACCCCAAGCCCTTGCTGCCCTTGGGAGTTCTCTGATCCAGAGACACCACACCTGGCTGCTGAGTGACATCAGATAGATACATGAGCCTCCTCCCCAATTGATTTCTCCTTTGGGAGTTGCCTTGCATGCTTCTCCTTCTAGTTGGTGACCCCCTGCTGCTGACTTTGGAATGTCTCCTGCTGTGAGAATCTTCCCTTTTTTTGCAACCTTTCAAAGCACCACCCAAATAAAGCATGTTGTGTTCTACTGCCATCTCATGGTCATGTCTTTTTTCCTTGATCAGCCCTGAAATCCAGGAAATCACCACGCACATTTAAGAGAAAATTTGTCAGAAGCCAATATGGTGGAGAAACAGAGCTGATATTGGTGAAATAATTATTCATGGCCTTTCTACATGTCTTGTAACAGCTTTTGTCTCCAACTTTATTTTGAAGAATATTACTAGATCAACATTTTGATGGCTGCTCCTCATGTCTCCTGTGAGATTTGGGCGAAGGGAACTAATGCAAACATAAACCAATATAAAGTCTGACCTGAGAGACTATTATCTTCTGCCAACATCTATGAAACTATGGTATGCTAGTTTGTGAGCTTGCAAATAAGATAAAATCTCAAATTTTTCACAATTCTTGACAGTTTCAGTAATAGTGATGAGACATGACTTTCTGGGGTGAAAAAAAAAGGCACTTCACAGTCCTGGTTAAGGAATATGAAAACACTCCTTGAGATTGAAGAGCAAACACTATTGCCCAAGTGGATTTTCACTGAGTTGAGTAAGGACAATTCTACCCCCTGCTCTCCTTCCTATTAATTAAGCTAAGGGCCAGGATGCAGAATTGAAACAGGCTACATGAATAATAGATTGGTTGTTCACTTTCCTCTGGGTGGGAAGAAGAAAGGAAGGTATCAAGCTGCTGAATCAGTGACTTGCCAAACCTGAAATAAATGATGTGAGCGATAAAGATATAGTTTTCAGTGGGCCAAAACTTTCATCTTATTCCCCCGTGGTTTGTTTGGATTAGTGGGTTGGTCTCCAGGCCTCAGTTGAAAACTCGGGAAGGGTACTGGGCACTGGTAAGTCCTTCTCTATGGAGGACAGGACCTTGGCAGGTGACTGGGCACATCGAAGGACCTTAGCCAGAGACAGGGTGGGCTGTGGGATCTTCATGGGCACCTGTGTGGGATGTGGGAGCTTGCGGGGTTCCTGGGTGGGTCATGGGACCTTGGCAGGCACCTGGGCACATGGAGAGACTGCAGCCAGTAGTGGGGTGGGTCATGGCAGTGGTTCAGGTCTTTATACCATTCTATGTGGCCATGCTTAGTTCCCACTTATAAGTGAGAATGTGTGGTATTTGTTTGTCCATTCCTAAGATAATTCACTAGTGATAATTGCCTCCAGCTTCATCCAAGTTGGTGAAAAAGATGCTATTTCATTCTTTTTAATGTCTGAGTAGTATTCCATGGCGTGTGTGTGTGTGTGTCACATTTTCTCTATCTACTAGTTGGTTGGTAAGCACTTAGATAGATTCCATATCTTTGTGAATTGCTCATTGATGTCCCTAGAAGTTGGATTGCTTGTTCTAATTGAGGGTATACTTTTAGTTCTTTGAAAAATCTCTATACTTTTTTCAATAGAGGTTATACTAATTTACATTCCCACCAACAGTGTATAATTGTACCCTTTTCACTGTATCTACACCAACATCTATTATTTTTGGACATTTTCATCATGGCCATTCTGACAGAGGTAAGGTGATATTTCATTGTTGTTTTAATTTGCATTTCTCTGATGATTAGTGATATTGATCATTTTTTATATGTTTGCTAGCCATTTGTGTTTCTTTGAGAAATGTGTTTTTTCATGTATTTTGCCCAATTTTTAATAGGGTGATCTGTTTTTCTCTTGTGACTTTTTTGAGTCTCTTATAGATTCTAGATATTAGCTCTTTGTTGGATGTATAGTTTGAAAGTATTTTCACCCATTCTGTGGGTTGTCTAGTTACTCTGTTGATTATTTCCTTGCTATGCACAAACTTGTCAGTTTAATTAATTCCCATTTATTCATTTTTGTTATTATTGTATTTACTTTTGGGCCTTAATTCTAAATTCTTGGCCTAGTCTTGGATTTTTTTGTTTTTGTCTTGCTGCTCTGCTTTGCTTCAGTTCTTTGTAGATTCTTGTTATTAGCCCTTTGTCGGATGTATAGAATGGAAATATTTTATCCCATTCTGTTGGTTGACTATTTGCTCTGTTGATTGTTTTCTTAGCTTTGCAGAAGCTTTTTACTTTAATCAACTCCCATTTATTTATTTTGTTGTTGCTGTTATTGCCACTAGGGACTTTTTCATGAATTCTTTTCCTAGGCTGATATCTAGAAGAGTTTTTTCTGCATTTTCCTCTAGAATTCTTATGACTTCAGTCTTACATTAAAGTCTTTTATCCAATTTGAATATACTTTTGTAAGTGGTGAGATAAAGGGATCCTGTTTCATTCTTTTGCATGTGGCTATCCAATTTTCCCAGCACCATTTATTGAATAAGGCTTCTTTCCCCCAGTGTACATTGTTGTCTGCTTTGTCAAAGATGAGATGGTTGTAAGTGGGTAGATTTATGTCCAGATTATCTATTTTTTTGTTCCATTGTTCTGTGACTCTATTTTTGTACCAATACCATGCTATTTTGCTTACTATAGCCTTGTAATATAGTTTGAAGTCCGGTAATGTGATGCCTGAAGATTTGTTTTCTTTGATTCAGATTACTGTGTCTATTCAGGCGCTTTTCTGGTTCAAATCAAAGCATAGAACAATTGTTTCTAGGTTTGTGAAATACGGCATTGGTATTTTGATGGGGATGCATTGAATCTGCAAATCACTTTGGGTAGTATGGACATTTTAAGAATGTTGATTCTGTAAATCCATTTACATAATATGATTTTACATTTGTCTGTGTCCTCTACAATTTCTTTCTTCAGTGTTCATAGTTCTTGTAGAGATCTTTTACCTCATTCCTTAAGTATGTTCCTGAGTATTTTATTTTCTTTGTAGCTATTGTGAATGATATTGAGTTTTGATATGATTCTAAGCTTGACTGTTAGTGGTATATAGAAACGCTACTGACTCGTGTACATTCATTTTGTATCCTGAGTAATTGCTGAATTTATATGTTAATTCCAGTTGTCTCTTGGTGGAATCTTTGTGGTTTTCTAGGTCCAAGATCATGTCATTAGCAAAGACCAAGAGTTTGATCTCCACTTTCTTGATTTGGATACCCTTAATTTCTTTCTCTAGCCTGATTGCCCTGGCTAGGACTTCCAGAAATGTTTTATAAAAGTAGTAACAGTGGTCACCCTTGTCTTTTTTCAGTTCTTGGGGAAGTGTTTTCAACTGCTCCCCATTCATTATGATGTTGGCTGTGGGTGTGTCATATATGCCTTTAATATTTTTGAGAAATGTGCCTTCCATGCCTAGTTTTTGGAGGATTTTTTAAATCATGAAAGGGTGTTAAATTTTGTTGAATGCTTTTTCTGCATCTATTAAGATAAACTTCCATTTTTCTTCTGTTCATATGGTGAATCACATATACTGATTTATGTTCATTCAATCATCCTTACATCGCTGGGATTAAACCTACTTGGTCCTCAGGGATTATTTTTTATGTGCTGCTTAATTTGGTTTGCAAGTATTTTATTAACCACTTCGGTACCAGCGTCAACTATAGTCGTCAGCCACAGATGCATGTGCACAGCCCAGCGTCGACTATAGTCGACAGCCACAGATGAACGCAAGCATCAACTTTAGCCAACAGCTGTGATATGAAGGCACACAGCCGAGCATCGACTTTAGTCAACAGCCAAAAGTTTTACTTTTATCTCTGCAGTTGCAGTGTTTACATTCAGCTAATAAGTTCCTACGAATCTGTGACCTTTTAACAAGCCCTTAGTAGGATTTATTATAGTTATTTTCCTAAAGCTGCCTGTAAAGTAAAACAAGCTTTCAGTGCTTTAAAGCTTTCCTCATCACACAAGAGCAAAACAGATTCGTCATCAATGCACAGCAAAAACTATCATGCGGACTATGAGTGCCGGCTGTGGGCAAGGTTTCCTGGCCGGTGAGCATGGTACTGAAGTGGTTAAGGATTTTTTCATCTGTATTCATAAGGGACATTGGTCTATAGATTTTTTTTGTGTGTTGTGTACTTTCCTGACTTTGGTATCAAGGTGATACGAGCTTCATAGAATGAGTTAGGGAGAATTCCCTCCTTCCCTATGTTATAAAATAATTTGTGTAGTATGCATCCCACTCTTCTTTGTAGGGCTGGTAGAAATTAGTTGTGAATCTATCTGGTCCAGGAATTATTTTGTTGAATGATTTCTTTTGTTACTCTTTGGATTTATTTGTTCATTATTGGTCTCTTTAGGAGTTCGATTTCTTTCTGGTTGAATCCTAGGAGAAGGTGTATTTCCAGGAACTTGTCCATTTCCTCTACATACTCTAGTTTATGCATATAGAGATTTATGTAGTATTCATGGATGATGTTTTGTAATTCTGTGGTATCAGTCATAATGTCACCATTTTCATATTTGATTGAGCGTATTTGGGCCCTTTATCTTCTGTTCTTTGTTAATCCAGCAAGAAGTTTGTTGATTTTGTTTATCTTGTTAAAGAAACAAGTTTCTAGGTATCCTGCTTCATACCCAAAAGAGCATAAGTCATTCTAGTATAAAGACATCTGCACCCGTATGTTTATGGTAGCACAATTCACTATTGCACGGTCATGGAAACAACCCAAGTGCCCGTCAATTCATGAGTGGATAACTAAAATGTGGTATATGCTCACAATGGAATATTACTCAATTCTAAGAAACGACAGTGAGCTAACACCGTTTATGCTATCCTGGATTAAGCTTAAGCCTGTTATCCAAAGTGAAGCGACACAAGATATGGAATAAGGGCTCCACATCTACTCGTCATCAAATTGGTACTGACTGTTTAAAACTATGGT
>VBSM01003162.1:83045-109821 GCA_008086735.1 Cheirogaleus medius
CTGTATTGGGTGCATAGATATTAAGAATTGTTAAATCTTCTTGTTGGATCTTTTGTTTTGGCATTATATAATGGCCATCTTTATCCTTTTTTACTTTTGCTGTTTTAAAGCTTATGTTATCTGCAAATATAATAGCTATCCCACATTTTATTGACTTCCATTTGACTGGATGATAGTTTTCCATCCCTTGACCTTCAGTCGGAAGGCATTTTTGTCGCTTAGATGTGTTTCCTGTAGACAGCAGCCACTAGGTTTGTGATTTTTTATACACTCTGCCAGTCTGTGTCTCTTCAGAGGACAGTTTAGGCCATTTACATTTATCGAAAGGATTGAAATTGGAGGAAAATTGCCATTTATATTGTTGGGTGGAGACTTGTTGTTATGTTTTACACCTTGGGCCATCATGTAGTTCAAGATCTAAACTTTAATTCTTTGAGGATTTTACTTTGAGGAGTGTCTACTGCCCTGTTTGTTTATAAATGCGGGTCTGAGAACTTCTTGTAGGGATGGTGTGGACTTTGCAAATTCCTTCAGGGATTGTTTGTCTGAGAACGACTTTATTTATCCCTCATAGATGAAACTTAATTTTGCTGGATAAATAATTCTGGATTTGGCTTTTTTCCGTTTTAGAAGATTAATGATAGGCACCCAATCCCTCCTGGCTTGTAAGATTTCAGATGAGAAGTCTGCTGTTAGTCTGATAGGCATACTTTATAGGTCATTTGCTGCTTTTGTCTCACTGCACGGAGAATTGTTTCTTTCACATTTACTTTAGTCAGCCTAACAACCACGTGACGAGGTGATTGCCTTTTCACGTTGAGTCTCCCAGGCATTCTGTGTGCTTCTTGGATTTGGATATCAAGATTTCTAGCCAGGCCTGGCATATTTTCCTCCAGTATTCCGTGGAATAAGTTTTCCAGCCCTTGTGAATACTCCTCTTCCCGTTCTGGAATCCCAATTAATCTGAGTTTCGGTTTTTTTAACATAATCCCACACGTCCTTTAAACTTTGGTCTTGTCTCTTGTTTCTGTGTTTCCTTTCTTCCTCTCATTTGTTTAGAGTATAGGCATAATCTTCAAGTTCTGAGATTCCTTCCTCTGCATGGTCCATCCTGTTCTTTAGGTTTTCCACTGTATTATGGATATCCTTGATTGTTTCCTTCATTTCCAGAATTTCTGTTTGGTTCTTCTGGATAATTTCAATTTCCTTGGAGAATCTTTCATTCATTTCCTGTATAGTTTTTGTGAGTTCTCTATGATGTGATTCTATTTTCTCTTCAATTCCATTTAGTTTTGTAGCAATCCATATTCAAAAATCTTCCTCTGTCAGTTTACTCAAATCATGTAATTGGTGTCAGATAATGGAGAATGAGTATTTTACTTTGCAGGTGAGTTTTCTCTCAGCTCCTTCATGTTTTCTGTGATCTTTCGCTGGTTCTTTCTCATTTGTTTGCTTTATCGAGGATCAGAGGCAACGGGGCTTGATTATGAGGTAAAATCTAGAATTCAAGAGGAATGATCCTTCGCAGATCCGGGCATATGTGCTCTGGGCCTCTTCACGCTGACTTCAGGCACTTCCCTGCCTGCCTGGGTGTAGAGGTCGGTGAAGGAGAAGTCATCCTGCTGTAGCACAAATCACAGCGTACCGTTCGGCTAGCCGCTGAGCGCAGCCAGCTTGCACTCCAATGCCCACTCTACTACTCAGATTCTTGGAACTTCATGTCAAATTCACTGCGTCTTTTTCCTCCTTTTCCCAGCACTGCTGCCACTTGAAGCTTCCCTGTAATTCTGTGAAGCTGATCCTGTGGGAGTACTACCCCCTCGAGTGATTCAGGTCACCTTCTTCACCTCCCATTCTTGCCAGTACCTTGCTCTTGGACTTCTCAGCCTCTAGAACTTAGTAGGCTCCTTCCGAATATCCCTTCTGTGCCCCAGGCAATGTGAGACCTGGGTGTGCAGGATCTGGTCTGCAGGTCTGACCTCTGGGTCCCGGAGTTCAATTCCTGACCCCACCAGGGAGAGGAATACCAGTCCTAATTCCCCCACAGGGAGCCCCAGCTGGGTAGATGTCTCTCAGACTCAGGGTCTGCCCCATTTTCGTGGAATCACCAGGCCAGCAGCACCTGGGAGGGCTGGCAGGTAGGAAGCTCCCTTTCTGAGTACACCTCATTTAGCTGTAGGGCCCAAAAGGGAAGGATTCATTCCCTGGAGATGCCCCCGGCTGGTGGCTATATTGTCTGTCTTGGCAGCCGCAGTAGGGACGGGGGAGGGGAGAGTGCAGCAATATGGCACCTGCCGCGTGGTCGGGTCTGTGCACAGGGAGGGGCCCCGAGGGAGTTGGGAGCCTGGTGCCATGTCCACTGCAGGCTCACTACTCAGTGGCGGTGGCCATCTCTGGACTGGTGTCCGCAGGTCTCTCCAACCACTGGGGAGCCCACCAGCAGTCCGAGATGCAAGGAAGGGGGAAGTTAACCGCTCCACCTATCCTTGCCACTGGTCTCCAAACTACTCACTCCAGAGGTCTCTCCTTCCAGTTCTGCTCCGCAACCTCCTCCCATGGATTCTCCCATAGTCTCCGGCACTCCTCCTTCCGACCCCCGTCCGATGTATGGTCGTTTGCTTGCTTCTTTCTTCTTATATCTTCTAGAAGCTGTCTTTTCTGCAGAGACACTCTGTCTGGCGTTGTTTCTCATCCGCCATCTTGCTCCTCCCCCCTCCTATTCTTACTTCTGCATCAGTTCTCAACAAGCCTTCTTCAATTTCTGTGTTCTAATTAGTTTAAACTATTAATTTTTAATCCAACAAATATTTACCAAAATTCTTCCATTTTTCCTGTATTTTATACATCTGTGTGGGGTGAGCAAGGCCACAAGGAGATTAGCTACTTCTCCCTGTGAAGCCAGGTCCTTTAGATAGGGATCACCACAGAGAATAAGACAATTGATAGGAAATAGAGAGAATAAAAGAATGCACAGAGACTGAGGTATAGTTTTATATAAGATCAGATAAGAGCAGGGGTACTCAGGAGTCTGGACCATATCTCTGTATATGGTCCAGTCCCGAACTTAGATTCACATAGGTTTTTATAATCACAGATATCAATTACCAGTTTCCATACTAACACATTTACATATCAGGTAATTCAGTTGCTATGGCAACAGGATTACATAGTAACAGGTAGTGGGTTAGGGTCAAAAGTCCTCTCAAAGGGTTTCTAAGAATTTCTAATCTATCTAGGTGAACAAACAGATACAAAGTCTTTCAAGGACTATCTTCTAAGTTCTAAGAGACAGTTATCAATTAAGAAAGGAATAACAAAGAGGCATAGTGACTCTATATTTCTTTGATCTAGTTATGGTTGACTTAAGGCAGACAGGAGAGAGCAGGAAACCCATTCCTACAAAACAAGTTGTTTATAACCACAGGGGCACATCTCTGGGCAGAGGGCACTCATTGTTTCTGGCTTCCATCCTGTGATCCAGATATTAACCTGTTTTGCCTTTCAAAAACAGGAAGTCTCCACAGATCTGAGATAACCAGGACGCCTCTTGGAAAACATCCCTACCGCAGCTTTGAGAGCCCTCCTAAGGTGGAGGCAGCCCTTGATAAGCAAACTACTGAGTTCGCATATTACTTCAAGGCAAAGCCATGCAAACTCCTGTTTCTGTCTTTCATATAGCAATATTGGGCAATGCAAAAAATAATGATCTTATGAGCCACATCTCATTAGTTCCTCAATCATCTTTTCCCAACACATCTGTATAAAGTTAGAGGCTTGAATAAGTTCAAGTTACACATTTTTAGCAAGAATGCTTTATTGATCATGTAGTTCACTTCCATTGCAAAATATAAAGATGGATCTATTAACAGGTTGTGTCATTATTAGTAATGATTACTTTGTTCACATGATTTAGATGATTTCTAGATTTTTCCAGCATGAAGACACTTTATTTACTTTTTTTGTCAAATGTAGATTTTCAGTTTTATTAGTGTCACAAAAAAATTTGCTTTACATGTTGCACAAGCTAAATGGCCATTTATGTAATAGGACTGGGCAATCAGGCTCCCTATCACCTGTATGCACTTCTTTAAATTTCACAATAATGAGGTACAAACACTTTGGTTGCATATATTGCCTTTGAATTGCCCGAGTCAGAGCTACTAGCATGCCCATCCCCCAGATAGTGCACACTGCACACATTAGGTGAAAGTTTACCCATCCCCTGCTTCCCACTCCCACATGATGGACGCCAGATGAATGTTACTTCCATATGTGCATATAAATGTTGATTAGTTAGTACTAATTTAATGATGAGTATATGGAGTGCTTTTTTTTACCCATTCTTGTGATACTTCACTTAGATGAATAGTCTTTAATTCTGTCCACAATAATACAAAAGGTAGCTCACTAATTTATATGGTTGAGTATAATTCATGGTACATATATACAATATTTTATTGATCTACTCATGTACTGATGAGCACTTGGGTTGTGTCCACATCTTTGCAATTGTGAATTGTGCTGCTATGAACATTGAAGTGCAGATATCTTTATTATAGAATGTCCATTTTTATTTTCGGTAAATACCCAATACTGAGATTACTGGATCAAATGGTAGTTCTACTTGTAGTTCTTTGAGGGATCTACATGTTACCTTCCAGAGGTTGCACTGATTTTCAGTCAAACCATTAAGGTATGAGTGTTCCTCTCTCTCCACATGCACATCAACATTTGCTGTTTGGAGACTTTTTGATAAAAACCAGTATCACAGGAGTTAAGTGATATCTCTTTGTGGTTTTACTTGTGTTTCCCTGATGGTTAGAGATGTTGAGCAACTTTTAATAAGTTTCTGGCTATTAATCTGTCTTCCTTTGGATAGTTTCTGTTCATATCCTTTGCCCACTTTCTAATGGGGATGTTTGATATTTTTCTTGTTGATTTTCCTGAGTTCTATGTAGATTCCAGTTATCAGCCCTTTATTGGATGTGTAGAATTCAAATGTTTTCTCCCATTCTGTAGGTTGTCTATTTGTTCTAATGATAGTTTCCTTGGCTATATAGGTTTTTAATTTGATCAGATTTCATTTATTTAATTTTGTTGTTTCTGTGGTTACTTTGAGGGTTTTCTTCATAAATTCTTTGCCTAGGTCGACATGTATAAGAGCTTTTCCAACATTTTGTTCCAGAATACTTATGGTTTGATACCTTGTTTTTAAGTCTGTTATTAATCATGACTTGATTTTTGTGAGAGGTGAGAGGTGTGGATCTCATTTCAGTTATCTACATCTGGCTATCCAATTTTTCTAGCACCATTTATAGAACAGGGATTCTTTTCCCCAGTATATGTTTTTATCTGCTTTGTTGAAGATCAGATAACCATATGGAGATGTTTTTATATTTGGGTACTAAGTTCTGTTCCATTGATCAATATCTCTGTTCTTGTGCTCATACCATGCTGTTTTGGTTGCTATAGCCTTGTAGTATAGATTGGTATAGCTTAGTATAGCTTAGTATAATTTGGTAAACTGATGCCTCCCAATTTGTTCTTTTTGATTAAGGTTGCTTTGACTATATGTGGTCATCTCTGCTTCTATAGAAAGCATAGAATAATTTGACCTCTTCTTTCCATATTTGGATACCCTTGCTTTCCTTCTCTTGCGTGATTGTTCTGGCAAGGACTTACAGCACTAAGTTGAATAGAAGTGGTGATTTTGGGCAACCTTGTATGGCTCCAGTTCTAAGTGGGAATGCTTTCAATGTTTCCCTGTTCAGTGTGATGTTGGCTGTGGGTTTGTCATATATGGCTTTAGTAATTTTGAGGTATATCCCATCTATGCCTATTTTGTTAACAGTTCTTATCATAAAAGGGTGCTGAATTTTGTAACATAACTTTTTCTGCATCTACTGAGAGGATCATATCATTTTTAATTTTTCCTTCATTTATGTGGTGAATTAGATTTATAGATTTGCCTATGTTGAAGCATTCTTGTATTTTAGGGATGAAGCCCACTTGGTAATTGTGAATTTTTTTTTTTTTGGATGTTCAGGTGAATTCTGTTTTTACTAATAATTTATTGAAATTTTTGCTTCTTTATTCATAAGAGATATTGGTCTGTAGCTTTTCTTTTTTGTTGTGCTCTTTCCTGGCCTTGGCATCAAGGTGATATTGGCTCCATAAAATGAGTTGGAGAGGGTTCTATCCTTCAAAATGTTTTGTAATAATTTCTGCAGTATAGGTTCCAGTTATTCTTTATAAATTTAGTAAAATTAGAGTGGAAACCCATCTTTTTGGGGACTTTTTTGGTTGTTGTTTTTGTTGTAAGTGCTTGTTATTGTTCCTTTAGTTTTCATGCTTGATATTGTTCTGTTCAGGAATTCTATTTCTTCCTGTAGAGTCTAGAGAGGTTGTGTGTTTCTAAGAATTTGTCCATTTCCTCCAAGCTTTGAAGTTTTGGGGCATAAAGGTTTTTTATAGTATTCAAAGATGATGTTTTTTTATTACTGCAATATTAGTTCTAACTTCTGCTTTTTCATTTATGATTGAGCTTATTAAAGTTCTTTCTTTCTGCTTCTCATCAATCTAGTAAAAATCCTGTCAATTTTGTTAATCATTTCAGACAAACAACTTTCTGTTTTATTAATCCTTTGTTCCAGCATATTATGGTGGTACAAATGTTTAGGTTATATATACTGCCCTTGCTCCCCTATTCCCCTAGAGTAAGAGCTTCAAGGGTGCCAGTCCTCCACACGGTGCACATTGGACTCATTATGTCCTGGAATTTTCATTTTTGGAAGGCTTTTTATTATTGTTTCAATTTCAGTATTTGATATCGGTCTGTTCAGGAATTCTATTTCTTTCTGATTGAGCCAAGAGAGGCTGTATGTTTCTAAAAATCTGTCCATTTCCTCTACATAATCCACTTCATATGCAAAAAGGTTTTTGTGGTATTCTTGGATGTTACATTGTATCTCCATGGCATCAGTTGTAATTTCTCCTTTTTCCTTCCTGATGGAGCTTATTAGAATTCTATCTTTTCTGATTCTGGCTAGTATACCCAAAGGTGGGTCACTTTTGTTTAATTTTTCATAAAATCAACTTTTGGTTTATTAATCTTCCATATAGTGATTTGATTGTCAATTTCATTAAGTTCTGATTTTATCTTATTAATTTCACTTCTCCTGCTGTGTTAGGGGTTGGTCTGCTCATCTTTTTCTAGCTCTTTGAGTCAATTCATTAGGATATCTATTTTTAATCTTTTTATCTATTGGATATAGGCATTTATGGAACTAAACTTTCCTCTCAGGACTGCTATAGCTGTATCTCACAGATTTTGATAACTTGTGTCTCCTTTGTCATTTAGTTAAAAGAATCTTTTGATTTCCATCTTGATTTCCTCACTTATGATATAATCATTCAGCAGAAGGTTGTTTAATTTCCAAGACTTTATGTAGAGATGAAAGTTTCTGTTGGGGTTTATTTCTAATTTTATTCGACTGTGATATGAGAAGACACATGGTAAAATTTCTATTTTTTAAATGTTTTGAGACATATTTTGTGCCCTAGGATATGGTGAATATTAGAGAATGTTCCATGAGCTGATAAGAACGTATATTCAGTGGGTTTTGGGTAGAATGATCTGTAAATGTCAGTCAGGCCCATTTGTTCTGGAGTTCTACTCAAGTCCATTATTTCTTTGTTAAATTTTTGTTTGGGGTATTTGTTCTGTGCTGTCAGCAAGGTGTTGAAGTCTCCAGCTATTATGGTGTTGCTGTATCATTTTGCTTAGATAAAGTAGAGTTTGCTTTATGAACCTGTTTGCACCTAAGTTGGGTGTATACATATTTAGAATTGTTATGTCTTCTTGTTGAACTGTACCATTGACCATTATGTAGTGACCCTCTTTGCCTTTCATTACATTTGTTTATTTAAAGACTAAGTTATCTGAGATCAAAACCGCCATGCCAGCATTCTTTTGGCTTCTGTTGTCTTGAAATATTGTGTTCCACCCCTTTACCTTTAGTCTATATGCATCCTTGAAGGTTAGATATGTTTCCTGAAGACAGCATATACTTGGGTTGTATTTTTTATCCATTTGGCAAGCCTGTGTCTCTTGGTGGGGAGTTCAAGCCATTCATCTTTATTGAGAGAATTGATAGGTGGGGCAACTTTCTGTTCAACCTGTTGGGTTGAACTTTGTCACTTTTTGTTCTCTCTTGAGCCATTGTGGTATCTTGACTTTGATCTTTAGCTTTTGAGTTGTTTTACATTTGTGATTTCATATTGTGCTGATCCATGTGTAACTCTGTTTCGAGTACTTCTTGAAGAGCTGGTCTTGTCTTGGTGAATTCCCTCAGTCTTTGCTTATATTATAATGTCTTTATTTCTACTTCATATACAAAACTTAGTTTTTCAGGGTACAAGATTCTAGGCAGGCCATTATGTTCTTTGAGAAGAGTGAGAATGAGTCCCCAGTCTCTTCTTGCTTGTAAGGCTTCAGTTGAGAATTCTGGCATTTTTCGGGTGGGCTTTCCTTTGTATGTTACTTGCTTCTTTCACCTTATATCTTGTAGAAGGGCCTTGTAAATGGACACTTTGATCAGTCTGATAACTGCATGTTGTGTTGTCTTCCTATTTTCAATGAATCGCCCAGGAGTCCTTTATGCTTCTTGTACTTGGATACCTAGATTTTTAGCAAGGCCTGGGAAATTTTCCTGTATTGTATCTTCAGATAGCTTATCTAAACTTTGTGAATTTTCTTCTTGACCCTCAGGCATGCCTATAACTCTCATGTTAGGCTTCTTCACATAATCCCACATTTCTTGCATACTTTGCTATTTTTTCTTATTTCTCTGCTCTCTCTGTAACTAACTTATTTAATTGGAAGGTGTTATCTTCAGTCTCTGAGATTATTTATTCTATTTGATCTACCCTGTTCTTGAGGCTTTCCACTGTGCTTTGTAGTGCCTTGAATAAATTCTTCATTTCTAGGAGTTCAGTTTGATTTTTCTTTAATATTTTAATTTCTTTAGTGAATTTTTCTTTCAAGTCCTGAATTTTTTTTGTTTCATTGTGTTGGTAATCCATTTTTTCTTGTATATCATTGAGTTTTCTTACAATCCTTGCTCAGAACTCTTCTGTCATTTTAGTGTTCTGAATTTGGTTGATGTCTATTGCTAGAGAGCTGGTGTTCCCCTTTGAGGGTGTGCTTTCCATTTGATTCTTCATACTTCCAGAGTTCTTTCACTGATTCCTTCCCATCTGGATCAGCTGTTGCTTCTTACCTTTCAGTTTTCATTTTGATAATGATTCACCCTGTTTAGTCTCTGAGCCAGTAGGTGGTGTTTGTGGGTGTTCGACCACACCCTCTATAATGAACCAGTACATGCAGTGACGGGGTGTGAAGAATGACCTCTCTGTCAGTAGGTGGTGCTTGCTGGGAGGAGAAGGTTGCGGTGTTGTTTTTGTGTCCTGTCACCAGCTCTTGTTTTTCTGGATAGACATTCTTTCACCTCAGGTGGTGAGTGGAACCCTGGAACTTCCAGCTGTGTCCTTATGCTTCACCTCAGTCGGGTCAGGTCCTGGAGTGAGTCTGGGCTGAGCTTGGTTGGATAAGCCTGCTCTCAAGTTGCACAAATTATGTTATCATGGGCAAATTTCTTTTTTCTGCTTCTGGGAAAATCTGCCAAGGAGGTGCTGTAATAGCCTCCCTCAGCTGAAATGTCTGTGTGTTGGGGTGGGAATGTCTGGAGCAGGCCTCACTCCTTTCCACCCTACTGTATTCCGTGGTTTCTCCTGGGCCTCTGCCAGCAGGTAGGATGGCAAACCAGCAGATCTCCACTGGCAGTCAGGTGGTTCGTGAGTTTCTCTACATGGGATCACAGCATTGGCTGGGCACCTGGCCTTCCCATGAGAGGAGGGTTGCCCCTGAATTATGCTGATTTGCCCCTGAAGGCACACACACCTCAATAGGCTCATTCACAAATATCCCTTCTGTTCCCCGGGGCAATGTGATCCAGACCTGAATGTACAGGGACTGGACTACAGGCCTGTCCCCTGGGCCCTGGAGATGAATTCCTGACCCTGCCAGGGAGAGGAGTGGTGAATCTCAAGTCACCTATGGGGTGCTGGAGCTGGATCGATGTAATTCCACCTCTGGATTTGCCCTATTCTCCTGGAATCATCAGGTTAGCAGTACCTAGGAGGGCTGGCAGCTAGGGAGCTCACAGTCTGAATACCTCTCAGTCTTCTATAGGGCCCCAAAAGCAAAGGCCTTTCTTTGGAGATGCCTCCTTGTGATGGATAAATTGTCTCTGTGGGCATCCATGGGTAGGGAAAGGGAAGGGAAGAATGAAGCAATATGGTGCCTGCCAATCGGCTCTGGTCTGTGTGTGTGGAGGTGCCCTGAGTGAGCTGGGAGCCTGGTGCCCTGTGCTTAAGAGGCTCACTGCTCACTGGTGGTAACCATCCTTGGGTTGGTTTTGGCTGGTCTCTCCATCCTCTCAGGATCCCATCAGCAGTCTAAAATGCAAGGGAGGGGAAAGTTAACTGCTCCACCTACCCTTGTTGCTGATTTCCAAGCCTCTTGGGGGTCTTTCTCCTGCCAGTTCTCCTCCATAACTTCTTCCTGTGTGGACTCTTGTAGTTTCAGGCATCCTTCCTTCTGACCCTCATCCGATCTATCTGCTTGTTTATTTTTATTTTTTTTCACTTTCTTCTAAAATCTGCCCTTTTTTGCAGAGACACTGTGACTGGTGGTTTTTCTCGTCCACCATCTTGAATTCTCTCCCTCATTAATCTTCTGTATAGTACTTTTGTTCTCAATTTCATTTAGCGCTTCTCTGATCTTGGTTATTTCTTTTCTTCTGCTCAGCTTAGTATTGGTTTTCTTTTCCTTTTCCAATACCTTGAGAGGAATCATTATATTATTGATTTGTAATCTTTTTGTCTTTTAGATGTAGGCATTTAAGGCTATGGGTTTTCATTCCAGAACTTATTTAGCTGTATCCCACAGATTTTGATAACTTGTGCCCCATTATCATTTAGTTCAAAGAATCTTTTGATTTTCGTCTGAATCTCCTCCTTGACCCAACAATCATTCAGCAATAGATTGTTTAATTTCCATGACTATATGTAGAGATGAGTGTTTGTCTTGGAACGGATTTATAATTATTTTCTACTGTAGTCTGAGAAGATACATGGCATGATTTCTATTTCTTTTTTTAAATTTTTTGAGATCTGTTTTGTGGTTTTGGATGTGATCAATTTTGGAGAAATTTCCACTTGCTGAAGAGAAGTATGTATATGCAGTGTTACTTGGGTGGAATGTTCTGTAGATGTCTGTTAGACCTCTTTGATCTAGAGTTCTGTTTAAGTTCATTGAATCCTTGATTATTTTCTGTCTGGAGGATCTGTCCATTTCTGTCTGTGGAGTGTTGAAATTCCCTGATATTATGGTGTTGCTGTTTATCATTTTGTTTACATCAAGCAGGATTTTCTGTATGTTTCTGGGTGCTCCTGTGGGGTTGCATAATATTTAGGGTTGTTAGGTCTTCTTGTTGAATCTTTCCCTTCACCACTATATAGGGACCATCTTGGTCTTTCTTTACTTTCATTGATTTAAGCTTTATGTTTTGTGATATGGGAATAGATACACCAGCTTTCTTTTGGTTTCTGTTTGCCTGGAAGATTGGTTTCCATCCCTTCACCTTGAGTTTGAATTAATCCTACTGGGTTAGATGTATTTCTTGGAGACAGCACATACTTGGCTTTTATTTATTATTCTATTCACCTAGCCTATGTCTCTTCTTTGGGCAGTGAAAACTATTCACCCTTATTGAGATAATTAATATTTGGGGTGGATTTTTGTTCATCCAGTTTGGTATACACTTATTGTTTTGTTTTATCTCTTTAGCCATTGTAGAATCTATTTTCTGGACCTTATCATTTGGGTGATTTTTTTACTTGTTGGTGTTTATTGCATAAGTCAGTGTATACTGCAGCTCTCAGCACTTCCTGCAAGGCAGGTCTGGTTCTTCCAAATTCCCACAGTTATTGCTTGTCTGGGAATGTCATTATTTCTCCTTCACATAAGAAGCTTAGTTTTGCAAGATACAGAATTCTAGGCTTGTCATTATTCTTACTTAGAATACTGAGGATGAGTGCCCTGTTCCTTCTGGCTTGTTAAGTTTCAGTGGTAAGTCTTCAGTTAGTTTATGGGTTTTTCTTTGTAGATTACCTGCTGCTTTTGCGTTACTGCTCATGGGAGTACCTCTTTTTTGTTTACTTTGGCCAATTTAATAACTGTGTGATGTGGTGATTGTCTTTTCACATTGAATCTTCCAGGTGTCCTGTGTGCTTCTTATCCCTGGATATCTAGATTTCTAGCTAGAGCAGGGAAATTTTCTTCAAGTATTCCCTCAAGTATATTATCCAACCTTGTGTATTGTCTTCTTCATCCTTAGTGATGACTATGATTCTTATGTTTGTCCTCTTAACATAATCATAAATTTCTTGTATTCTTTGTTCATGACTCTTGTTTCTGTGTTCTTTCTCTTTCACTTATTTGTTTAGCTCATAGTAGTTATCTTCAAAATCTGACATTTTTTCTTCTTCATGATCCAGACTATTCTTAAGGCATTCCACTGTGTTTCATAATTCATTCAATGCAGTATTAATTTCCAAAATTTCTGTTTGTTTTTTCTTTAATATGTCGATTTCTTTAGAGAATTTTTTCATTCATTGTCTGCATTGTTTTTGTAGGTTCTTTGTGTTTATCTCTATTTTACTTTGTATTTCATTGAGCTTCCTTGCAATCCATATTCAAAACTTTTCATCTGTCATTCTAACTGTTTCAATTATTTTGGTATCTATTGTTGAGGAGCTATTGTTCTATTTTGAGGGGTATCTTTTTGGTCTTATTTTTCACATTTCCAGGGTTCTTTTGCTGATTCTTTGTAATCTGGCCTCTTGGTCAACAACTAGGGGTAGTAGGGCTGATTTAAGGCCCTATCTCTGAGTCCCCAAAGATCATTCTCTGACCATGCTTTGGAGAGGAGCTCTGCTCCTGAATTGCCTTTTGGGTGTTTTAGCAGATTTTATGAACCTCTTCTGTTACCCCTGTCCTGTTGTCTTCACCTCTTCCCAATGGAGTGCATTTGGTTTGGTCCTTCAGCTTAAGTTTTCAGCTGGTGGATTGTACCTGCTCCCCTCTGATGTAGGGGGAGGAGCAAGGTAGTTCATAGCTTGGACAAGAGAGCCTGAGTGTAGATCTTTGCTGAGCCTCTTTTGGGCTCAGAGTTTGTTTTTCTAGCCACTATGGGTGACTGCTGATATGGAGTTCAAGGCTCTCTCTCCAAGCCAAGAGGTCTGCTCCTATTTGGAGAGGCCTATTTGTTGACTGATGAGGACACTAGCCAGGCTTTTTGCATCCCTATCCACAAGCTGGGGCACTTTCCTCTTGAATGGTCCACTGCATTTTCTCTCCACCCAAGATGGGCTCTTGAGCTTCCCCACAGTTCATGTGTCTTCCCTGTTGGCCTGCATCTCTGCATGATGCTGGTGGATAGGGGGATCTCCAAATATGCATCCTTTTTCTGCCACTGTACCCCAAGGCAAGGCAGGTGAGCCTCTCTATTTGAAGAGGTCTCTGCTAGGGGGATGCTCTCACCAGGAGAATATTGGCAGCTACTGGATCAAGCTATACTCCCTGTTAAAGTGATTGGTGGTAGGGGAAGCTGCACTCATTCGGCCTGTGGCACTCAAAGCATTCAGTTGCCATGGGAACCTGTACTTATGAAAATTCCATCTTAGTGCAGGAGCCTACTCCAATATGGCAGTTTTGCGGGGGGCATATTTACAGCTCTCTGCTCTCCTCTGCTCCTCCACATCCTCCTGATGGGCAAGGTGTCTCTCTTGTCACCTGACCCTGGAAGTGGGATCTATGCCTCCCTGCCCCACCATCTGTGCTATCAGTAGGTGAATGTGCCAAATGTCTGTGGGTAGGAAGATCACAAACTGCAGCTGTCCCACCAGCTCAGGGTGGGAATAGAACTCCAGAGCTGAACATGGGTCACTAAGCACAAAGATCTCTATAATCTGCTATGGTGGAGGGAAGAGGCTGTAGTCTCCCCGTGGCACCAGGAATATCCTCCTCTCCAAGCCACCTCTGTGGTTACATTCTTGAGGCAGGCTGGGCTGGGAATGCACCCCCATTGCAGGGAGCCAAGGCTCTCAGCACAAAGTGCTTTTGCAGTTGTTATGGGGTGGGTGCGGCCACAAGTCTATGAGCAGATTGAGCCAAAATTAGTTTCTGGGATGGCAGGTGTGGAGGAGATGCCGAGGAAGAGGTGTCCAGATTCCTGGATGCTGGCTGTCTGGTCCCTTGTGGCACTCCCCTGTAGGATGAGAGCCCTGTGTCCCATTGCTGGCCTGAGACACCTTGGTGGGGCAGGGACCCCCTTACCCTTTCCTTGGGTTCCAGAACTCCCTGGATTTGGTTCACACTGCCAATTGCTCCCTTCTATTATCCTCTCTCTCAGCTACACATTTCCTCCTGGAATCCACTGGTGTCTGTCCCTGTGGTCCACTTCCAAACATCACTCTCTGTTCTCCTCAGTCCAACCCTCAACTCTTCTGCCAGGATGGTCCAGCAAGCTGTGTCTCTAGTTGGCGATCTTGGCTCCCTCTGAAACTTTATTTACTTTGAACAGATTGCCTTACTTTAGCAATCTGTGTTGTGATTATCCTGTACTTCAATAATTTTTTAATTTGTTGACCTATAATCTACTGTTGATCCTTGTCTGAATCTCTTATATCATGGAGAGTAAAATAGTGATTTTTTTAAAAAAATCTCATCATTACTCTACATTTATTAACTAGCAATGTTCTATACAAAAGCAAAATAAAATGAATACTTTATCTTTCTTTCTTTACAGTATTACAGTGGACTATGGATTTTATTATTTCAATGTTATGTAACCAATGAAAGACATTAAAAAGCATCTTTTTTAATGCTCAAATCATCTTAATTTGCACTATTAAGAGCCCCTTCAGTCTAACTTTGTGCCATTTTTATGTGATCTCATTAGTATTAGGACACTTTTTTGAATTCTGGCACAATGTACTCCAAGTTCATTTTATATTTTCCCTATCTCAGACCCATAATCAGCCATTATTTTAAGGAGTTCTGGTTCCATTAGTGCAAATATTTAGAATACAACATCCAGGCAGTGATGATGTTGTGACTTGTTTGTTATTTTTTTCTAGGCCCTTTTATTGGAAAGAACTAGGTACTATCTTTAAAAGTCACAAATTTATATTTGCATTCTATTTCAAAATTAATGTCTAGGGTTTATTAATTTTTTGATTTTGTACTTGAATCTCATTTCATATACATGAAAATGTTGGTTTCTAATAACACTGATATATTTACTTTTTCTTTAACTTATGCATTTTTTCATATTTTTTCATTTCAAAAAATTTAATAGATTTAGGTTGTACAAGTGAAGTTTTGTTACATGGATATATTGTATGGTGTTGAAGTCTTGGCTTTAATGTACCCACATCCAAACAAAGTACATTATACCCAATAGGTAATTTTTCATCCCTCACCTCTCTTTTTCTCCCTCTTTTTCAGTCTCCAGAGCCCATTACACCACTCTATATGACTCTATAAAACTTGAATGCCATTTCTCCCTGGAAAGAAGAACCGACAGTACGAATAAATCATATCTTGAATAGAATTTCCAAGATAGAACACTAGAGCTCATTGGAGAACTCACAGGAAAAGCCTGAGTCACAAAAGAGAAAGGAATTGAGAGGCCAACTTAGCTGAGGCTGTCTAGGAGCCTGGAGGGACTCAGTATTGTGTGGAACAGGCAAGTAGCATCCCTGCTATGGACTGCTAAAATCCAAACTCCAGGAGAGCTTCTCTGCCCTTATTAACCTTGAAACCAGCATGGGCAATGATTTGGGGACCACTTGAGAGCATTGCACTAGACTATGTCCTCATTTTGGATCATTCATGCTCCTCCCAGAATTAAGTGCCTAGAGGAGGGCACCACTGTGAGAGCACAGCCATCACAGAACTGCTTCATGCCCTAAGAACCTCAGCTCTTATATCTCCACATCCTGGGAGCTCCTACTTATATTACCCAGTAGCCACTCAGAGGGCTGCAGTAGCAGAGTTCTGGCTGGACCCTTAGGTGGGGCAGAATCCCTAGTAATATACTCCTCAGGGAGTGCTACACTCAGGGAAAGAAAGAATAAAGCACACAATAAGGTAATCCCTTTGATAGAGGAAACCACAGTATGCAATTTCCAATAGCTTGAGAATTCCCTGCATGGGGCTGTGAAAAGCGACTTTGACCCCAAGAAAGGAACAAACTCCATGCTTGGCTCTGCAAGCAAAGAGTGAAATCTGCCCTTACGAGCTGAGTAGCCTCTGTGCTCAAACTCAAGCATAATGAATAGGACTCCTCCTTCCTCTCTGCACAATGCTTGAGGTACAGCCACTGCTACTGCCACAGGAAGTTGGGGCAAGTGAGCTAGACTTTCTCAGAGTGTGAGTAGTGACTGCAACCACACTGGCAGTGTGGCCTCTGTGCCCAGGTTTAAAGGAACAGTGGCATTCCATTCCCCCTATTAGCATTCCTCCAGTGCTACTGCCACAAAGAGCAGGACATCCCCAAAATTTTCTGTTCAGGGCTGTGAAAAGTAACTTCACCTTCAGCAATGGCAAAAACTCTCTGCTGGGCTATGTAGGAAAAGATGAAAATCCCCTCCCATTGTCCAAGCAGCCTCTGTGCTTCCTTTGGCTCATGAGAATAGAAGAAGAACCCACTTCCCCCTATGTACAGTGTTGCCAATACATCTACTGTTGCTGCCCCAGGAGGCTAGGGTGGGGAAACCAAAGGTTTGAGAGGAAAGCTGGCAACTGCCACCTATTGTCCAGAAGATCTACTCGCATAGCCCATTGCAGGTTCTGCTGACACAGTGTGCTGTACTTTAGAATGAGACAAGCTTCTCATGACCTGCTACTACCATCACTGATGCCACCCCAGCTACCCATGTGGTCATGAACATACTCAATTTCCTGGTACACCACTACTACAACTGCCATTTGAGATAGTCCCCACATTTAGACTGTTTATAATGAAGAAAATCATACAGAGCCCTTGCCACTTAATGCAGGCAGAAGCAAATCCAAACAGCCCTACCCAACATTCATCATAGTCACATCTTCAAGAAAATATAATCTCCCCTCGATTAAAGTAAATTAAAAAATAAGAAGAAATAAATGTTTCTCCAGATGCAAAGAAATCAACACAATAATACAAGAAGCATTGAAAAGCATGGTATTGTGGCACACTCAAAGAACACAGTAATTTTCTAGGAATGGATTCTAACCAAAATGAAATCCTTGAAATGCCAGATAAAGAATTTAAAATATTATTGTCCTCATGGTATAATAGTTAATTAAAATTTCAGAACATTAATTTTAATGAAGCTGAATTAGATGTAAATAAATCTGCAAACAAATACAAAGAAATCATAAAATCAACTCAGAATATGAATGAGAAATTTATAGAAAAAACTTCTGGGAATGAAAAATTTTTTGAAGTAATTACAAAATGCATTTGAAAGCTTTGACAATGTACTAGACCAAGCAGAAGAGAGACTCTTAGAACATAAATAGAGATCTTTTCAATTAATCTAGTCAGACAAAGAAAAAATAATTTTTAAAAATGTACAAAACTTTTGAAAAGTATGGAACTATATAAAGTGACTTAACTTTTAGTTCATCAGTATTCCCAAGGGAGAATAAAAATTTAGAAAAAATATTTAAGGATTTATATGAAGGATTTAAGGATTATTTAAGGATTGATGAAAGCTTCCCTAGTCTAAAAAGAGATTTAGATATCCAGATACAGAAAGCTCAATGAACACAAGTAAAATGCATTGCAAACTGGACCCTACCCCTGACGCCATAGAGTTATCAGACTGTCTAAAGTCAAAGTGAAGGAAAGAATCCAAAAATTAGCAAGAGAAAAGTATCTAGCCACCTATAAAAGAAATCTCATCAAATCAACAGCAGACTTCTCAGCAGACACTTTATACTAGCCAAAAGACAATGGGATCTTATTTCAACATACTAAAAAAAAACAAAAAACCACCCATCAACCAATAAATGTTTGCCAACTAGAATAAGATTCATAACTAAAGGAGGAATAAAATCTTTCCCAGACAAGGAAAGGCTGAGCAAATCTGTCACTACTAGAAGGCCCAAAAAGAAATGCTTAAAAGGGTCCTAAAAATGGAAGTGTAAGTTCAATATTTGCCATATAAAAACACAGAAAATTATAAAATTCACAAGTCTTATAAAACAATTACACAAAGGAGGATATGAAAGAAATGAAATGGCAATGTGACAGAACTCCACCAAATCACAAAGGCAAACCGAGAGAGAAAAGACCAATTTATAAAACAACTAGAAGGTAATTAACAATATGACAGGAACAAAGCATCACATATCCATATTAACCTTGAATGTAAATAGGTTAAATGTTTCACTTAAAATAAATTAGAGGAATAGATAAAATATATTACCCAACTATATGCCACTTACTAAAAGCTCACCTTATCTATAAAGGCACATATAGCTTGAAAGTAAGGTGGTAGAAAAAGATATTTCATGCAAATGGAAACAAAGTACAAGCAGGAGTTGTTATATTTATATTAGATAAAACAGACTCTAAGTCAAAATCAATAAAACTTAAACAGTCAAGGAGGTCATTATGTAATGATAAGGGGATCAATTCAGCAAAAGGATGTAACAATCTTAAATAGATATACACCCAAAACTGGAGCACCCAAATTTATAAAACAAATATTACTAGACCTCAAGGAAGAGATAGAAAGCAATACAATAATATAGCAAATTCAAAAAATTACTAATAGAACTAGAAATATCATCAAGACAGTATATTTACAAAGAAATATTGAAAAAAAAAGAAATATTGGACTTCAATTGGACTTTACACTAAATGGGCCTAACAGATATTTATAGAATATTTTACCCAACAAGTGTAGAATATATATTCTTCTCATCAGCTCATGGAACATTCTCCAGATAAACCATATGTTAACCCACAAAACAAGCTAAATAAATTAAAAAAAAATAAAAATCATATCAAGTATTTTATTAGGCCACAGTGGAAAAAAAACTAAAAATCAATACCAAGAGGAACTTCAGAATCTGTACAAATATATCGAAATTTCAAAATATGCCACCCAGACTGCAAATTAGTACAACCCCTGTGGAAAGTAATTTGGAGATATTTCAAAGAGCTAAAATAAAAATACCATTTGATCCAGCAATCCCACTACTAGGCATCTACCCAAAGGAAAAGAAGACATTCTATAATAAAGACATCTGCCCTCAAATGTTTATGGCAGCACAATTTACAATTGCATTGATGTGGAAACAACCCAAGTGTCCATCAATACATGAGTGGATTAATAAAATGTGATATATGTATACCATGGAATACTACTCAAGTATAAAAAACAATGGTGAACTAGCATCTCTTATATTATTCTGGATACAGCTTGAGCCCATCCTTCGAAGTGAGGTGTCACAAGAATGGAAAAACAAGCACCACATGTACTCGCCATCCAATTGGTACTAACTGATCAACACTTAGGTGCTCATATGGAAGTAATATACACTGTGTGCCAGTCAGGTGATGGGGAGGTTGGAGGTGTATAAATTCACAACTAATGGGTGATGAGCACACTGTATGGGGGAAGGGCATGCTTGTAGCCCTGGCTTGGGTGAGGCAAAGGCATTACATGTAACTAAAATGTTTGTATACCCATAATATTCTGAAATAAAAATAAAATAAAATAAAAATTCTTAAAAAATATGCCCCTAAGGCCGGGCGCGGTGGCTCACGCCTGTAATCCTAGCACTCTGGGAGGCCGAGGCAGGTGGATAGCTCAAGGTCAGGAGTTCGAAACCAGCCTGACCAAGAGCGAGACCCCGTCTCTAAAAAAAAAAAAAAAAAATATGCTCCTAAACAACCATTGGGTTAATGAGAAAATTAAGATGCAGTTAAAATTTTTTTCAAATACATTAAAATGGAAACCCGACATACCAAAACCTCTTTGACACAGCAAAAGCAGTGTTAAGAGAGAAATTTATAGCATTAAATGCTTACAGCAAAAAACCCAGAAAAGTCACAAATTAATAACCTACTGTCACACCTCATGACACTAGAAAAACAAGAACAAAAAAAACCCAAAACTAGCAGAAAAAAATAAATAACAAAAATCAGAGCCAGACTAAATGAAATAGAATCAAAGATTTTTTAAAAGAGATCAATGAAACAAAAGAAAAAGTTGGTTGTTACAAAAGATTTTTAAAAATTGATAGACTGTTAACTAGAATAACCCAGAAAAGAAGAGAGAAGATCCAAATCAACAACTATACACGCACAAACTAGAAAACCTAATACTATTTACAATAGCTAAAATAAAATAAAATACTCAGAAATAAATTTAACCAAGGAAGTGAAAGATCTCTACAAGGAAAAGTACAAAACACTGAAAATAAATTGCAGATGACACAAGCAAATGGGAAAATATCCCGTGCTTGAGGATCAGGAGAATTAATGTTAAAATGACTAAACTGCCCAAATCAGTCTACAGATTCAATTCAATCCTTATCAAAATACAAACGTCATTTTTTTGCAGATTTAGGAAAAGCAATCCTTCAATTCATATGGCACCAATAAAAAGCCCATACAGTCAAAGCAATCCAAAGCAAAAAACCAAAGCTAGAACTGACTTCGAATTAAACTAGAAGTTATAGTATCCAATACAACATGGTACTGCTAGAAAAAGAGATCCATACATCAATGAAACAGAATAGAGAAGCAAGAAATAGAGGACATATCTGCAGACAACTGAGCTTTGACAAAGTCAACAAATATATACACTGGGAATAGGACATATCTTTTAATCAATAGTACTAATAAAATTGTATCGCCATAGCAGAAGAATGAATTTGGACCCCTATTTCTCATCATATACAAAAATCAACTCAAGATGGATTAAAGAATTAAGTGGAAGACCTGCAACTATAAAAATACTAGAAGAGTTCTTTGTGAAAAATGACGCAGTAGGGGTGTCCTCCTGGCTCTCTGCTCCCAGTGTAGAAAGTGAAGAAGGCGGGAAACCACACGCGAGGAATCTACACGTCCACAGGACCAGCTTCACAAGCCTGCAGACATTAACCAGGAAATGGAGGGATAAGACAATTTACAGCTGAAATCAAAGGTGATTTGGATATTCTTTCCCGCGGAATCGGAAATATACAACATGGAGGGAGCAAGCCATGGTCTGAGCCACTGCCAGCTGGCAGCAGCACCAGCCCTACCTGGCACTGAGAATCGCCCTCTCCTATACCTAGCTCCTCACCCACTAGGCCTGGAAGTGCTGGAATTTGATGGGAAGGGGTAGCGCCAGACAAAGCTGCTTGGAGAGGAGACTAGAGCAAGGAATATTTTGAACTCTCCTCTGCGTGCAGCGGGGCAGTTTCAGGTGGGGGAGGGTCCGACACAGAGATCGCTCCCCCGCTCAGCAGGAATGAGAGCCCACTCTGGCTTCTCGCTGCAGGTCCAGGTCTAGGGTGAGGGGAGTATACACGAAAGGAGGCTTGGACTTTGGACATGGTCGAGGCTTTGACTGGCGCTGGGTAGATACAGAGTGCAAAGCGAGGTTCCTTGATCCCTTGGGACTCTGCAAGTTGGAGTAAGTCCCTCTGCATCTCCACTGGTCCCGTCTCCCCATCTCTGCAGTCTGACTTGGACTTGGTGTGTACAAAGGGGGGTAGGGAGTTGCCGTAGGCGCTGCTGCCTTCCAGTCTGATATTGGATGGTCGGATCCCTCACTACAAAAGCCTCTTGCTCTCTGAGCCCAGAAAGCAGAGTTCACCAGGGCAGGCCTGAACTGTGAAAGAGACAGGATTTTCCAGAGACAGCCTGGATAGAAACTTTCACCTACGGTCTCCTGCAACTTGGCTCCAGGCTCTCTGCACCAAAGGTCCCAACTTTGGCTAGGGGCAGAGCTGACAAAAGGTCAGAGCTTGTGTGCAGTTCTACTTCTAGGGAAAAGATAGGAGGAAATAAGCGGGTGTACCTGCCCCCCCCAGCTTGATATTGGACGGTCTCTTGCTACACAATCCCCTTGCTCTCTGTGCCCAGAGGGCAAAGTTCACCAGGGAAGGGCCAAACTGTGAAAGAGACAGGATTTTCCAGAGACAGGCTGGATAGAAAACTTTCTCCCACGGTCTCCTACCACTTGGCTCTGGGCTGTCTGAGCCAAAGGTCCAAAATCCAGCCAGGGGCGGAGATGAGAAAAGGGAGGTTCTGCTTCTTGGGAAATGGTTGGGGGAAATAGGTGAGAGTGCTGGCAATGCCAGACTGAGATTGGACAGTCTCTCACCACACAAACCCCTTGCTCTCTGCACCCAGAGAGCAGAGCTCGCCAGGGCAGGGCCGAGCTGTGAAAGAGATAGGATTTTCCAGAGATAGTCTGGATAGAAAAATTTCACCGATGATCTCCAACAACTTGGTTCTGGGCTCTCTGCGCCAAAAGTCCCAACTCTGACTTGGGGTGGAGCTGAGAAAAGGGCGAAGTCCATACCTGCCGCTTGTGTGCAGTACTGCTCCTAGAGAAATGGTAGGGGGAAATAGGCAGGTGTGCCTGTCTCGTCAGCTTGATATTGGACAGTGTCTCGCTACACAACCCCCTTGCGCTCTGCGCCCAGAGAGCAGAGCTTGCCAGGGCAGGGCCGAGCTGTGAAAGAGACAGGATTTTCCAGAGACAGCCTGGATAGAAAACTTTCACCCATGGTCTCCAGCAACTTGGTTCTGGGCTCTCTGTGCCAAAGGTCCCAAGTCTGACTTGGGGCGGAGCTGAGAAAAGGGCGGAGTCCATACCTGCCCCTTGTGTGCGGTTCTGCTTCTAGGGAAACGGTAGGGGGAAATAGATGAGTATGCCTGTCCGCCAGCTTGATATTGGACAGTCTCTGGCTACACAACCCCCTTGCACTCTGCGCCCAGAAAACAGAGCCCCGCCTGGGCCTGGCCAAGCTGTGAAAAAGCCGGGCTTCTATAGAGAGAGCCTGGAAAGAAACTTTCACCCACGCTTTCCTGCAATTTGGTTCCGGGCAATCTGTGCCAAAGGTCCCAACTCTGCCTTTGGGTGGAGTTGAGAAAAAGTTGAAGTCCATACTTGCTGCTTGTCTGCGGTTCTGTATCTAGGGAAACAGTAGGGGGAAACAGGCGGGTGTGCCTGCCCCGCCAGCCTTATATTGGACGGTCTCTCGCTACACAACCCCCTTGCACTCTGCACCCAGAGAGCAGAACCCGCCTGGACAAGGCCGAGCTGTGAAGGAGCCTGCTTTTGCTAGATAGAGCCAGGAGAGAAATTTTCATCCACACCCTCCAATGACTTGGGGACTGACACTTTATGCCAAGGACAACAAGTCTGCCTTGGGGCAGAGTGGAGAAAAAGACTGTTCCCATTCCTGCCAACTATCTCCAATTTGGTATTTAAAGAGACAATAGGCGGAGAGTTGCTGATAGAAGCTGCCCTGCCTGTCTGATCTCAGACAGTCTCTCTCAGCACAAGCCATCCTGTGCTCTGTGTGCAGAGAGAAGAGTCCAGCTGAACAAAGTGGAGCTGCGAAATTGGTGGCTTCTCCAGGTATAACAGGAAGCAACATTATCACCTGCACCCTCCTGCGACTTGAGACCTGGCGCTTCATGCCAAAGGTTCTGTCTCAGCCTTGTGCCAGAGCTGATAAAAGGCTATTCCCACGCCTGCCATTTAGCACAAATTAGGAGATTAAAGGGGTAGAAGGCGGAGACTGGCGGTTCGGACTGCTGAATCGCCAGACTGATCTTGGGCGGTCACTCGCTGCTCTAACCACCTGCACACTGTGTTCAGAGAGCAGAGCCGGTCTTGACAAGGAGGACTGGCAAAGGTGACTACTTTTCTAGATATAATCAGGGGTGACACCAACACCCAACACTCTCCTACGACTTGGGTCCAGATGCTTCGCATTATACGGTCTAACTCCGCCTCTGGGCAGTGTTGAGAAAGAGGTGGTTCAATCCAAAATCCGGATTCTAGGATTGTCACCTCTGCTTTGCTTCCACCTTCCCACCAGCCTAGGCCACAGAAAAGCGGTTCTAATAGCCAATCAAGACTGTCAATTAAACTGAGCCCCCTCTCTACCTCTTTACTGTGGCCCATTAACTGGTGCCTACAACCATAGGGTAAGCTCCACTCCTGGGAAATACAGTGGAGTGAGGGAGCTTGTTGACTGAGCTAAGAATTGACGGAGCTGAAAAATACCCTCAGTGGCGACCAACCCTCCGGGATTCCGTGCAGAAGGACCTGACCTCATCCAGGCAGGAGATAAGACACGTGGCAGTTCTCAGTTTGATTTGTAACACTCTGAGGCCTCAGGACAACAAAGTCAGCGTAATCTCAGAACTTATCATAGCACCTACATCTCCAACCTAGGAGTTGAGAGTGATCCTGATCCCACAGGAGTTATCAAACCCCTGAATCTCTAAGCAAGGAGACTAAACCTATTAATCTTAATAGACATAAGGTAAAGACATTAGATCAAAGATTATCCAAGTGACTCAACTAATGTAAGGCGTCACAGGACCAGATCACATACTCCCAGCTCTGCCATAGATCAATCCTTAGGAATTCCAGAACTTTGCTCATTACCCAGTTTCAACAGCTCCGGTCCTAGTCTCACTCTCAGATGAGAAAGGGCCAGCAGAAGAACACAGGAAACATGAAGGAGCAGAGAGAAAAAGTCACCTCCAAATGCTAATACTCGACCTCCATCAACCGAAACCAATTTACATGATATGATTAAACTGACGGAGGAAGAATTTCAAATAAGGATTGTCAGAAAACACAACAGAATGGAAGAGAAAATAGAATTACAATATAAAGAGAACAGAAGAGCAATCCAGGAATTGAATGAAAAATTCTCCAAAGAAATTGAAATTATACAGAAGAACCAATCAGAAATTTTGGCAATGAAGGAAACAATCAAGGATCTGAATAATTCAGTAGAAAGCATCAAGAACAGAATGGACCATGCAGAGGAAAGAATCTCAGAGCTCAAAGAATACATCTATGCCCTAAATAAATCAGAGGAATAAAGGGAACACAGAAACAAGAGACAAGACCAAAGCTTACAAGAAGTGTCGGATTACGTAAAAAAGCCAAACCTCAGGGTGATCAGGATTCTGGAAGGGGAAGAGGAACAATCCCAAGGGATGGAAAACTTATTTCACGGAATACTCGAGGAAAATAATCCAGGCATGGCCAGAAATCTTGACATCCAATACAAGAAGCTGATAGAACCCCTGGGAGATTCAACATGAAAAGGCAATCACCTCGTCATGTGGTCATTAGGCTGACCAAAGTAAACGTGAAAGAAGCAATACTCCGTTCAGTGAGGCAAAAACAACAATTAACCTATAAAGGAAAACCTATCAGACTAACAGCAGACTTCTCATCAGAAACCTTACAAGCTAGGAGGGATTGGGTCCCTATCCTTAACCTGCTAAAACAGAACAAAGCCCAACCCAGAATTCTTTATCCAGCAAAATTAAGTTTGATCTATGAGGGAGAGATAAAGTCCTTCTCAAACAAGCAATCACAGAAGGAATTTGCAAAGTGAAGACCAGCCCTACAGGAAATTCTCAGACCTGCATTTATAATGAACAGGGAAATAAGCACTCCACAAAGTAAAATCGTCGAAGATTTAAAGTTTACACCTCAAAATACATGATGGCTTAGAGAGTAAGGCAAAGCAACAATATGAATGGTAATCTTCCAATTTCTATCCTCTGAATAAATGTAAATGGCTTAAGTCCTTTGAAGAGACAAAGAATGGCAGAGTGGATAAAAACACACAAGCCTAGTATCTGCTGTCTACAGGAAACAAATCTATACCACAAAGATGCCTTCCGGCTGAAGGTCAAGGGATGGAAAACTATCATCCAGTCAACCGGAAGTCAAAAGAAAGCTGAGGTAGCTGTACTATTTGCAGATAACATAGGCTTTAAAACATAAAAAGTAAAAAAGGATAAGGAGGGCATTTTATATTGGTGAAAGGGAAGTTCCAACAACAAGACTTAACAATTCTTAATATCTATGCTCCCAATACAGTATCACCCAATTGCATAAAGCAAACATTATCTAATCTAAACACCATGTTACACAACACTGTCATAGTAGCAGGAGACTTCAACACTCCACTGAATGATATGGATAGATCCTCCGTACGGAAAATAAGCAAAGATATAATGGAACTGAATAGAGCCCTTGATCAAAAAGGTCTGACAGATCTCCACAGAACATTCCATCCAAATAAAGTTGAATTTACATTCTTTTCAGCAGCCCATGGATCCTTCTACAAAATTGATCACACCATAGGCCGCAAATCAGATCTCAAAAAAATTCAGGAAAATAGAAATTATACCTTGTATCTTTTCTGACCATAGTGCCAAAGGATTACAGTTCAATTTCTATAGTAGCACTCAACACCTCACAAAATCATGGAAACTAAACCATCTATTGTTAAAAAATTATTGAGTCCAGGAAGAAATTCAGAGGAAAATCAAGAGTTTCTTCAAACAAAATGATAACGGTGAGACTTGTTACCAAAACC
>VBSM01003162.1:121661-144703 GCA_008086735.1 Cheirogaleus medius
GGAGGAGGGGCAAGGGCATTATTTGAAACCCAAAAATTTGTACCCCTATAATTTCCTGAAATAAAAAAATGAAATTAAAAAAAAAAGAATTGCATTTGTAACCTCTAAATTTATACTTATAAAAAGTATAACTTTAAATTTATATTTATAAAAATAAATTAATTTTATTTAATTAAATATAATTAATATATTTAATTATTTATTTAATTATATAGTTATATAATAATGATTTAATCACATAATTATTATTTAATTGTATTTAATTATAATTGTATAAATATATTTAATTTATATGTATAAAAATATAATAATTCATCATGGAGTAATTACAAAGAGAACTAAACAGTTGTTTAAAAACATGCAAATTCTAAAATATAAATCCAAGTATGAATAATATGCCAAGAAAGACCTAGAAGAAAAAACAGAATAACTTGGAAAGTAATGTTAGCTAACAGTCTGATTGTTTTAGAATGGCCATTTGGTTCTAATTTGATTCTTATTTAATGACTAGCAAGATAGAGAAATAGGGAACATTTTACTTCTTAATATAATTTTTTATTAAAACAATTTTAATATGGACATAATGGGTGAGGTGCGCACCACCTGAGGGTTGGACACGCTTGAAGCTCTGGCAAGGCGGGGTGGGGGATGGGTGGCAGGGGCAATATATGTATCCCCAACAATACTTGAACCCCCATAATAAAAAATAAATAAATAAATACATAAATAATTAAAAACAAAAACAACAACAAAAAAACAATTTTAAAATTGTGTTATTTATTTACTTACATTCCAAAAGGATTTTATACATATTCTTTAGTTTGACCTCTGCTGTCCAAAGGCATTACTGTTATTTTTCTCATTTTTCTGACAAATAAACTGAATGTCAAAATGATAACACAGAGTCAAATAATCAGTAATCATCAAAACTGTGACTCAAATTCAAATATTTTTAATATATTTTTTAAAAAATGCTTTTTGGACTAGGCCATGGAAGCCATAAAAGTAGAGTTATATCTATTTACTTGATAAAAATAATGTATATGTCAATGGTATTACAATAAATGTAAGTAAAATAAATATAAAATTAGAATATTTACATATGTAGAGTAATATAAGAAAAATAAGTCAGACAGAAAAATAGCATCATAACATTATAACTTTCAGAATTTATAAGCTCCTTATTTCCTGAGTACAATAATTTTCTGTTAATTAACAAATATAGATGGACTCTAGCCTAGAGTACTTTATGAGCTAGATGCAGAAAACACTTCTTATAGCAAATTTTGGATAGCTATAAACAAATATACCAATAGTTAGGAAGAGAATAACTAGATCCTTGGCTTTTAATTTTAAATTTATTTGAGTTTAAAAAGAGAAAACCATTAACATTATAGGAGGTTTACATTTATGTTGGGAGAAAGTTAAAACCAACTAACCTAACCAAAGCATTTTAAAGTGTACATTAAAAAATGACCTTAATATCCACAACATATTCCGCCATATAATCCAACGTTACTTTTACCTTTGCTGATTTTGTTTTGTATACTTTGCTGTAATAAATCTTAGCTGTGTACATGATCCTACGCTAAGTCCTATGAATCCTCCTAGTGAATCACTGAAGCTTGAGGTGGTCTTGGAGACTCCCAACACAGCCTACTAATAAGCATTTGACAGAGTCTTCATTAGGTACAATGTATATGTAGCTGGCATAAGAATATAGAAAATATGTCCTATATGTCTATGCATATCCTCTTTTGTATTTGGTTTTCAAATATTTTCCTTACAGATATTTAACCTATTACTCAGTTATAAATAGCAATTAAAATCAACTCATTACCGTTATGCATATAAGCCAGAATTTTCTAGTTGCCAATACTGAACTACATTGAAAGCCTAATGGTAATTAATTTTTGGACCTTGATTCTGAGGTAGTAGGAGAATTTGAAGTGCCTATGAGTTATCAAAACATAATTATTAATAAATCAGGTGTGGAATAATTAGTTTTAGAGATAAATGTGTTTTATTATAATCTAATTTCAGAAACATTGCAATGCATGTATGGTATATAGAGTTAATTTTTTAAAATTTAATTTAAATTTATTTTAGTGTTGGGGTCTCACTATGTTTCCAAGGCTGGAATGCATTAGTTATTCTCAGGCACACTGCAACCTGAAAACCTGGGCTCAGTAGGTCCTTCTGCCTTCAGCGTCCTGACTAGCTGGAACTACAGGCATGCACCACTATGCCTGGCTTATGGAGTTAATTTTTATTAAATAGTACATCATTAATCAGAACACTCTATGCCCCATAACAGAGTTTATTCAAATTTGAATGAGCTAAAAAATCCTTTTGAATGTTATGAAAATTAGTAAAGCACAAGTGGCCTATTTGGCAAAATATCAATGAAACAGCTGTCTACTCTCCCTTAAAAACAATTCGAGTACACTTTTCATAATGATTTTTGTACCCCCAAAATATAATGTAATAAAATATATTTATTTAATAGTGCTAGAAAAAGTGCTTTATCCAGTATTCAGAAATGTGCTTATGATATCATGACAATTTCTAAATAAGGCAAATAAGATTGACACAGGCTTTGCTCACAAGGAATTTAAGAATGAAATAATGTAGTTTTTTTTATAAACCAACCTGACCATTGCACTCGCTTGCTCATATTGTTCTACCCAATAATAACAATCTTGACACCCAAATGTGAACTATATTACTAGGGTATTAGATAGATTATAACATTTACACCCATACTTTTTCATTTTGTGAAGCAATTGAAAATAAAAACAAGTGATTTTCAGAAAGTATAACTTCAAATACTTTAAAAACTCAGAGCAAAACAATAATCCATTTTAGAATATGTTATTTAAATATAATTAGGACTTCCAGATGCTTATTGATATTTGAATGAGATAGTTTTAAAGTATATGAAACTATACTTAGTTATGAGACTCTGTTTCATTTCTTCCTTATTAGTATTGGACAGAATGTTTGAAAACACAGGATCAAAAACACTGAAATTGACTTACAGAAATGTCTCCTATTTTCTCTTCATATTATAATTTTTATTCCATTCAACACATACAAAAGCACATTCATATAAAACATTACTTGTATTCATATTGTTACCATATGGAAAAAATAACTGATTATAAGACACATATTGTATTTGAAGTATTGATTGCATTTCTCTAACCTTAAAATTAGACAGATAAATTTTAATAAATCGTGATGTGGCATATATCTTCTATTATTACAATTAGATAAAGTTACCTTCCAATGGGATAGCTTTATAGTGCCACAATTTACTATATAAGATGATATCCACTTGGACCAATTGTACAAACAGCTCTTCATACAATAACTTTTCAGTGTACTCCACTTAATCCTCCTGATGCTTCTTACTCCCACAAATGATGAGTTCCATGAGTATGTCACCCTACCCCCGCTTCTCCTTTGTTCAAAAACCAGACCTACAGAATTTTCCCACTCCTGATAGTGTTTTCCAAAGAGACCTATATGGTCATCTAATTGTAGGTTAGATAGACACCATTGCTGATATCTTTCTGTCAATTCTGCGAGGGGTAGCTCTCACACATGCATACCACCTAGCTTCAGGTGTTCATAAATATGATTCTAGTATATTTTGGCTGTGCCTAAGACTTTGGCATAAATCAACAATAATGAATTTAATTAATATCTATTTGAATTCCCCTCAGAAAAAGTATCTATGTCACAGTATTAAACTTGAGGTTAATAGTTGCCTTTTAAGTTTGCTTTTATTAGTGATAGAGACTAAACAGGATTATTGCTTTATACACTCTATTTGCCAAACCCAAAATATGAATAAATGCATAAATAATTTACATCATATCTGGCCCTTCTCGGTCTCTACCTGAGCCTCTAAATGGCATCTATTCAGTTCCTGTGGTTTACTCAAAATTAGTATCCCATTTGTCACTATTTGTTTTCTAGATGAATTGACTTCTATCCATGCCAAAAGTTAACCATCCATATCATGAGATATCAAATGATAGATGTAATTATTTCCCTAGAAAGGTTGTAAAAGAAATCAATACATGAGTGGATTAATAAAATGTGGTATATGTATACCATGGAATACTACTCAAGTATAAAAAACAATGGTGAACTAGCACCTCTTATATTATTCTGGATACAGCTTGAGCCCATCCTTCAAAGTGAGGTGTCACAAGAATGGAAAAACAAGCACCACATGTACTCACCATCAAATTGATATTAACTAATCAACACTTATGTGCACATATAGTAGTAACATTCATTGGGTTTTGGGCAGGTGGGAGGGTGAGGAGGGAGGAGGGGACAAGCATATTCATACCCAGTGGGTGCGGTGTGCATTGTCTGGGGGATGGACATGCTTGAAGCTCTGACTCAGGCAGGGCAAAGGCAATATATATAACCCAAACATTTGTAACCCCGTAATACACTGAAATAAAAAAATCTCAAAGTTTTCCAGATTCCATATTGTTTTCTTAATCTTCAGAATACAGGAACAGTAGGGAAAAAATGGAAAAATAAAATAAGTTAGATAAAATGTTTGTCAGAACAAATACCTTAAGTGACCTGAAGAACTTCAGTTTGTCATGGGAAAAATCTTCAAGAAAATGACCTGAGACCGTACGAAGTTGTTATTCAAATATTATTGAAATTAATCCCTATTTACCTTATCAATCAAAATAAACCAACTATAGTTACTAATAATCATGATGTAGGTTATTATAAGGCCCCTATGATTTATGAGAACATGAGGGTCCTGAAGATAACAATTGAAAAATAAGTTGTGGTAAGCACATTGAAGTAAACTTTTCTTAACTTGGAGCTCAAAGAGTATGTGATACAGTAAAATCTGTGTGTTCACAAAGAAGAAAAACATATTGACACACAAACACAAATAACATTTAAGGTTCTATAAAGTCTTTGAAATTTATACCAGTCAGTTTAACAGACTACCTCTCCTCCTAGCTTAGGGACTGTTTAGAAGATAATGTCTTCAAAAGAATAATGTTTTTTATCCTATTAGCTTTAATTTTGAAATAAATGTTGCCTTATATGCTCTGCAGATGAGAAGAACAGGTCTTGGCAAAAATGAGAAGTCCCATTTCTCTCAATGGGAGAGAGAAGACCCTAGCAATGGTATCTATCTAACCTACAATCAGATGACCCTATAGGTCTCCTTGGAAAACACTATCAGGAGTGGGAAAATTCTGTAGGTCTGATTTTGGAACAAAGGAGAAGCTGGAGTAAGGTGACATATTCACAGACCTCATCATTTATGAGAATAAGAAGCAACAGGAGGATTAAGTGGAGTACACTGAAAAGTTGTCATATAAGGAGCTGTTTGTACAATTGGCCATTCATATGTATCTGTTCAGATCCTTTGCCCATTTTTAAATCAGGCTTTTTTCTTGAGGTTTAGTTGTTTGAGTTACTTATATATTTGGGGTGTTAGCCCCTTATCAGATGTATGGTTTGCAAATATTTTCCCCTAATCTGTGGGGAGTCTCTTCACTCAGTTAATCGTACATCTCCTAGAAACAGAGAATAGAAAGGTGGTTACCAGAGGCAGGGAGGTGGCTAGAGGAGGGATAGACAAAGGGGAGATGCTGATAAAAGGGTACAAAGTTTCACTTAGACTGGAGGAATGAGTTCTAGTGATGTATTTCACTGCATGATGACCACAGTTAATAAGTTACTAATAATTTATTGTATATTTCAGATTGCTAAAAATAGATTTTTAATGTCCTCACCACACCAAAAAAATGATATTGATGAGGTGATAAACTAGCCTGATTGAATCTTTTTTTTTAATTTCAGAATATCGCAGGGGCACAAACACTTTGGTTACATATATTGCCTTTGCATTGCCCGAGTCAGAGCTACAGGAGTGCCCAGACAGCACGCACCACATCCCTCATCCCCCTTCCCACCTGCCCGACACCTGATGAATGTTATTCCCATATGTGCATGTAAGTTTTGGTCAATTAGTACCAATTTAATGGTGAGTACATGTGGTGCTTGTTTTCCTATTCTTGTGATACTTAACTTAGAAGAATGAGCTCCAGCTCCATCTAGGATAATATAAGAGGTATTAGCTTTATATGATGTATACATAGACCAAAACATCACATTATATGGAATTTTTGTATCCATTTAAAAAATCATCACATTATACCCCATAAATATACACAATTATTATTTGTCAATTAAATATAAATTAATAAAAATGAGAAATAAACCAAATGCAAACACAGAGAAAATGAAGATACTTTGAAATAATTCATATCTTGATATTTATAGAAATAATTGGTGTTATGAAAATTCATTTTTGTTTATAGTGCCATTTGTTTATTTAAAAAACATCATTCTCTGGTCTTTAAAAACAAGTAAATATACACATGTATATGTATATATGTGTGTACACACATATATAATTTATTTGTAAGTATTTATTTATATATGCTGTATATAATTATCTATTTTATGCTATATAATATATAATTGTAAGGGGGTGTATATATACATATTCTAGATAAATAGCAATATAAATTTTTCAAATCATTGAGAAAATGGGCCATATTGATTGTAAAATACCACTAAATTATATAGTATGTAGTGTTGTGAAACCTGACACTGTTTTCCAGAGCATTTTAAACTGTATATTTCAGAATCCAAACCATAGTGTCTAACCTCAGGTTTTACCTGATGATTGATTCCCTCCTGTACTTTTGCTGCAATTAAAGCCACATTTGCACAATGGTTTCAGCAAAGGAGAGAATTCTTTATTTTATCTCAACATTAGTTAGGGGCAAATTTATTTAACAAGCTAATTTAGTTTTGATTCCTTGGGTATAATCCCTTATTTTCACTTGGAACATGGCCATTGATGGTATATGTAAAACAAAAGATGCCAGCATCATTGACTATTTGCTTTGACAGATGTTTTCTTGGAATTAAACTTTTTCTTCATAGATGCACAGAAATAAAATGAAGATGAGTATTTATGATGTTACCATAGTAGTAAGATTATTTTCATTTTTGTTATTGGTAATGTTAGCTGTGTTTAACAATAGAACTGTTAAGTTAATTGTGGCTTCAAAAGTTTTCAAAATGCTAATATATTCTAATTTATAAGATTATCACTTTTCTGTATTTTCCAGTGATATGAACAGGAAGTTACAGAATATATATAAAGGGAAGCTCAGAACTATGCTATCCAACTTCATCACCACTTGTTCCTCATCCTTTTCAAAGGTAAGGATTTTATAACCAGTTGTTTTCCTGAAACTTAGTTTTCCACTAGAATCAAAATATACCAAAGTTAATCTGAATACAATATTTCGTAGAGGTTGTAAACATGCAGAACCTTCACATAGCTGACTGAAAGTATTTTGCTTGAAAATTATATAATGGCTGGTAAAGATGACATGTAAGGGAAAGCCAAAGTTGTAACCTGACCACTTCCAAGAGTATTTTCCATCCTTGATAATCCTTTTACCGCACCTCATGCTGTATCCTTCAAGTTCTGTTTCATTAATGTCTTGAGGCCCAATCTCCCTGTATTGTTGTGCCCTAAGCAAGGTAAACCACTGTTGCTTGTAAACAGATGATAACCATTCTGAAGGTATTAGAGTATCTTCTTCAATAACTCTCGTGGAGGCGAGGTCACAGATAATATGCTGAAACCTCAAATTTTTAAACACTGGTTGAAATGTTATGCCTTCTTTTGTTTCTAGAAAGGCAGTGTTACCAACACATTCTCTGTGGTTGGAAAACCAGCTGTTTGCATTAACTAAAAGCTGTTTCATTGAGCCTTTCCAAGTTGGGTTAAGACGAAGGAACATCCACTCTTTAAGTGTGGTGTATACGTCCATTTCCTTTTGCATTACTAGTAAATTGGAAGAAGAGATGAGCAGACTCATGAGATCTATACTTAGTTCTTTGTAAAGTTCAACACTTGGGTGTGTCATCAAATTGTGAAGAAGCCATTCAAAGCACCTTGTCTTTACAGAATCTAACCCATAGTTTTCTGCTGCTGTATAATAACCACATACGGTTTTCACATTAATTGTTTTCTTCATGGTCTCATCACATTGCTGAATTAAGTCCTCTACCTGAAGCAGCCATGCTGTAGCCAAAACTCCTGGAACTTGAAGGGGCTCCATTAAAACGTTTTCATCCCTGTACAATGAACCTAGTACAAAATGCAAGGATTGTACATCTATATTCTGGTCATTAATCTCCAGTTCGATAATGTCTTTGTGAGATTCTTTCCAAGAACTTCTGAACATATTAGCAAAGTAGCCTGATTGGCGCAAAAATATTTTGTGTAAACACCATACTTTCCCCAGAGCACGGATTTTAATGTCACTGGTTTCCCCATTCAAAAATAAAGTTTGGTAAGCATACTTGGATATGATCTTAACTTTTTTCCCGTTGCTTGTGCTGAGGACTTGTTGTAGATTCTCTCCCTGGTCTAGAGATCTGTGGCTGTCATATTTTGGCCCCAAGCAGGGCCCACTACTCTTTTTGCGCTTGCGACTGCCAGATATGTAACTGGGGCCCGCCTGGGCTTCAGGCTGCTGCGGATCTACTGTGCCTGGTTCCCTGCATCGCAGGATCCGACTGCTTAAAGGCCCCATAGATGAAGACTTCCAGAACCCCTAGAGGAGACTGTTGCAGAGGCTTCCCTACCATGGCATTGCTGTGACCTGCCACCGCTGCCTAGGCCTTAGTCTCACTGAAACCTTTTAGCCACAGTTCCAAACGTCACAGAGCCGGTCCAGCATTCTTCATTGTTCGCCCCTCCCCTCATGCCCTGGGGCCCCGCCCCCTGCCTAGAGTCCCTTTCCACTTGGCTTGACCCCTTTCTCCAGGGGCTCAAGCTTTGGGTTTTCCTTAAGAATGTTTTCTATAAAGCAGCAGTCCCCAAAGTTTTTGGCACCAGGGACCAGTTTCATGAAAGACAGTTTTTCCATGGGGGGTGCGGGGAGCTCAGACTATGATGCCAGGTATGGGGAGTGGCTGTGAGTACAGATGAAGCTTCCTTTGCCTGCCGTTCACTTCCTGCTGTGCGGAACACCCCTCTTCTTAAGTTTCATGAAATATAATTTTCGCAATATTTCCATAGACGGAGCCAGTGGCCGGTGGCCGGGGTACCGGGAGGGCGCGGACCAGGGATGGGGGCGGCGCAGGTGGAGTGGAGGAGCTCTGTGGCCTGGTCCCTAACAGGCTGCCTACCTATACTGGTCTGTGGTCCTGGGTTGGAGACTGCAGCTGTAAAGGAAATGACTAGATCAAAGGCTTTTTGATTAGAGCATTCACACTCCCACTGCTAGGTGTGTGAGAGAACATTTTTTGCCAATTGTCAGAGCTACTGAATATAATCATTTACCAACAACTTTCAGCAATTTAAATGGCAAACACTGGCTCCTCATTATTTTATTATTCATGTTTGATTACTAAAGAAAGAAACATTTATTTCATATATATACACAGACAGTTCAAAATTTTCTGGTGAGCAACAGCTCCATATTCTTTGCCTATGTCGGTATAGGTTTATATATATATTTTCTCCTTACGATTGCTAAAAGCTCCTTATGACGTAAAACTATTTAATCAATGTCTGTCTCACATATAGCTTTTTGTTGTTAAATTTTTCCTTCAGTTATTTTCATTTACCAGCTAAGGTTTTATGGTATTCCTTGCTGTAAGGACATTGTAATTATTTTTTTTTTTAAGTTTAAAGATACTTTTTATTTCAAAATACGATGGGGGTACAAATGTTTTTGATTACATGGACCACTTTCGTAATACATGAGTCAGGGCGATAAGTGTGTCCATCACCCAAATAGTGTTCATTGCACCCATTGGGCAGGTTTTCACCAATCTCCTGCTTTAAGATGTTGTAGTTCTTAAAAAGCCAAATAAGAATTTTCAATTATGGATTTTTGCATCTCTGCTTAGAAACTCTTCCTTTATTACACTGTGGTCTGTACTCACCATCAAATTGGTATTAACTGATCGACACTTATGTGCACATATGGTAGTAATATTCATCGGGTGTTGGGCAGGTTGGAGGGGAGAGGAGGGGATGGGTATATACATATCTACTTGGTGCATTGTGCACCATCTGGAGGATGGACATGCTTGAAGCTCTGACTCAGGTGGGGTAAAAACAATATATGTAACCTAAATATTTGTACCCCTGTAATATGCTTAAATAAAAATAAATTTTAAAAAGAAAAGCTTCCTTAATCCAAAATCAAATAAATATTCTTCTATATTTCCTTGCTTGACATTTATGGTGTTATTTAGCTATTGTTTTTTAAAATATACTTATTAAAATTGTAATGCATTTGGAAATTACCATAATTTGAAGTGACAGAGCATTATATGAAATAGTACAAACAGAAAAATATACACATATATGTATATGCAGGCATACAGAAAATACTGAAAGTAATAGAGGGAGTCTACCATAAGTTGTCTTTGTATGTTGTCATTATGGGCAGTGCCAGAAAGGAAGCCCAGGCAAAACTGGTTACATGACGTTCCATGCTCCTTAGCTGAAGTTTGTGTGGATCTTGTTTCCCTTTATCTACTGCAAGATCCTTTACCTCTTTAAAGCAGGACAATCCTGCCCCCTTCCAAAAGTGTAGGAGTAATATGCATGAACAAAGACAATGTCCAACATTATTTTTATCGAATGATTTTTGCCTGTTTTATTTACTGTCAGAATCCCAGCAACAAAAATCACATCTGCTAAATGCTCATTAAATATTTGTAAAATCAATGAGAATGTATTTTGTCCCAACTATTAAATGTTATTGATTTTGGTATTTGTTTTCTTTATTTTTTTATTATTATTATTTTTATTTCAGCATATTATGGGGGTACAAATATTATGGTTATGTACATTGCCCATGCCCCCCCATCGAGGCAGAGCCTCAGGCATGACCATTCCCCAAACGTTGCACATCTCACTCATTATGTTTGTATGTACCCATCACCTCCTCCCCCCTCCCAATAGTTTTAAAAGACAAATCATAATTGTATTAATTTATGAGGTACAATGTAATGCTTTGATGTATATATGCAATATGGGATGATTAAATTAAGCCAATTAACATGTCCAGCGCCTCATGTAACATTTTTTGTAGTGATACATTTGAAATTTACTTTATTTTTTTTAAGTAAAAATGGGGGTAAAAATGCGTCGGTTACATAAATTGCTTTTGCAATGCCCAAGTCAGAGCTAGAAGCGTGCTCATCCCCCAGACAGCATACACCCCATCCATAAAGTGTGAATTTACCCATTCCCTTCTTCTCCTGCCCACCTGGCCAACACCCTATGAATGTTACCTCCATATATGCACATAAATGTTGATCAATTAACATCAATTTAAGGGTGAGTACATGTGGTGCTTATTTTTCTATTCTTGTAGTACTGCACTTATAAGAATGGGCTCCAGCTCCATCCAGGATAATATAATAGGTAGTTCATTATTTTTGATGGCTGAGTAGTACTCCACAGTATACATATATCACATTTTATTAATTCGCTCATGCATTGATGGGCACTTGGGTTGTTTCAGCATCTTTGCAATTGTGAATTGTGCTGCTATAAACATCAGAGTGTAGATGTTATTTTATAGAATGTTTTTTGTAAATTTGGGTAGATACCCACTAGTGGGATTGCTGCATCAAATGGTAGTTCTACTTTTAATTGTTTGAGGTATCACCATACTACTTATTTACTTATTTATACAGAGTCTCACTCTGTTTGCCCAGGCTAGAGTGCCATGGCATCAGCCTAGCTCACAGCAACCTCAAATTCCTGAGCTTAAGCAATTCTACTGCCTCAGCCTTCCCAGTAGCTGAGACTACAGACATGAGCCACCATGCCTGGCTAATTTTTTCTATATATTTTTAGTTGTCCAGCTAATTTCCTTCTATTTTTAGTAGAGATGGGGCCTCACTGTGGCTCAGGCTGATCTCAAACTCCTGAGCTCAAAGGATCCTGCCGCCTTGGCATCCCAGAGTGCTAGGATTACAGGCATGAGCCACTGTGCCCGGCCCTCCATAGTACTCTAAATAGAGATTGTACAAGTTTGCAGTCCCATCAGCAGTGTATGAGTGTTCCTATCTCTCCACATCCACGCCAACATTTGTTTTATTTTCTCATTTTTATATTACAGCTTATTACAGGGGTACGAAGGTTTAGGTTACGTATATTGCCTTTGCCCCACCCGAGTCAGAGCTACAAAAATGTCCACTCACAGATGGTGTGCACCGCACTCATTAGCTGTGAATTTACCCATCCTCTCGTCCCCCTCCCACCTGCATGATAGCCTATGAATGTTATTATTATATGTACACATAAGTGTTGATAAATTAATACCAATTTGATGGTGAATACATGTGGAGTTTGTTTTTCTATTCTTGGGATACTTCACTTAGTAGAATGGGCTCCAGCTCTATCCAGGGTAATAGAAGAGGTGATTTTTTTTGTGGCTGAGTAGTGCTCCATGGTATACATATATCACATTTTATTAATGGGCACTTGGTTTGTTTCAACATCTTTGCAATTGTGAATTGTGCTACTATAAATGGTCGAGTGCAGATGTCCTTTTTATAGAGTGTCTTTTTTGCCTTTGGATAGATACACACTAGTAGGATTACTGCTTTAAATAGTAGTTCTACTTTTACTTGTTTGAGGTATCTCCATACTACTTTAAATAGATGTTATACTAGTTTGCAGTCCCACCATCAGTATATGAGTCTTCCTATATCTCTGGATCCATGCCAACATTTATTGTTTTGGGATATTTTGATAAAAGCCATTCTCACTGGTTTTAAGTGATGTCTCATTGTGGTTTTGATTTGCATTTCTCTGATGATTAGAGATGTTGAGCATTTTTTCATATGTTTGTTGACCATTATTTTGTCTTCTTTAGTAAAGTTTCTATTCATATTCTTTGATCACTTTAATGGGGTTTTTGATTTTTTCTTGCTGATTTTGCTGAGTTTTATATAATATCAGCTTTTATCAAATGTATAGCATGCAAATATTTTGTCTCATTCTGTTGTCTGTTGCTCTCATGAGACTTTCCTTGGACGTGCAGAAGTTTTTTAATTTCATCAGTCTCATTTACTAAATTTTGTTGCGGCTGTGATTGCCTTTGGGATCTTCTTCATAAATTTTTTGCCTAGGCCAATGTCTATAGGAGTTTGTCCAACATTTTCTTCTAGAATTCTTATAGTTTCATGACTTAGGTTTAAGTCTGCTATTCATCCTGAGTTGATTTTCATGAGAGGTAGGAGTGTGGATATTGTTTCAGTCTTCTACGTGAGGCTATCCAGTTTTCCCAGCACCACTTATTGAGTAAGGGTTTTCTTCCCCACTGTATGTTTTTATCTGCTGCGTCAAAGACCAGATGGCTATATGGGGGTGGTTTTATTTCTGGGTTCTCAGTTCTGTTCCACTGGTCTATGTCTATGTTCTTGTGCCAGTGATATGCTGTTGTAGTTACTGTAGTCTTGTAGTATAGCTTGGAGTCTGGTAAATTGATGCCTCACATTGGGACTTAAAATGATAGTAGCCATCTATGACAAACCCGCAGCCAACATCATACTGAACAAGAAAATATTGAAAGGATTCCCACTTAAAACTGGAACCAGACAAGGTTGCCCTCTATCACCACTTCCATTCAACATAGTGCTGGAAGTCCTAGTGTGAGCAATGAGACAAAGAAGGAAATCAAGGGCATCAATATGATGGCATAAGAGCTCGAATTATCACTCTTTGCTGACAGTATTATCTTATATCTAGAAAACTCCAAAGATTCTGCCATGAGACTACTGAAATTGATAAACAAATTCAGCAAAGTCTCAGGGTACAAAGTCAATGTAAACAAATATGTAACATTCCCATACACCAACCACAGTCAAGCTGAGAACCAAATAAAAGAATCAATACCCTTCAAAACAGCAAAAAGGAAAATAAAAAACCTAGGAATATATGTAACTAAGGAGGTGAAAGACTTCTACAGTGAGAATTATAAAACACTGAGGAAGGAAATAGTAGAGGATCCAAACAGGTAGAAAACCATTCCAAGCTCATTGATTGGCAGAATCGACATTGTTAAAATGTCTATACTCCCCTAGTGATTGACAGATTCAATGTAATCTCTAGTAAAATATCAACATCATTTTTCACAGATCTAGAAAAGATAATTTTATGGTTCATATAGAACCAGAGAAACTCCATATAGTGAAAGCAATCTTAAGCAATAAGAACATTTGTTGTGTTGGGCCTTTTTGATAAGAGCCATTTTTACTGGAGTTAAGTGATATCTCATTGTGACTTTGATTTGCATTTCCCTGGTGATTAGAGATGTTGATCATTTCTTTATATATTTTTTGGCCATAATTATATCTTCTTTTTGTATTTCCTCTTATTATGGGGGTACAAGTATTGTTAGGGATACATATATTATCCCTGCCACCCCTCCCTCACCACACCGTGCCAGAGCTTCAAGCATGTCCAACCCTTAGGTGGTGCACACCTCACCCATTATGTAAATATACACCTTTCCCCTCCTCCCCCTCCCACCAGTCCACCACTCGATAAAATTATTTTTTTTGACATTATGGTTACATTGTATATCTTTGCCTCTCCCTAAGAATGGTTAGAGGTAATCCCTTCCCCCCAACAATGTACGCCACTTCCCTAAGATGTGGGTCTTCCCTCCCCCAATCCTTAGTGAACACTACAACTATTTGAATATCATAGTTTAAATCAGTTAGTACCAATTTGATGGCGAGTAGATGTGTAGCCCACTTCTTTTGATAAGTTTCTGTTCATGTCATTTGCCGACTTTTTCCCCCCATATAACAATTTATTTTTCTTGGGAGAGCAATGCCAATTCAGTTAGCATGTGTCACCAATATCCACGTCATTTTTTTGACATTCAACACTTTATTGTAAAGTCAGATTTATGTTTAATTTTGCTCAACTGTAGACCAGTGTAAGTGTTCTGAGCATGTTTAAGGTACGCTAGGCTAAGCTGTTGTGTTTGGTAGGTTAGGTGTATTTTTTTTTTATTTTAGCTTATTATGGGAGTACAAATTTTAAGGTTGCATATAATGCCCTTATCCCCCACCCCCCAACAAGTCTGAGCTTCAAGCTTGACCATCCCCCAAATGGTGCACATCTCACTCATTATGTATGTATATACCTGCCCCGCCTCCTCCTCCCACCTGCCCAATACACAATAAATGTAATTCCTATGTGTCCACTTAGGTGCTGATCAGTTAATACCAATTTGCTGGTTCAACATCTCTAATTGTCAGGGAAATGCAAATCAAAACCGCAATGAGATATCACTTATCTCCAGTAAGAATGGCCTTTATCAAAAAGTCCCAAAACAAAAATGATGTGGATGCAGGGAGATAGGAATACTCCCACACTGCTGATGGGACTGCAAACTAGTTCAACCTCTATGGAAAGCAATATGGAGATACCATAAAGTGATACAAGTAGATCTACCATTTGATCCAGCAATCCCACTAATGGGCATCTACCCAAAAGAACAAAGGACAATCTACAAAAAAGACACCTGACTCAAATATTTACAGCAGCACAAATCACAATTGCAAAGCTGTGGAAACAAACCAAGTTCCCATCAATACATGTGTGGATTAATAAAATGTGGTATATGTATACCTTGGAGTACTATTCAGCTCTAAGAAACAATGGTGATATAGCACATCTTGTATTTTCCTAGATAGAGTTGGAACCCATACTACTAAGTGAAGTATCCTAAGAATACAAAAACAAGCACCACATATACTTTACCAACTTTTTAATGCAGTTGTTTGATTTTTTTTTTTTTGCTGATTTTCCTGAGTTCTATATAGATTCTAGTTACCACCCCTTTATAGCATGTATAGCGTGCAAATATAGTCTACCATTCTTTAGATTATCTGTTTGCTCTATGATAGTTTCCTTGGCTGTGCAGAATGATTTTTAATTTGATCAGGTCCCTATTATCAAATTTTGTTGTTGCCGTGATTGCCTTTGGTGTCTTCATAAATTCTTTTCTCAGTCGTTGTGTTTAAGAGCTTTTCCAACATTTTCTTCTAGAATTCTTATGATTTTATGCCTTACATTTAAGTCTGTTATCCATTGTGAATTGATTTTTTGTGTCACTGAGAGGTGTGGGTCTTGTTTCAGTTTTCTACATATGGCTATCCAGTTGTCCCAGCACGACTTGTTGAATGGGAATTTATTTCCCCAGTTTATTTTTTGTCTGTTTTATGAAAGATCAGATGGCTATATGAGGATGATTTTATATCTGTATTCTCACTCCTATTCCTTTGGCCTATGTCTCTGTTCTTGTGCCAGTGAAATGCTGTTTTGTTTACTATAGCCTTGTAGTATAGCTTGTAGTCTGGTTAATTATTGCTTCCCAATTTGTTCTTTTTGCTTACGGTTTCTTTGGCTATAGGCAGTATTCTCTGGTTCCATACAAAGCATAGAATTATATCACAGGTGAGATCCTCGAAAGAGATTTGGAAATAATAGAAATAAAGAGATAATAGAGACAGAGAAAAAACAGAGGCAGAGACAATGTATAGTTTAAAGTGATGGGGGGGTCAGAGGTCCTCCAGTATTCCTGTGAGCTGTGAGGCCCTGAGTGAAGCCCCACATCAGTATTTATTGGTGCAGCAATTAGTTGCCAGTGGTTACAGATTTACATATAACAGATAACTCATTTAGGTTTTAAGGCTTCCCGAAAGTTTCTAGAGATCCCTTAATTAACTCTATCTACGTGAACAAATTGTTACAAAATTTTTCGAAGATAAACTTCTAAGCCCTAAGTTAAGAATAAACATCTGAGTATATAAGTTAAGGATAAAATTGTCAATTAGCAGAAAAGCTAATCATAAATATAGAGGGTATATATTTCTTTATCTAGTTTCTCATTAACTAAGACATTTGGTCTGTAGTGAAGCAGAAACTGTCCTGGAGGCTAATAGTCTTTAGGTACAGGTGTCTGCCAGGCTGGCATTCTTTGATCAGTCTTTAATCTGTGACCCCATGCCGAGCTCTGTCTTACACAAGCATCAGGTGCAGGCCTACAGGTCTTGAGACAGGCATCGCCTTGCATACGCCTCTGACCAGTGAGATGCCCTACGGTGGCTACGGAGCTTTTGAATGTGAACACATTTACAGATTCCTTAAATGCAAAGCCCTGCAAAGCTCCTGCAACCTTACGTGATACCTATCTGCAAAGAGTATTTTAATGGGGATTACATTGATTCAGAACATCACTTTGCATAGTGTAAACATTTTTTTTCTGTTGAATACATTGGATTGTAATTGGAGTGCACTGAACTTTGAAAGGAAAATTTTTAAATACAATGTTATAGAGGAATGAATCAGATAGGGCTAGACACTGCTTTTATTCATTCTCTTTTCTTCCTCACTAACAGAATACAATTTTTTTTAGTTAAGAACTCCTTTTATTTTATTTTATTTCAGGGTATTATGAGGGTACAAACATTGTGGTTACATTTTGTGTCTTTGCCTCTCCCTAGTGAGGGTTAGAGGCATGCCCTTACTCTCTACAATGCTCACCATGTCTTTCAGTTGTGAGTTTACCCCACCAAACCTGTAATCCCTGGAGAATATAACTACCATGTGAGCACATAGTGTTAATGAGTCAGTACCAATTTGATGACAAGTACAAGTGGAGCCTATTCTTTTGTTTTTATGTTACCTCACTTTGCATAACGGGCTCAAGATCAATCCAGGAAAATAAAGGCAGTGCTAGACGACTGTCATTTCTTATAATTGAGTAATATTCCATTGTAAATATATATCAAATTTTAATAATCCACTATTGTATTGATGGGAACTTAGGTTGTTTCCACATGCTTGCAATAGTGAATTGTGCTTCCATAAACACTCAGGTGCAGATGTCTTTATTGTAGAATGTCTTTTGCTCTGTTGAGTAGATGTCTAATAGTGCTATTGCTGGATTGAATGGTATTTCTATTTCTAGCTCTTTGAGGTATCTACAAATACATTTCCACAGAGGTTGAACTAATTTGCAGTCCCACCAGCAGTGTAAGAGTGTTCTTTCTCTCCACATCCTCACTAACATTTGTTATTTTGAGATTTTTGATACAAGCCAATCTCACTGGGGTTAGGTGGTATCTCACTGTGGTTTAGATTTGCATTTATCTAATGATAGGATTTGATGAGCATTTTTTATATGTTTGCTGGCCATTATTCTACCTTCTTTAGAAAAGTTTCTGTTATTTCCAGTGCCCATTTATTGATGGAGTTGTTCAATTTTTTCTTGTTGATTCTTTTAAGTGCTAGATAGACCCTTGTTATCAACCATTTATTGGATGTGTAGAGAGAAAATATTTTCTCCCATTCTGTATGCTGTATATTCACTCTAATGATAGTTTCCATAGCTATGCAAAAGGTTTTTAATTTGATCAGATTCCATTTGTTTGTTTTTGTTACTGCTGTGATTGCTTTGGGGGACTTCTTCAAAATTTTTTGCCTAGGCTGATGTCAGAAAGGCTCTTCCCATTTTAGGAATATTTGTAATTGTTTCTATTTTGGCTCTTGATATTGCTCCATTCAGGAATTCTATTTCTTCCTGGTTGAGCCAACGGAGACTGTTTGTTTCTAGAAATTTGTTCATTTCCTCCTCAATGTCCAGTTTGTGTGCATAAATGTTTTTGTAGTACTCGTTGATTATATCTTGTATCTCCGTGGGATCGGTTGTGATATCTCCTTTTTTGTACCTGATGGAGCTTATTAGAGATTTCTCTTTTCTGCTTTTCATCAGTCTAGCCAAAGACATGTCAATTTAGTTTATTTTTTCAGAGAACCAACTTTTTGTTTTATTAATCTTCCGTATAGTTTTCCTATTGTCAATTTCATTTAGTTATGCTTTAATCATGTTAATTTCACTTCTTCTGCTGGGTTTGGGATTGGTCTGTTCTTCTTTTTCCATCTCTTTGAGTCAATTCATTAGATTGTCTATTTGTGATCTTTCTGACTTTCGGATATAAGCATTTATGGAAATAAACATTCCTTTCAGTACTGCTTTAGCTGTGTCCCAGAGGATTTGATAACTTATCTCTTCATTGTCATTAAGTTCAAACAATTATTTGATTTCCATCTTGATTTCACATTTATGAAGTAAACGTTTAGCAGAAAGTTGTTCAATTTCCACATTTTTGTGGAGAAATGTGAGTTTCTGTTAGGGTTGATTTCTAATTTTATTATACTGTGATCTGAGAGGGTACATGGTATAATTTCTATTTTTTAAAATTTTTTGAGACTTTCTTTGTGTCCTAGGATATGGTCAATCTTAGAGAACATCTCGAGAGCTGATGAGAAGAATGTATATTCAGTGGTTTTGGGGTAGAATGTCTTGTAAATGTCCGTCAGGCCCAATGTTCTAGAGTTTTTTTAAAATCCATTATTTATTTATTTATTAATTTACTGTTTGGAGGATATGTCCTGGACAGTCAGTGGAATGTTGAAATCTCTGGCTATTATGGGGTTGCTGTTTATCAATTTGCTTAGATCCAGTAAGGTTTCCTTCTCTAAACCTGGGTGCACATAAGTTGGGTGCATATATATTTAAAATTGTTATGTCTTCTTGTTTAATAGTACCCTTCACCATTATATAATGACCCTCTTTGTCTTTCAACACTTTTGTTGGTTTAAAAAAAAGTTATCTGAAATCAGAACTGCCACACCAGCCTTCTTTTGGCTTCCGTTTTCTTGAAATCCTGAGCTCCACCTCTTTATTTGAGTCTATATGCATGCTTGCAGGTTAGGTGTGTTTCCTGAAGATGGCAGATACTTGGATTGCATTTTTTTATCCATTCAGCCAGCCTATGTCTCTTGAGTGGGGAGTTTAAGCCATTCACGTTTATTGAGAGAACCGATAGGTAGGGCAGATTGATGTTCATTCTGTTGTGTTGGACATTGTTGCTTTGTTTTCTTTGTAGAGCCATTGTGATATCTGGCCTTTGATCTTTAGCTTTTGAGTGTTTTTATGTTCATGAGTATTTATTATGCCGATCCGTGTGTAACGCAGTTTTGAGTACTTCTTGTAGGGATGGTCTCGTCTTAGTGAATTCCCTCAGTCTTTGCTTATCTTAGAATGTCTTCATTTCTCCTTCATACATAAAACTTATTTTTGCACGGTACAAGATTCTAGGTTGGGCATTAATCTGTTTCAGAAGAGTGAGATTGGGGCCCCAGTCTCTCCTTGCTTGTAAGGTTTAAATTGAGAAGTCTGGCGTTACTCGATTCGGCTTTCCTTTGTATGTAACTTGCTTCTTTCATCTTACAGCTTGCAGAAGGGTCTGTTTTGTTGATATTTTCATCGGTTTGATGACTACATGTCATGGCGTTTTCCTGTTTGCATTGTATCTCCCAGGGGTCCTTTGAGCTTCTTGTACTTGTGTATCTAGCTTTTTGGCAAGACCTGGGAAATTTTCCTCAATTATGTCTTCACATAGCTTATCCAACCTTTGCATTTTTTTCTTCCAACCCTTCCGGAATCTAGAACAGCTTCAGGTTATATTTCTTCATATAATCCCACAATTCTTGTAAGCTTTGCTCATGTCTCTTATTTTTCTGCTCTATCTCTGTGATTAACTTATTTGATTTAAAGGTGTTATCTTCAATCTCTGAGATTCTTTCTTCTATTTGGTCCACCCCATTTTTGAGGCTTTCCACTGTGTTTTGTAGTTCCCAACATCTTTGTCTAGAATTCTTAAGGTTTCATGCCTTAGGTTTAAGTTTGTCATCCATCTTGAATAGATTTTGGTGAGAGTTGAGATTTGGCGATCCAGTTTTATTCTTCTGCATGTAGCTCTCCAGTTTTCCCAGCACTGTTTATTGAAAAGATAGTCTTTTCTCCGATATATATTTTTGTCTGCTCTGTCAAAGATTAGATAACCATATTCAAATCATTTAATCTCTGGATTTCAGTCCTGTTCCAAAGATCTTGTCTTTGTTCTTGTTCCAGTCACATGCAGTTTTGATTATTATAGCCCTGTAGTACAGCTGGAAGTCTGGTAGACTGATACCTCCTATTTGTTATTCTTACTTAAGGTGACTTTGGCAGTGTAAACATTTTAACAGTGTTGATTCTACCTATCCATGAACATGGTATGGTTTTCCATCTGTTTACATCAGCTGTTATTTCCTTCCTCTCTGTTTCATAGTTATCCCTGTAGAGTTCGTTCACCTCGTTAGTAAAATGTATTCCTAGGCATTTTATATTCATTGTTGCTGTTGTTAAGGGTATTGAGTTTTGATTTGGTTCTCAGTTTGACTGTTGTTGGCATATATGAAAACTGCTGATTTTTATACATTGATTTTGTAAGCTGAGACATTACAGAATTTATTTATTTATTTTTTTACATTTTTAATAATTTTAAATTCTGGCTGTAAACTCCATGATGATATATCAGGGAGAAGACCTATAGGTATTATATAAAAAAATATTATAAAATAAGTCTATGCTATGCAATTTTGATTATTTGAATATGGCTTCTTATATAAAAATGCTCTGAACTGGTAATTTCTATGAGAATTTTTTTCTGAAAAAAATGGCATATTTAGACTACTAGACATTCATTTTTGTTTAGTTCTTGGGAATGTAGGGACTATTAGATTTAAGTAAGCATTAATTCATTTCTATAAAGCAATACTAACAGAAATCCTTGAAGAGGATTTGTACCTAACTTACTAATATATCCTTTATTCATTCATTTATTTAATTTTTATATCAGCATATTATGGAGACACAAATATTAGGGTTACGTATATTGACCATGCCTCCCTTCCCCCCTTGAAGCAGAGCTTCAAGCGTGACCATCCGCCAGACACCGCACATTTCACTTCTTTTGTTTGTATATACCCACCCCCTCCTCTCCCTCCCACCTGCCTGACACCAGATACACGTTATTCCTATACGTCCACTTAGGTTTTGATCCATTAATACCAATTTGCTGGTGAGTACATGTGGTGTTTGTTTTTGTATTCTTGAGATACTTCACTTAGTAGAATGGGTTCCAGCTGTATCCAGGAAAATACAACAGGTGTTATATCACTATTGTTTCGTAAGGCTGACTAGCACTCCATGGTATACATATACCACATTTTGTTAATCCACTCATGTACTGATGGGTACTTGGGTTGTTTCTAGTTATCAGCCCTTTATCGGATGTGTAGCTTGCAACAATTTCCCCTATTCTGTGGGTTGTCTGTTTTCTCTCTTGACAGTTTCTTTGGCTGTGCAGAAGCTTTTTAATTTGATCAGGTCCCATTTATTTATTTTTGTTGATGGTGTGATTGTCTTTGGGGTCTTCTTCATAAATTCCTTGCCTAGACCAATGTCTAGAATAGTATTTCCAATGTTTTCCTCTAGAATTCTAATAGTTTCACACCTAAGGTTCAAGTCTGTTACCCAGCGTGAGTTGACTTTTGTGAGAGGTGAAAGGTGTGGGTCCAGTTTCAGGCTTCTACCTGTGACTATCTAGTTTTCCCAGCACAAGTTATTGAATAAGAATTCTTTTCCCCAGCAGATGTTTTTGTCTACTTTGTCGAAGTTTAGTTTGCTATATGAAAACGGTTTCATATCTGGGTTCTCTGTTCTGTTTCACTGGTCAATGTCCCTGTTATTGTGCCCATACCAGGCTGTATTAATTACCATAGCTTTGTAGTATAGTTTGAAGTCTGGTAAATTGATACCTCCTATTTTTTTTTTATTGCCTAGGATTGATTTTGCTATACGGGATCTTCTCTGGTTCCATATGAAGTGTAAAATTATTTTTTCTATGGCTGTGAAAAATGATCATGGTATTTTAATATGGATTGAATTCACTCTGTAGGTCACTTTGGGTAGTATAGACATTTTAACAATGTTGATTCT
>VBSM01003162.1:153727-168546 GCA_008086735.1 Cheirogaleus medius
CTGGGTTGTTTCCACAACTTTTCAATTGTGAACTGTGCTGCTATAAACATTCGAATGCAGGTGTCTTTTTCAGTATGATTCTTGCAGTGGGTTTATCTTATATGCCTTTTATTGTTTTGCTGTTAAGTTGCATATATACCTATTTTGTTAAACATTCTCATCATGAAAGGGTGATGAATTTTTTGAATGCTTTTTCTGTGTGTATTGAGAGGATCATATGGTCTTTGTTTTTACTTCTACTTATGTGGTGAATTAGTTTTTTGGATTTGCAGATCTTGGCCCATTCCTGCATCTCTGGGATGAAGTCTACTTGGTCATGATGGATTATTTTTAATTTTTTTTAAATTTAGCATAGTATGGGAGCACAAATGTTTAGGTTACATATATTGCCCTTGCACCATCTGAGTCAGAGGTTTAAGCATGTCCATCTCCCTGACAGTGCACACCACACCCATTATATTTGTATATACCCATCTTTCTTTGGTTGGTGTGCAGGGCTTGTCTTTAGGTCTTGAGTGATGCACATACAGCAGTTATTTCAGATGAAGTAGTGGCAACACCAGGGTAAGGGCTACTGGGCCAGTTTTCAGTCCAGGGTGTGGACGCAAATGCCATAGTTCCACATGTCATGAGAACAGCCTCCTAATGCCACAGAACTGCTTGTTCCTTGGGGGACATGGCACCACCACTTGGGCTTACGTGGTGGATTCCCAGCTGGGTCTATGCTTAAAGCCTTTGGGGTGTGGCATAGTAATCACCTGGGTGATAATGGTGAAATTATTGTGAAGCCTCAGGGACTGGAAGGTTCAGTGTCTACCTGCCCCTAGAAAAGGATGTTCTCTAGCAGTGGTTCTGGGTTCAAGATGGCACTGTTATGTAACAGCTTGTGTCACAGGGGGTAAGTGGGACAAAAAGTGGGCTTCCTCTCTGGAACAATGCAGCTGCATAAACTCTAGGCAATTCCTCTAATTGGGCCCAGGACCTGTGAGGACTGAGAGATTCCCCTGTAGTAAAGACTACAGGTGTTCATGGATGTAATGGGGGTATACTTGGGGACTACCACTTTTCTTTTTCCTGCAATGTTAAATCTTTCATGACTCCAGGTCAATCCTGGCTGGCTAGACATGGGTGCGGGATCAAGGTACTTTGCTACCCTCTTTATACTACCACCCTGAGCTTCTGTGATTTACAGGCTTTGTTTGTCACTACCTTGCTGCACTCGAGTGTTCTAAGAACATTCTAGTCAAAATACAGTTGTTTATTTGTTGTTTGGTCCTTTTCTGTGTGTGGGACAAACAGTAGGTACGTCTAGTCAGACTTCTTGCTAATACCATTCTTGATGGTGGTTCTTATTAAGGTATTTTGAACAAGATGTCTATTCGTCTTGAACAATATTAAATTAGTCTGGAAGTGTAGATAGTTTGCTTCCTAATGAAAGTACCACTTGACGAGTTTCCAGAGAGGAAACAAGGCTTCTATGGGTGCCAAGGAGATCCAAACATTTCATATGTTTCCGAAATGAGACCAGAGTTTAATACTGGTATCTCATAATTCTATTCCACAATAAAATATTTAAGCACCATCCTAAAATCAATCTTCTATAAAGTGTGTACTATGGTAGTGTGGTTATGAACACAGGCTCTGTGTCAGACATCATTTTTTTAGAATTTTTATGTAGGATAAGTGAATCTAGGAAGCTAATTTACAGTATGAAGATCATTAGCAATATTGTATACTGGAAATTTGTCAAGGGAGTAGATGTGAGGTGCTCTTACCACAAAAAGTAACTGTGAGGAAATGGATATGTTAATTTGACTGTAGTAATCATTTAACTATGTATATCAAAACATTGTTGTGCACATTAAATGTATACAATAGAAAAGAATGAATAGAATGTCACTACTTTCTTCTTTCATCATATTTCCGGTTATTGAAGACCTACTTTAACAAGTGGCAATGTTAAGAAGTTTTTCAAATTACTGAACAACATTTCCTAGAATTTCACTCTAAATAAGCTTTTAGTTTCTCATGTAATATTTTACAAACTCACTTCTCAGAATCAAAAGCCCCTGGCATGACACTTTATATGAGCTTTCTGTCTGAACAATTCTAAAGATGCTAATGAAGGAAGAGAACTGATTTTTTTCTCTTATAAACAAAGATAATGAACTGATCATGGCTTTTCCATAATTTTGTAAGGGATCATTAGAAGTTCTATCTTATTGAGAGCAATCATATGCCCTGTATTTTACAAACATTGCTGCTAATCTACACACAAAAAAATTTCTTTTAATTTATTCTGCTATGCAAGTATATAGAGAGGCTATTTAAGGGTCTAGAGTAACTAATTTACCTCTACACATTCATTTCTTTTTCCCCTCCTGATTGCTCATTCTGTTCTTGTTCCTTCTTCTCTTTACACTCTGGGATCCAGCCCTCTGGCAAGATTGGAAATGATATTTGATCCTTGGAAAGGAAACAGTAAGACCCACACATATATGATCATCTGATTTTTCACAAAGATGACAGCACATTTCATTGGGGAATGGATAACCTTTTCAATATATTGCCTGGGATAAATTTGCTATTAGTATAAAAAATAATTTTTATGACCCTTAACTCATAACACATACAGATATTAATTAAAAAAAGAAATAAATGCAAATTGAAACAACTATATAACACTGTCCCTCGCAGAAGAACTGATAATACTATATATTTGTGAGAATGTGGAGTAATTGAAACTTTAATGTATTACTAGTAGACATGTATATTAGTAAAGTCATTCAGCATTCCTATTCCTTATGACTCAGCAATTCCATTTCTGGGTCTATCCAACAAAAATAAGTCCTTAGACCCACATAGGATTTAAAATAATGTTCACAGCCAAATTATTTATAGTAGCCCAACCTGGAAGCCGCCTTGATGTCCATCAACAGTAGAATGAACAGATAAATTGTGAACTATTCTAACATCAAAATGCAGCATAACAGTAAAAAAGCACAATGAGATGAATAAATGCCACATACAATTTCCTGAGCAAAAGAGGCCAGAAATAGAAGAATACATAATGTATGGCTCCATTTATATAACATTTAATCTGTATAGAAACCTATCTTAAAATGATCTATATTGACAGACATCAGAATATGGATTACTTTTAGAGGGTTCTGAGAGGGGAAATGAGGGAGGTTTCTGTGGTGCTGGTAATTTTTTATATTTTAATCTTGATGGCATTTTCATGGAAGTATACATACGTAAAAATTCAAAGGGATATACTTTTAATATTTGTGCACTTTGAGGTGTATGATATAACAATGAAAAGGGAATGTTTTTTTAATTTGCTAGATATCTAAAAAGCTGAAAAAAGGAAACATAGAGATGGACAAGATAACAAAATTTCACTGGCTGAAGTGGGAATAAGAAAGCAGCTGGAAGATTTATTTATTAGGTTGTTTCTAAATATTACTTGCTAGAGTGTTTAGATTAATATTTCAAGATTAAAGATTATATGTATTTCACATTATTTAAAGTGTAACTCCTAGATCAAAATATTATAAACTTATTGGTATATTCCAAACTGCATTTATTTTGTTTGATTTTGTTATTGTGATAAAAACAATATGAAACCTACTCTCAATATACTTTTCAGTGCACAATACAGTAGTATTAACTATAGGGACAGTGTTGTACAGCAGATATCTAGAACTTATTATCTTTGATAACTGAAATTTTATAACAGTTAAACAGTAATTCCCTATTTCCACCTCTTCCCAAGCCCTGACAACCCCATGTATTTTTTTTATTTCAGCATATTATGGGGGTACAAATGTTCAGGTTTCATATACTGCCTTTGCCCCAACTGAGTCAGAGCTTCAACATGTCCATTCCCCAGACAGTGTGTACCACACCTATTAGGTGTGTATATACCCTTCCTTTCCTCCTCTCTCCTATCTGCCCTACACCCAATGAATGTTATTACTATATACACACCTAAGTGTTGATCAGGTAATAACAATTTGATGGTGAGTACATGTGGTACTTGATTTCCATTCTTGTGGTACTTCACTTAGTCAAATAGGCTCCAGCTCTATCCAGGATAATACAAGAGGTGTTAGATCACATATGAAAAAATGCTCAACATCTCTAATCATTAGGGAAGTGCAAATCAAAACCACAATGAGATATCACTTATCTCCAGTGAGAATGGCCTTTATCCAAAAGTTCCAAAACAATAAATGTTGTCATGGATGTGGAGGGATAAGAACACTGATACGCTGCTGTGAGAACTGCAAATTAGTACAACATCTGTGGAGAGTAACATGGAGATATCTCAAAGAGCTACAAGTAGAACTACCATTTGATTCGACAATTCCATTACTGGGCATCTACCCAAAGGAACTAAAGATATTCTATAATAAAGACATCTGAACTAGAAGGTTTATAGCAGCACAATTCACAATTGTAAAGATGTGGAAACAACCCAAGTGACCATCAATACATGAGCAGATTAATAAAATGTGGCATATGTGGCATATGTGGCAAATGTGGCCATGGAGTACTAGTCAGCCACAAAAAAGCAATGGTGATATAGCACCTCTTGTATTATCCTGGATAGAGCTAGAGCCCATTATACTAAGTAAAGTATCCCAAGAATGGAAAAACAAACTCCACATTTATTCACCATCATATTGGTATTAATTTATCAACACTTATGTGTACACATAATAGTAACATTCATCAGCTATCATGCAGGTGGGAGGGGGACGAGGGGATGGGTAAATTCACAGCTAATGGGTGTGGTGCACACCATACGTGGTTAGACACTCTTGTAGCTCTGACTGGAGCGGGGCAAAGGCAATATACGTAACCTTAACATTTGTACCCCCAAAATATGCTGAATAAAAAGAAAAAAGAAAAAAAAAGGTAATGTCCCAGTTTTCACTGCCACTGACAGGGTGTGAGTATTCTAGTTTTACCTCACCCAAAGATATATCATGCTTTTCCTTAATCTTTGCTAATTTGAAAATTAAAGCTAAAAAATTAATTTGCATTTCCTTGATTATTATGAGATTTAATATATTTTATTTGTTCATCATATTCTTATAAATATATTTATTATTTTGTAAACTGGTTTATTCCCTGGATCACTCATTGATTGATGTTTTTCTTGTCAATTTTGTAATGGACATTTTTACATAAGTGTAATAACTAACTTCGATTTTTATCACCAATATTTCCTGATTATTTGCATTTTTATTACTAATACTTATTTGTGACACCATAAAATAACTTAATATATGATAAAGATATTTACAAGCTAGCTACTCTGTTTTGTGAAGTCGAATATCCTGCCCTGCCCCTATAATTTGAACAATATCCATTAGCATTTACATATATGGCAATTACCCTAGAGATTGAAAAAATATTTGTATACATACAACGTGGTTTACAATAATAATCATGCATCACTGGATAGGGATACATTCTGACAAATGCAACATTAGCTGAGTTAGTCATTGTGCAAACATCATAGAGTGTACTTACACAAATATAGACAGTCTAGTCTACTACATGCCTAGGTTATGGGGTATAACCTATTGCTCCTAGGCTATAAAACTGTAAAGCATGTTACACTGAATACTGTAAGTGACTGTAACACAATGGTAATTATTTGTGTATCTAAACATATCTTAACATAGAAAAGGTATAGTAAAAATATGGTATAAAAGATAAAACAAGGTATACCTATATAGGGTACTTACCATGAATAGTGAGGAGTGCAAGGAGTGCAAGTTACTCTAGGTGAGTCAGTGAGTAAATGATGAGTGAATGTGAAGGCCTAGAACATTGCTGTACTCTACTGTAGACATAAATACTGTACACTTAGGCTATATTAAATTTATAAAAAATTGTTCTTTAATAATAAATTAACCTTAGCATAGTGTAACATTTTTTACTTTATAAACTTTTTAACTTTTAAAAAAATTTTGACTCTTGTAATAACACTTAGCTTAAAATAGACACACATTGTGCAGTTGTACAAAAATATTTGCTCTTTATATCCTTACCCTATAAGCATTTTTCTATTTTTTAAATATTTTATTTGGTTTTTTTACTATTTAATTTTTTTGTTAAAAACTAATACACAGATTGTCAAAAATGGCGGATTAGGGATGACCTCCTGGCTCTCTGCTCTCAGAGTGGGAGGTGAAGAAAATGGTTGAATCACTCTAGTGGGTAGTTCTCCCACAGGATCAGCTTCGCGGAATTGCAGGGAAGCTTCAAGGGTCAGCAGTGCTGGGAAAAGGAGGAAAGTGACTCAGAGGATTTGATGCAAAGTTCTGAGGATCCGAGTTGTACAGCAGGGACTGGAGCGCAAGCCGGCTGTGCTCAGCGGCCAGACGGCCGGGACTGTGTGATCCATTCCACAGGGGGACGGCTTCTCCTTCACCAACCTCCACACCCACACAAGCAGTGAAGCACCTGAAGACAGCGTGAAGAGGTAACACAGGTGGTCAGGCAGTTCAGAGAGGAGACAAGAGCGGAAAGCAATTTGAACTCTCCAGTGCATGGTGCAGGGACTTCTTGGCTGGGAGGTCTGTACACACCAGCAGCTTATGCCTCGCTTTTGAAAGTGCAGAAAAGTGAGACAGATCGCTCATTGGGCTGAGTTGTCTGGTGGACTTGGGCAGCCCAAGCCCCGCCAGTGCGGGGGCGGAAGAGGGAGGGAGCTTGATCCTCTGCAGACCCTTCCAGAGGACATCGGTGGCCTTAGCTCTGCTGGTGACACGTGGTAAAGGGAAAGTTTTCATCCCTCTGCAGAGCCTCTCAGTGGTCTCTGTCCACTCAAGTGCCGCTGGTGAGGGGGCGGAAAAGGGAAGGATCCACGGTCCCACCCAGGGGACTTCGGTGGCCCTAGCTCCGCTAGTGACACACAGAAAAAGGGAAGTTTTCACCCCTCAGTGGACCCTCTCAGTAGTCTCTGGCTGCTCAAGTGCCGCTGGTAAGGGAGCAGAGTGGGAGGGAGCTCGATCCTCCGTGGACCCTCCCAGGGGGCTTCAGTGGCCCTACCTACTCTGGTGACACATGGAAAAGGGAAATTTTTCACCCCTCAGCAGAGTTTCTCAGTGAACCTCGGCCGCTCAAGCACCGCTGGTGAGGGGACGAGTGAGGGAGCTAGCTCCTGAGTGAAGACTCTTGGCAGACCTCAGTGACTCAAGAACCCATTGGTGAGGGGTTGGAAGAGGGAGAGAGATTGCTCTCCAGGCGGTGAACCCTGATGAAGTCAGGCAGTCCCCCATCCCACCCAGCCACCTGTTTTGTGCCTAATGAAAAGAACATGCCCTAGCAGGGTGGAACTAGAAAGGAGAGTGATTTTTCAACTGTGACTTGGGAAAACAGTAACCCCCACACTTTCTTGGGTTTTGAGCTAGGTGCTTCTCTCCAAAATTAGAGAATCCACCCGTGGGTAGAGTAGTGAAACAAGCCATTATTCAAGCGGAAACCAGAGGCTATACTGTTATCTCCTGATGCTAATTATCCACTGCTGGCCCATTTTTCACCAAAGGGCCAGATCCCTCCCCTGAAAGGGTTAAGTAACAGCTTCTCTAGACTGCTACCCAAGCTGAGGCCAGTGCCCAACTCCTGGATGCAACTTGGTAGAAAGTGCCTTCAGCCAAAGGATGAACCCCCAGTCCTGGAAGCATAGAGTGGTGAGGGAGTTCGTTTTTAGGGCTAAGGCCCACCTGGGTTGCGGAAGGTCCTGGTGTGCGAACAGGCCACTAGTATTTAGTAGGGAAGGGCCTGACCCCTCTTACACAAGAGCAGAGCAGCCAGGCAGGTCGCTCTCAGTTCTGTGTCACTCAGCGGCTCTGGGAAGGGCCTCTTCAATAGCCCTGAGGCTTTTACTTCATACTAAAAAGATAAACCCCATCCTTGGAGGTGTGGCGTGAAAAGAGTTGATGCCCTACTACAGCGAGTTGGTTTGGATCATCTGTTAAAAGCAGAATACAAAGGCCTGCCCTTGGTATCCAGGCAGTTGCCAAATTACAGGCTTGTGTTCTGGGAAGGAAAATCTCAACCAGAATCCCTAGCAATTGCACCAAAAGATGCCTTCCACCAGGAGCTTCCCCACATAAGCTGTGAAAGATCTCTGAATAACTTTTTAGTAAATCCCCTCTAGCAACAGATCAAGTATCCTCTGAAGTATACTCTCTTAGGCTTGCTGACACATGTTGTTATCTCACCCCAGCTAAATAGGTAACAAGGCTCAAGGATACCCTGGGAGAAGCATGACACTCCCCAAAGGCTGAGATTCCTGTTTACAACATTTAAGGGTTTAGAGCTCATTACAAAGGTATTGGAATAGCTTGATAACCGACCCTCTCATGTAAACCACAAGCAACAAAAAGTGAGAAAAACCTCACAGCTCTTCACAGTGCCTCCCACCTCATACTAGTAGTGGATAAAGGAGTCACATTCACAGAAGGGATACAACTCTGGGGAGTCTAATCAAGGGATCCAATCTCACTAATCTCTATTAAAAGATGATGAAGATGACAGGTCAAAGATAACCAAACTGGCTCAAAATCCTCTAACACATTACAGGTCCAGAGCACATATCCCCAGATCTGCCAAGGATCATCCCTCTGGAGTCCCAGAATTTAGCTCATAATCCAGTCCCTGCACCTCCGGTACTCGATAAAGCACATAGATGAAAAAGAACGAGCAAAAGATCACAGGAAATATGAAGGAGCAGAGAGAAAAGTCGCCGCCAAAAGAAAATACTCATTCTCCATCAACCAACACCAACTTACATGATATAATTAAACAGACAGAGGAAGAATTCCGAATATGGATTCTTAAAAAACTTAATGGAATTGAAGAGAAAATAGAAACCCAACATAGAGAAACCACAAGAAAAATACAGTAAATGAATTAAAAATTCTCCAAAGAAATTAAACAGTTTCAGAAAAAGCAAACTGAAATTGTGGCAATGAAGGAAAGAATCGAGGAACTCCATAATACAGTGTAAAGCCTCAAAAACAGGATGGACCATGCAGAGGAAAGAATCTAAGAGCTTGAAGATCATGCATATGCGCTAAACAAATCAGAGGAAGAAAGGGAACACAGAAACAAGAGACAAGACCAAAGTTTATAGGAAGTGTGGGATTATGTAAAAAAACCAAATCTCATATTGATTGGGATTCCAGAAGGGGAAAAGGAACATTCACAAGGGCTGGAAAACCTATTTCACGGATTACTAGAGAAAAATATGCCAGGCCTGGCTAGGAATCTTGTTATCCAAATGCAACAAGCACACAGAACTCCTGGGAGACTCAACGTGAAAAGGAAATCACCTCGTGACATGGTTATTAGGCAAACCAAAGTAAACATGAAAGAAACAAACCTCCATGCAGCGAGATGAAAGCAGCAAATGACCAATAAAGGAAAGCCTATCAGACTAACAGCAGACTTCTCATCTGAAACTTACAAGCCAGGAGGGATCCGGTGCCTATCCTTAACCTTCTAAAACAGAATAATGCCCAACCTAGAATTCTTTATCCAACAAAATTAAGTTTCATCAAGGAGGGAGAAATTATGTCCTTCTCAAACAAGCAAGGAAATTGCAAAATTTTGACCATCCCTACAGGAAGTACTCAGAAGTATCTCCCACTCTGAACAGGGCAATAGATTATCCCCAAAGTTAAATCTTAAAAGAATTAAAGGCTAGAACTTGAACTGCATGATGGCTCAAGGAGCAAGTCAAAGTAACAGGACTGCACCCAACAATATCAATGGAAATAACTCTAAATTTCAATCCTCTCAATAAATGTAAATGGTTTAAACTGTCCTCTGAAAAGGCATAGACTGCCAGAGTGTATAAAAATCCACACGCCTAGTATCTGCTGTCTACAGGAAACACATCTAACCCACAAAGATGCATTCTGACTGAAAGTCGAGGGATGGAAACCTATTATCCAGGCAAACGGAAGTCAAAAGAAAGCAGGGGTAGCTATATTATTTGCAGATAACATAAGCTTTAGAATATCAAAAGTAAAAAAGGATAAAGATGAGCACTTTATAAGGGTGAAAGGAAGAACTAACAAGAAGATTTAACAATTCTTAATATTTATGAAGCAATGCAGGAGTGCCCAATTACATAAAGCAAACCTTGTGTGTTCTAAAGAGCATGTTAAATTATACTGCCATAGTAGCAGGAGACTTCAACACTCCACTGAATGAACTGGATAGATTCTCCAAACAGAAAATAAGCAAAGAAATAATGGACTTAAACAAAGCTCTTAATCAAATAGACCTGACAGATCGCTACAGAACATTACACAAAAATAAAGTTGAATTTAAATTCTTCTCAGCTGCCCATGGATCCTTCTCCAAAATTGATCACCTACTAGGCCACAAATCAGATCTCCAATAATTCAAGAAAATATAAATTATACCATGTGTCTTCTATGACCAGAGAGTTATAAAACTAGAGTTCAATTCCTATAGAAACACTCAATGCTTACTAGCTATTATTGAAGAATTATTGGGTCAAGGGGGAAATTCAGAGGGAAATCACGAGTTTCTTTGAGAAAAATGATAATGGAAACACACCTTAACAACACCTGTGTGATACAACAAAATCATACCTGAGAGGAAAACTAGTAGCAATAAATGCTCACATCAAAAAAACAGAAAGATTAGATACCGACAATTTAAAAAATAGACTCAAGGAATTGGAAAAGAAGAGCAAACCAATTCCAATCGTAGTAGAAGAAAAGAAATTAAGAAGATTAAAGCAGAACTAAATGAAATGGAGAACAAGAAAATTATACGTAACATCAACAATACCAGAATCTGGTTTTTCAAAAAGAGAAACAAAATTGATAGCCCTCTTACGACACTGACAAGAACCCAAAGGGTAAAGACTCTAATTTACTCAATGAGAAATGAAAAAGTAGAGATCACAACAGACACCACAGAAATACAAAACATTACATTTGGTTAATATAAGAAACTATACGCCCCAAAACTACATAACAAGGAGGAAATGGACAAATACCTGGATTCTGACAACCTCCCTAAGTTCATCCAGGAGATAACAGAATTCCTGAATAGACCAATATCAAGCTTAGAAATTGGAGCAGTAATACCCTCCCCAAACACAAAAGTCCCAGAACAGATGGCTACATTTCAGAGTTTTACCAAACATAAAAAATCAACTCATACCTATACTACAGAAATCATTCCACAACATTGAGAAGGATGGTATCTTTCCTAACTCATTCTATGAAGCCAATATCACCTTAATACCAAAACCATGAAAGGAAACAACTATAAAAGAAAATTACAGACCAATATCCCTCATGAATATAGATGCAACGTCCTCAACAAAATTTTGGCAAACAGAATTCAGCATCACATCAAAAAAATAATTCACTATGACCAGGTGGACTTTATTCCAGGGATGCAAGGCTGGTTCAACATACAAAAATCTATAAATTCAATCAACCTCATAAATAAAAACAAAAACAAAGATCATATGATTCTCTCAATAGATGCAGAAAAAGCATTTGACAAAGTCCAACATACCTTTATGATGAAAACTCTTAACAAAATAGGCATAAGTGGCTCATACATAAAAATTATCAAATCCATATATGACAAACCAATGGCCAATATCATACTCAATGGTGAAAAACTGAAACCATTCTCCTTCGATCTGGAACTAGACAAGGATGCCCACTATCTCCTCTCCTATTCAACATAGTACTCAAAGAACTAGCTATAGCAATCAGGCAAGAGAGGGACATTAAGGGCATCCAAGTAGGGCAGATGAGACCAAACTCTGACTCTTTGCTGATAATATGATATTATACCTTGAAAATCCCATGGATTCATCTAAGAGACTCCTAGACTTGATAAATGAATTTGGTAAAGTCTCAGGATACAAAATCAATATACACAAATCAGAGGTATTCATATATGCCAAGAACAATCAAACTGAAACTCAAATAAAAAATGCAATACCTTTTACTATAGCCCCAAAGAAAATTAAATATCTAGGAATATATTTAACAAAAGATATGAAAGACTTATTATACAAGGAGGAGTACGAAACGCTAAAAAAAGAAATCGTAGAAGATGTAAACAGATGGAAAAAAACACCTTGTTCATGGATTGGTAGAATCAATATTGTTAAAATGTCAATATTACTTAAAGTCATCTACTGAATTAATGCAATCCCCATCAAATACCACATGCATTCATTACAGATCTAGAAATAATAATTCTGCACTTTGTATGGAACCAGAAAAAACCTCGTATAGCCAAAGCAATCTTAAACAAAAGTAACAAACTGGGAGGCATTAGTCTTTCTGACTTCAAGCTGTACTATAAAGCAATAATAATTTTAGTATATGTGCTGCCGAAGCAAGCACATGCAATAATAATTAAATCAGCCTCATACTGGCACAAGAACAGAAGAATTAATGTCTGGAATAGGACTTAGATTCCAGAGATGAAACCATCTGCATATGGTAACCAAATCTTTGATAAAGCAGACAAAAATATACAATGGGGAAAAGAATCTCTCTTCAATAAATGGTGCTGGGAAAACTGGATAGCTACATGCACGAGATTGAACCAGGATCCCCACCTCTCACCTCTCACAAAAATCCACTCAAGATGGATAACAAATTTAAACCTAAGACATGAAACCTTAACAATCCTAGAAGAAGAGGTTGGGAAAACCCTCTCAGACATTGGCCTAGGCAAAGAATTGTTGAAGAAAACCCTGAAAGCAATCGCCACAGCAACAAAAATAAACAAATGGGACCTGATCAAATTAAAAAGCTTCTTCACTACCAATGTAACTATCACTAGACCAAACAGAAAACCTACAGAATGGGAGAAAATATTTGCTCTTTATACCTCCGATAAAGGTCTGATAACAAGAATCTATCTAGAACTCAAAAGACTTAACAAGAAAATATCAAACAACTTCATCAAGGAATGGGCAATGGAAATGAACAGAAAATTTTCTAAAGAAGACAGAATAATGGCCAGCAAACATATTTTAAAAATGCTCAATATCGCTATTCATTAGAGAAATGCAAACCAAAACCACAATGAGATACCATCTAACCCCAGGGAGAATGGCCTGTATCAAGAAATCGCAAAACAACAAATGCTGGCAAGGATGTGGAGAGACAGGAACACTCTTACACTGCTGGTGGGACTGAAAAGTAGTGCAAACTTTGTGGAAAAGAATTTGGAGATATCTCAAAGAGCTAAAAATAGAAATACCATTCGACCCAGCAATAGCATTATTATGCATCTACCCCAAAGAGCATAAGACATTCTGTTATAAAGACATCTGCATCTGAATGTTTATGGCAGCACAATTCACTATATCTGGGACGTGGAAACAACCCAAGTGTCCGTCAATTCATGAGTGGATTATTAAAATTTGGTATATGTTTACAAGCAATATTACTCGATTCTAATGAATGACAGCACGCTAGCACCGCTTATATTTTCCTAGATAGAGCTTAAGCCCATTATCCAAAGTGAGGTGACATAAGATCAGAACAATGGGCTCCATATATACTTGCCATCAAATTGGTACTGACTGATTAACACTATGGTGCTCAAAGGGTGGTGGTGTTCACCAGGGATTTGGGGGTGGGAGGGGTAGACCCACATCGGTGGGATGTGGTGAACATTGTGGTGGGGAAAGGAACACCTCTAACCCATGCTAGGGAGAGGCAAAGATATAAAATATAACCAAAATGTTAAAAAAAAAGAAAAACAAACATTTGTTGTGTGTCAGGCAGATGGGATGGGGAGGAGGGGTTGGGTATATACATACATAGAGAGTGTGATGCGCATCATCTGGGGGATGGACACGCTTGATGCTCTGCCTCGAGGGAGGAGGGGAGACAAGGGCAATGTATGTAACCTTAAAGATTGTACCTCCATAATATTCTGAAATTTAAAAAATGCTGTATACCATAAATGCATGTAATTTTATTTGTGTATTATACCTTAATAAAGCTGAATAAAATTAAAAAAACTAATACACAAACACACATGCTATCTTAGGCCTACAAAGTATGAGGATAATCAATATCATTGTCTTCCATCTCCATATATTGTCCCATGGAATGTGTTCAGGAACAATCACACGCCTGGTGCTATGATAACCTATGATAAAAATGCATTATTTTGGAATACCTCCTGAAAGACCTGACTGATGCTGTTTTATAGCATTTTCTTTATAGGTAAAAGCAGTAGACTCTTAAATGATGATATGAAGTATAATATAGTAAAAACACAAGTCAGGAAATTAGTCATTCATTATCATTATCAAATGCTTTATATTAAACATATTATATGTGCTATACATTTAAATGACTGGCATCATAATAGATTCATTTATACAAGTATCACAAATACGTGAGTAAATGCATTGTGCTACAACACCACAACAGCTACAAGGTCACTAGGAAAAATCAAATTTACAGCTTCATTATAATCTTATGAAATGATCATAATATATATAATTTGTGATGGACTGAAACGTCATTCTCTATCACATTAATGTAGATAAAACTTTGCTTTTATCCCTCATAAAATACCCTTGCATAATTTTCATTTTATTCATAGGCCTTCTATTCTTTTTTAGTGTTGTAAATAGAATATTTATCTTTCTCTGTTGTTTTTTTTATTTATTTCATCATATATGGGGGTACAACTATTGTTAGGGTTACATACATTGCCCCTACCACTCCTCCCCTCCCCACATGCCA
>VBSM01003162.1:187209-208247 GCA_008086735.1 Cheirogaleus medius
CTCACAGCAACCTCAAACTCCTGGGCTGGAGTGATCCTTCTGCCTCAGCTTCCCAAGTAGCTTCGACTACAGGCATGCGCCACCATGCTCAGCTAATTTTTTCTATATATTTTTAGTTGGCCGATTAATTTCTTTCTATTTTTAGTAGAGATGGGGTCTCGCTCTGGTTTCGAACTCCTGACCTTGAGCAATCTTCCCACCTCGGCCTCCCAGAGTGCTAGGATTACAGGCGTGAGCCACCGTGCCCGACCTTTTATGTTCCTGAATTCTTTCGCTGAGCTCTCCCCATCTGTATCAGTTGATGGTGCCCAGAGGTCCTCTCTTTTGTAGTTTCTTGATCAGCCACTGTGGGGAGGTCTTCCACCACACTTGGAAGACACCCCTGATTGGAGGAGTTACTTCTGGAGCCTATTGTGGCCACTTGTGGGGAATTTTTTCCTTGACCATGGGTCTGACTGTTGGCCACTGACCGGGGGAGGAGATCCAGCCCCAGCGTTTTGATCAACTGAGTGACCTAAACTATTCTGGGAAGCAAAGTCTTTTATACTGCCCAGTTACGAACTTCACACATGCCCAGCGGGTTCTCCCTAGATCTGGGGAAGAGTGGCTTTTCTTGTCTCACCCCGCCTCCATGGGTGGAGCCTGCCACTTTTGGCAGGAGAGATGCGGCCTAGGGGTAGGAAGTAGCTCCCCAGTCTGCCCTGCACCCAGGCGCCACAGTGGCGAAACTCCCTTTTTGCTGTTATTCTTCTCAATAGTTCATTGATCGAGCCAGGCTTGGTGAGCCAATTGCAGATTGTGTAGGGGCAGAATTTGTCAGGAGAGTCTCTAGGCTTGGGGAGGGGATCTGCCCGCTGCACTGTATTGCATCACGGAGGCTGGGCTGTAGATCCCCTCAATGGCGACCACTTGCCCATTCGCAGGGCACCAGCACTGGGGGCGACTGTTTAGGAGGTGGCAGGTGTCAACCTGGGGGTTTGGGTCATCAGGACACCCCATTGCCTCCTCTATGCTGCCTTCCTTACCGCCTTTTCAGCCATCGTTCTCGCTCTTACTGACCCGCTTTATGCAGTCTTATTCACCTGATGCAGTTCCAGCTTAGATTCCACGACTTAGTGAACTGCTCTGTAGGGCTGGCCCTGCTTGTAACCAGAGGCAAGACATCAATCTGCCTCCCCTACTAACTCAGTACTGTTTCGTGCCATCCTTGGGTCATCCTAGCACAGGGCTCCTGGGAGTTTCCACTAATGACGGCACTCTCCAGCAACCTCTTTTCCTGCCGCTGTTTCGCACTAATTTCAGACAGGATCCTAGCTGGGTGGGTGTGGAGGTCAATGGGGAAGCAAGGAGTTCTCCTGTGGGTCTGATCTCACTTCACCCCCTGTCGCGGCGGGCTGGTGCCCTCCCACGTGCTCTATTGTTTGTTTTGCACTCTCCAGAGAATGTGATCTTATCTCCCGATCACCTTTTTTTTTCCTTTTTTGAGATTCTTGTGCTTAACCTCTGTGGATTCTCGATGCTGTCCTTGTAGGGCAGGATCCACTTGCGTGTAGGAGACCAAGATATATGTCTCCTTCTCCAGGAGCAGTAATCCGTGGGGTTACCTTTACTCCACCATTTTTTCCTCCTATATTTCTTGATTGTCATCAAGTTTTGGGATGCAATCACATTTACATCAAATCCTATATGATTGTGTATTGTTTTATAACCAGTGGCACAGTGTTTACATATTATAACTTTAAAACACATTTAAACATTAATTGGATAACTATATCCCTTATTCCTCATTTTTCATATGACTTCACTCTTTTTATGAGAAAATGAATGCTTATGTGTTCACATAGACAGAAACACACATCCGTATTATGTGTGGTAAAATATTCAAGAAAATACTCTCACGTAAAAGCATAAAAAAACTATAAATGTAGTATGTCAAATTGTTAGTAGTGGTTGTTTTGTATGATGGGTAATTTATTAGTTTTTTCATTTATATCTCACTGTTATGTTCTTCTGGTGGGTGAACAGGAAACTGATGACATATGCTTTCTATGTTACATGAAATACAGAATGTTCTAGCATCTTATAGTAGAAAAAACTGACCCAGTAGGGAAGGGGATGTAGGAAAAATCTTAGAGAGAATGACCTATAAATTGAGACCTTAAGAATGAGTAGGAGTTAGGAAGGTGAAAAGCCAAGGAAAAATGTCTCATATGGAAGAAACATATTTCCACATGCTATTTAGTGATTCAACAGAGGTGTGTAAAACCAGTGTATATCAATGTGATGAAGAAAAAGGACAACAAGGACACCTATTCCTGAAGTTTGATAAATTTGGCTTCACTTATTTCCTTCAATGGTTTTGAGAAGATCAGTGGCTCTCCAATTACTATTTGTGTATCTAATATATTTGAAGCTGTATTTGATAATGGGCAAGACAGGCAAACAAATAATATTCTTATTTGAAATAAGTCATTGTGACATTTCATATCGTTCAGAGAAAATATGAATTTTTTTAACTGCACAGATCTGAGTCATGCAAAGATGCTTGGCAAGTTTACGAATCTTTTTTTTTTTTTTTTTATAACAGTCCTTGTGATATGGCTCGGCAAAAATGATTTAAATTTTTTCCAAAATACAGGCAATAATTTTGTATATTTTCAGAATATTATGGGGGTACAAACACTTTGGTTACGTATGTTGTCTTTGCATCATCCAAATCAGAGCTATAAGCATGCACATCCCCCAGACAGCGTGCACCATACCTATGCCCTCCTCCCCTCTTCCACCTGCCCAACACTCAAAGAAGGCTACTTCCATATGTGCACATAAGTGTTAATCAATTAGTACTCATTTAGTGGTTAGTACATGTGGTCTGTTTTTTCTTTCTTGTGATATTTCACTTAGAAGAATGGGCTCCAGCTCCATCTGGGTTAATACAAGAGGTGTTAGATAACCATTTTTTGTGGCTGAGTAGTACTCCACGGTATACATTTACCACATTTTATTAATCCACTCATGTACTGATGGGCACTTGGATTGTTTCCAAAACTTTTCAATTGTGAATTTTACTGCTATAAACATTCGATTGCAGATGTTTTTATTATAGAATGCTCCTTTTCCTTTGGGTAAATAAATACCCAGTAATGAGCTTGCAGGATCAAATGGTTGTTCTACTTGTAGCTCTTTGAGGTATCTACATATCACTTTCCATAGAGGTTGTACTAATTTGCAGTCCCCACAGCATTGTATGAGTGTTCCCATCTCTCTGCACCCATGCCAACATTTGCTGTTTTGGGACTTTTTGATAAAAACGAATCTCACTGGAGTTGAGTGATATCTCAGTGTGGTTTAGATTTGCATTTCCATGATGATTAGGGATTTTGAGCATTTTTTTCATGTTTCTTGGCCATTATTCTATCTTCTTTTGAAAAGTTTTGGGTCATGTGTTTTGCCCACTATTTAATGGGGTTGTTTGATTTTTTTCTTGCTGATTTTCCTAACTTCTATACAGATTCTAGTTATCAGCCTTTTTCAGTTGTGTAACAGGTGAATATTTTATCTCATTCTGTAGGTTGCCTATTCACTCTAATGATAGTTTCTTTGGCTGTGAAGAAGGTTTTTAATTCGATCAGGTACCATTTATTAATTTTTGTTGTTGCTGGAATTGCTTTTCAGGTCGTCTTTATGAATTCTTTGCCTAGGCTGATGTCTATAAGAGTTTTTTCCACATTTTCTTCTAGAAATCTTGTGTTTTCATGCCTTGGGTTTAAGTCTATGATACATTGTGAGGTTTTATTTTTTTTTAATTTTTTTCTTTGTATAAATTCATGGCCTACAAATGCAATTTTGTTACATGCATAGATTGCATGGTGGTCACGTCAGGGTATTTGAGTATCTATAACCTGAATAACTTACATTGTATCCATTCAGTAATTTTTCATCATTCACCTCCATTTCACTCCCTCACCCTTCCAAGTCTCCATTGTCTATCATTCCACACTCTCTTTCCATGTGAACACATTTTTTAGCACCTGTTTATGAGTGAGAACATGCAATATTTAACTTTCTGTGTCTGGCTTCTTTCACATAAGATAACATCCAGTTCTATCCATGTTGCTGCAAAAGACATGATTTCATTATTTCTTATGGCTGAAATGTATTCCATTCTGGAAATATAGCAATGGAATATTTATCCAATCATCTACTGATGGATGGATGGTTAGTTTGATTCAAGATCTTGTCTATTGTGAATAGTGCTGCAATAAACAGGTATCTATTTGTTGAATTCATTTATTGTCCTTTGTATATATACCCAGTAGTGGGATTGATGGAATGAATGGTAGTTCCATTTTTATTTTTTTCAGAAATTCCAGTACTGTATTTTATAGATGTTATATTAATTTACATCCCCACCAGTACCGTACATGCATTACATTTTCTCTGGGTCCTCAAAGGTATTTGTTATTTACTGTGATTTTAGTAATAGCCATATTTCAGCATGGGAGAAGGTTCTCAAGGCTTCCATTGTTTGAACACTGGACCAATTCCCTTCTCTCTCGTTTTCTCAACAATTCCTCAGTTAATGTAAAACCAATCTCCCAGTGGAAAGCATGCAGTTTCTTTTTTCTTTGAGGGGTTGCAGCTACTGAAGTTAAAGATTGATATCCATGTACATAGCTTGAGCTTGGGATAAAATTCATTTATCTTGATCAAAAGGGTTGTACCTACTGAAGAATTATGTGTTTTTCACTCCCAGAAAGAAGAAGAAAATTGACTAGGACATCTTATTATTTTAGGGGGAGCCCTGGTACCTTTGATCATTGTATACAGTGATTTTTTTCACATGAGATCATTGTATTTTGCAGTACAGCAAAGAGAATAAAAAGCAAATGCTGGGTTTCAGTCGTAGCCACCTTGGCACTGAAGTGCTGGTGGTGCTATGACTTCCTCGCTTTCTTAAATATTATTTCCATGTTCCTGTCTTTGTTTCTCTCATCTCTTCCAGCACAGTCTTCCAGGGGACCATATCTTTATTGAGGACATCACAAAACCCTGATAACTGGTACAGCAGCAGGGTCCTGAAGAGCAGCAAAAAGGAGCTCCAATTCAGTGTTACAGAGACCTCAAGGAGGCTGCCAGCCATGAGTGCCAGCTGACATAAAGCTTTGGTAAGTTTTATTTTATTTTATTTATTTATTTATTTATGTATTTATTTATTTTTGCCTTCAGGGTTTGTTCTGTCAGGGTAACAAATGGGGCAATATCTGTATAATTTTCTTTTATTCACATTATTATTTTTTTTCATTTCTTTTTATTTCAGCATATTATGTGGGTAAAAAAGTTTAAGTTACATGTGTTGCCTTTCCCCTCACCCCCAGGAGTTAGAGCTTCAAGCGTGTCCATCTCCCAGATGGCACACTTCACACTCATCATTTATGTATATATCCATCCCCTCATCCCCCATACTATCTTCCCAATGCCCAATAAATGTTATTCCTATATGTCCCCTTAGGTGTTGATCAGTTAATATAAATTTGTTGGTGAGTATATGTGGTTCTTTTTTTTTGCATTCTTGGGATACTTCAGAGAATGTGTTCCAGCTCTATCTAGGAATATACAAGAGATGCTATATCACCATTGTTTCTTAAGGCTGAATGGTACTCCATGGTATACATATACCACATTTTATTAATCCACTCATATGTTGATTGGAACTTAGGTTGTTTCCACATCTTTGCAATTGTGAATTTTGCATCTATAAATATTCGAGTGCAGATGTCTTTTTTATAGAGTATCTTTTGTTCTTTTGGGTAGATGCCCAGTAATGGGGTTGCTGAATCAAATGGTAGATCTACTTGTATCGCTTTAAGGTATCTCCATATTGCTTTCCACAGAGGTTGCACTAGTTTGCACTCCCATCAACAGTGTAGAAGTGTTCCTATCTCTCCGCATCCATGCCAACATTTATTGTTTTGGGACTTTTTGATAAAGGCTTTATCAACATAAATAAGTGACATTTAATTGTGGTTTTTGTTTGCATTTCCCTGATGGTTAGAGATGTTGAACATTTTTTCATATGTTTGTTGGCCATTATTCTGTCTTCTTTTGAAAAGTTTCCATTGATGTCCTTTGCCCACTTGTTGATAGAGTTGTTTGATTGTTTCTTGCTGATTTTCTTGAGTTCTAAAGAGATTCTAGCTATAAGCCCATTATCAGATATGTAACTTGTGAAAATTTTCTCCCATTCTGGAGGTTGTCTGTTTGCTCTCATAATAGTTGCTTTGGCTGTGCAGAAGCTTTTTAATTTGATCTGGGCCCATTTATTTATTTTTGTTGTTGAAAAATTCTTTGCCTAGGCCAATGTCTAGAAGATTATTTCCAAGATTTTCTTCAAAAATTCTAATAGTTTCAGACCTTAGAATTAAGTCTCTTACCCAGCATGATTTGATATTTGTGAGAGGTGAAAGGTGTGGGTCCTATTTCAGTCTTCTACATGTGGCTATCCAGTTTTTCCAGCACCATATATTGAATGAAGATTCTTTTCCCCAGTGTATGTTTTTGTCTGCTTTGTCAAATATTAGATGGATATATGAGGATGGCTGTATATCTGGGTTCTCAGTTCTGTTCTGCTGGTCAATATCCCTGTTCTTATGCCAGTCCCACGATGTTTTAATTACTATAGCCTTGTAGAATGGTTTGAAGTCTGGTAAATTGATACCTCCTATTTTGTTTTTATTGCCTAGGACAGCTTTTGGTATATGGGATCTTCTCTGGTTCCATACGAAGCCTAAAATTATTTTTTCTATATCTGTGAAAAATGATGACGGTATTTTGTTAGGGATTGCATTGACTATGTAGATCACTTTGGGTAGTATAGACATTTTAACAATGTTTATTCTGCCTGCATATAAGCATGATATGGTTTTCCACCTGTTTACATGCTCTGCTATTTCCTTCCTCAGTGTTTCGTAGTTATCCCTGCAAAGGTCTTTTACCTCCTCAGTTAAATATATTCCTAGGTACTTTATTTTCTTTGTTGCTATTGTGAAGGGAATTGAGACTTTCATTTGGTTCTCACTTTGACTGTTATTGGCGTATAGGAATGCCTCTCATTTGTGTGTATTTATTTTGTATCCTGAGATTTTACTGAATTCATTTATTAGTTCAACGTGTCTCCATGTTGAATTCCTGTGTTTTTCTAGGTATAATATCATAACATCAGCAAAGAGTGAGAGTATGATCTCTTCTTTCCCCATTTGGACACCCTTAATTTCACTCTCTTGCCTGATTGCTATAGGAAGAATTTCCAGAACTATGTTGAAAAGAAGTGGAGATAGTGGGCAACATTACCTGATGCCAGTTCTAAGCGTGAATGCTTTCAATTTTTCCCTATTGACTATGATGCTCGCTGAGGGTTTTTCATATATGATTTATATCATTTTTAGGTAAGCCTCATCTATGCCTATTTTGTTAAGCGTTCTTATCATAAAAGGTTGTTGAATTTTGTTAAATGTTTTTTCTGCGTTTATTGAGAGGATCTTACGGTCTTTGTTTTTCTTCCGTTTATGTGGTAAATTACATTTATAGATTTGCATATGTTGAACAATCCCCGTATTCCTGGGATGATGCCAATGTGGTTGTGATGGATTATTTTCTAGATACGCATCTGGATTCTGTTAGCTAGGATTTTGTTGAGAATTATTATTATTATTATTTTCAGCATATTATAGGGGTACAAATGTTAAGGTTCCATACATTGCACTTATCCCCCCTCCTCCCTCGAATCAGAGATTCAAGCATGTCCATCCTACAATTGGTGTGCATCACACTCATTATGTATATATATACCCATTCCCTCCCCCCCATCTTCCCAACACCCAATAGATGTTATTCCTATGTGTCCACTTAGGTGTTGATCAGTTAATACCAATTTGCTGGTAAGTACATGTGATGCTTATTGTTGAGAATTTTTGCATCTATATTCATAAGAGATATTGTTCTAGAGTTTTCTTTTTATAGTGCAGCCTTTTCTGGGTTATTTTTTTTGATCAGGGTGATGTTGGCTTCATAAAATGTGTTGGGGAGGATTCCATCCTTCTCCCTGTGGTGGAACAATTTCTGGAGAACAGGCACTTGTTCTTCGTTGTAGGTGTGGAAAAATTCGGTTGTGAAACTGTCTGGTCTGGGACATTTCTTTTCAGGAAGCTTTCTAAATTTTTGTTTCAATTTCAGTAGTCGATATTGGTCTGTTCAAGAATTCTATTTTTTCTGGTTGAGCCTAGGGAGGCTGTGTGTTTCTAGAAATTTGTCCATTTCCTCCTCATTTCCAGTTTGTGTGCATAAAGTTTTTTGTAGTATTCATAAATTATATCTTGTATCTCCATGACATCCATTGTAATTTCTCCTTTATTGTTCCTGATGGAGCTTATTAGAGATTTTTCTTTTCTGCTTTTTGTTAGTCTGGCCAATAGGCATGTCAATTTTGTTTATTTTTTCAACTAACCAGCATTTTGTTTCATTAATCTTCCATATCATTTCCCTGTTGTCAATTTCATTTAGTTCTGATTTAATCTTAATGATTTCACTTCTTCTGCTGGGTTTGGGATCAGTCTGTTCTTCGTTTTTGACCTCTTTGAGTTGATTCTTTAGGTTGTCTATTTGTGATCTTTCTGAATTTGGGATATAGGCATTTACGGTAATAAACTTTCCTGTCAGGACAGCTTTAGCTGTGTCCAACCGATTTGATAACTTGTGTCTCCTTCATCATTTAGTTCAAAGAATCTTTTGATTTCCATCCTTTTTTCCTCATTTATGAAGTAATCATTCGACAAAAGGTTGTTTAGTTTTCACGACTTCGTATAGAAATGAAAGTTTATGTCAGGGCTGATTTCTACTTTTATTACACTGTGATCTGAAAAGATACGTGGCATAATTTCTATTTTTAAAATTTTTTGAGACACGCTTTGTGTCCTAGGAAATGGTCAATCTTAAACCAGGAGCTGATGAGAAGAACGTATATTTAGTGGTTTTTGGGTAGAAAGTCCTGTATATATCAGTCAGGCACATTTGTTCTAGAGTTGTGTTTAAGTCCATTATTTCTTTGATAATTTTATGTTTGGGGGATCTGTCCTGTGCTGTCAGTGGGGTGTTAATGTCTCAGGCTATTATGTTACTGTTGTTTATAAATTTGTTTAGATCAAGTAGAGTTTGCTTTATGAATCTGGTCACCCCTAAGTTGGGTGCATACATATGTAGAATTGTTATGTATTCTTGTGAACTGTACCCTTAACCATTATATAATGACCCTCTTTGTCTTTAATTACTTTTGATTTAAAAACTAAGTTATCTAAATCAAAACCTCCACGCCAGCCTTCTTTTGACTTCCATTTGCTTGAAATATTATTTTCCATCACTTTACCTTTAGTATACATGCATCCTTGCAGTTTAGATGTGTTTCCTGAAGAAAGCAGATACTTGGCTTTAAAGTTTTTATCCATTCGGCCAGCCTATGTCTCTTAAGTGGAGAATTCAAGCCATTCACATGTATTGAGAGAATTGATAGGTGGGGAAGATTTCTGTTCATTCTGTTTGGTTCAACTTTGTTTTCTCTCTTGAGCCACTGTTATATCTGGCCTTTGATCTGTAGCTTTTGAGTGGTTTTACATTCATGAGTGTTTATTGTGCAGAACCGTGGGTAACACCATTTTGGGTACTTCTGGGAGGGCTGGTATCATCTTGACGAATTCCCTAAATCTTTGCTTATCTGACAATGTCTTTATTTTTTTCTCCTTTATACATAAAACATAGTTTTGCATGGTACAATTTCTAGGCTGGGCATTATTCTGTTTCAGAAGAGTGAGAATGGGGCCCCAGTCTCTCCTTGCTTGTAAGGTTTCAGTAGAGAAGTCTGGTGTTATTCAGATTGGCTTTCCTTTGTATGTTACTTACTTTGTTCACTTTGCAGCTCATAGAAGGGCCTCTTTAGTTGATATTTGGTCAGTCTGATGACTGCATGTTGTGGTGTCTTCTTGTTTGCATTGAATATTCCAGGAGTCCTTTGAGCTTCCTGTACTTGGATACATAGATTTATAGCAAGGCCTTGCATATTTTCCTCTACTATATCTTCAAATAGCTTATCCATCTCTTGCATGTTTTCTTCTTCCCCTTTGGGAATCACCATAACCCTCATGTTAGGTTTCTTCATATAATCCCACATTTCTTTTTGGCTTTGCTCTTTTATCTTATTTCCCTGCTCTATCTCTGTGACACACTTATTTACTTGGAAGGTATTATCTTCAATCCTTGAGATTCTTTTTTCTGTTTGATCTACCTTATTCTTGATGCTTTCCACTGTGTTTTGTAGTTTCCTGAATAGATTTTTCATTGCCAAGAGTTTGGTTTGATTTTTCTTTAATAATCCAATTCCTTTAGTGAATTTTTCTTCCAGGTCCTGGAATTTTTTTTGCGGTTTCTTTGTGTTGGTTATTCATTTGTTCTTGCATGTCATTGAGTTTTCTTTACAATCCATGTTCGAAACTCTTCTTCTTTCATTTTAGTGTTCTGACTTTGGTTCATTTCCATGTCTAGAGAGCTGGCGTTCCTCTTTTGGGGTGTAGTTTCCATTTAAGTCTTCATACTTCCAGAATTATTTTGCTGATTTCTTCCCATGTGGATCAATTGTTGTTTCTTGCCTTTATAATTTTGTTTGGATAAAGACACACCCTCTTTAGTCTCTGTTTCTGTAGATGGTGTTTGTGCAAGTGATTCAACCACACTCTGTATGATGAGTCAGTAGATGCAGTAAAAGTGTGTGCAAAATGACCTCCCTGTCAGTAGGTGGCACTTCCTGAGAGGAGCATGTTGCAGTGTTGTTTTGGAGTCCTATAACCAGCTCTTGTTCCTCTGGAGTGGCACTCGTGTGCTTCATGTGGTGGGTGGTGCCCTTGGACTTCTAGGTGTGTTCTTATTATCCACCTCATTGTGGGCAGGTCTGGGTGTGAGTCTGGGCAGAGCTGGGTTGAGTAGGCCTGCCCTAAAGCACCCAAAATGCTATTAGATGGGGTTGAAGGTCTGTTCTCTGTTTCTGGGCAAAGCTGTTATGGAGGGGCTGGAATGTCCCCACTCAGCCAAAAACATTGCGTGTAGGGGTTGGGCTGTCTGAGACCTGCAGTCTGTAGCAGGACTTGCTCCTTTCCACCCTCCCCTACTCCTTGGCTTATCCTGAGCCTCTGCCAGCAGGCAGGACCTCACACCAGCAGATACCCCTTGGCTGTGATGTGGGCTGAGAGGTCTCCTGCCCAGGATCACAGCCTGGACTGAGCACATGGCCTTCCCGTGGGAGGAGGGTTGCCCCTTGAGCACACTGATCTTCCCCTGAAGGCACACACACCTTAGTAAGCTCATTCACAAATGTCCCTTTTGTGCCCCGGGGCAATGTGATCGAGACCTGGGTGTACGAGATCTGGTCTGCAGGTCTTACCCCTGAGCCCTGGAATTCAATCTCTGACCCCACCAGGGAGAGGAGTGCCCATCCTAAGTCACCCACAAGGTGCCTTAGCTGGATCTATGTCTCCTTGCCTCAGGATCTGCCCATTCTGGAGTCACCAGGCCACAGTATCTGGGAAGGCTGGCAAGTAGGGAGTTCAGAGTCTTAGTACCCCTCAGTCTGCTGTAGTGCCCCGGAAGGAAACATCCTGTTCCTGGGTGATGCCTCCAAGTGGTGGCTAAATTGTCTCTCTCAGCAACCATGGGTAGGGAAGGGGGAGGGGGAGAATGGAGCAATATGGTGCCTGCCAATCAGCTCTGGTCTGTGCACATGGAGGTGCCCTGAGGGAGCTGGGAGCCTGGTGTCCCATCCACAAGAGGCTCACCACTCACTGTTGGCAGTTGTCTCTGAGCTGATGTTAGCAGGTGTCTCCAACTGCCATGGAGCCCATCAGCATTCCTAGATGCAAGGGAGGTTAAATTTAACCACTCCACCTACCCTTGTCACTGGTCTCCACATCTCTTGGGGGAATTTCTTCTTCCAGTTCTCCTACACAACTTCTTCCTGTGGAATCTCCTATAGTCTCAGGTACCCTTCCCTCTGACCCTCATTCAATGTATGTTTGTCTGCTTTTTTTCACTTTCTTCTAAAATCTGTCTTTTTTGCAGAGACACTCTGGCTGGTGGTTTATCTTGTCTGCCATCTTGTTTCCTCCCTAAATTTCTTGACTATATTGAACTCTTACAAACTCTTCTTCAAGGCTTGGGGGTCACTGTCAGAAGACTACCTTTTCAGGAGCTGTTTCATCTTGTAGCTAAGCACTGTTACTGGTTTCCTCCTCCTGGCACTCTTTGATTGTGGCAGTGGAGTCTGGCTGTCAGGGCACTTTGGAGAGCTCATGAGAAGGGAGAGTGAGTTCTTCTTTTAGCTTGGCAATTGTGTACCCTTATTTCTCAGGCTCTTAAGCCTTTTAAGTCTGACTCAGATTCTGAAAGTGGTGCTGCTGCACCAATTCCAGCAGGGAAAGATTTGTAAAAACAGCAGACTCAGGATCTTGAGGTCATATATGACCTACCTACAGTTGATTCAGATTACTCAGGACCAGATCAACTTAATGTTGTCAATGTCCCTCCTGATACCCAAAATGAAGGTGTAGAGGTGAGTGAGGAAGATTTGGATTCAGAGTGAGAAGATTTAACTCCCCCACCTCCACTTAATTCCTCTGTGCCTCCACCCTATCGGCGTCTGCCAGCATATTCTTGCCTGGGAAGAACCTGAATTAGATCTTCCTCTTGTCCTAATTCTTAACCTCATTCTTTCTGTCCTTTATGTCCTCCTTGTATGTCTTTCTTACCTCAGCCTCCTGGTAGATCTCCACCACCACGACAAGTGTTTCCCACTTGGCAACCAGTCTCTCAAAGCTTACAGTAAAAGACCTTTCCCTGGCAACAAAGGGCAGAGTGGCTTTAGAGTTACCTGCCTTCTGTGATGGGCTGTTATTGCCCTCTGCCTGAATTTGTAAAGTTCCAACAGGTGTCTATGGTTCCCTTCCTGCTAATACAGTAGGATTAATTATTAGAAGGAGTTATTTGACTATTAAAGGTGTTAAAGTACATCTTGGAGTAATTGATTCTGATTTTACTGATCAAATTATGGTCATGATGAGTTCTGATGAAAAATATCATATTCAGGCAGGAGATCTTATTGCTCAGTTACTGACATTACCTTATATTCAAACGGGAAGTTCTGACATTCAGCATCAGGGAGGTTTTGGCAGCACTAGCAGAAAAGTCTTTTGGAAAACATTTATAAATGATCAACTGACCCAGGTTGAATTAAAATTAAATGGAAAGCCCTTTATCGGATTAGTAGACACTGGAGCAGATGTAACTATTATAGCAAAAAGATTTTGGACCTCGACCTGGCCTTTACAAGAAGTCCCCATGGTTTTGACCGGTATTGGAACTATGACTGGTATTTTTCAAAGTCAACAAATACTTAATTGTCAAAGACTTGAAATACACATTGCCACCTTTCAACCATATGTGGCTGACATTGCAATTAATTTATGAGGTCGTGACTTATTACAACAATGGGGTGCGTTTTTGAGTGTTATCAACCTTTCTACCTGGCTAAAAACATGCTGATGAATATGAATTTTAACCAGTGTCATGGTTTAGGAAAAAGGGAATAAGGTATGCCAACTTTTACCCAGCTGAAAGCCCATACCACTCATCAGGGTCCGGGATATCAAAATTTTGGGTAGAGGCCACTGGGAATTATGAGCACCACTATGCCTTTTCCTTAACTTGGCTCTCAGAAGAGCCAATTTGGATGGAGCAGTGGCCGCTAAATAAAGAAAAAACTCGGTGCTCTTCAACAATTAGTTACAGAACAACTTTAAGCTGGGCATATTGAGGAATCTCATAGTCCTTGGAATTCTCCAGTCATCATCATTAAAAAGAAATCAGGAAAATGGAGAATGTTGACAGACTTAAGAAAAATAAATTCTATCATTCAGCCAATGGGAGCTCTGCAACCAGAGCCACCATCACTGGCTATGATTCCTAAAAACTGGCATATTATTATCATAGATTTAAAAGACTATTTTTTCACCATACCTATACAACCAGCTGATCGAGAGAAATTTGCTTTTACTGTTCCGGCCTTAAATAATTCTGGGCTAGCTCAGAGATATCAATGGAAAGTCTTACTTCAAGGTATGTTAAATAGCCTATCCCTGTGTCAGCATTTTGTTAATCAACCCTAAAAACTTTTAAGAAAATACTTTCTTCAAGCTTATATCATTCATTACATGGATGATGTACTTTTCACTTGTTCTTCTGAGCAACAACTTACTTCCTTATTTGCCAGAGCTCGAATTGTTTTACAATCCTTCAGCCTAATCATAACTGAAGATAAAGTACAGGAACATCATCCTTTCTCATATTTGTATCTGATTATAGATCCTAAAATAGAAACACCCCAAAAGATTCAAATAAGAACAGATAAATTTCAGAATTTAAATGATTTTCAGAAATTGTTCGGGGATGTAAACTGGCTCAGACCTGTGTTATAAATCCCTACATATACTTTGAAAAACTTGTTTGACATTCTTAAAGGAAATCCAACTCTTTTTTTTGGCATCTTTATTGAGATACAATTTAAATACATAAAATTTATCTATGTTTACAATTCCAATTTAAAAAATATATTCACAGCAGTGTGCAACCATCACAATCTGTTTTATCATTCCCAAACAAAACTAAGTATCCATTAAAAATTTCCCATTTCCTCTTCCCTCTTTTCCCTGCATCCTATTTTCTGTCTCTATAGACTTGCCTGTTCTGGACATTTTACATAAATGGAATCATACCATCTATGGTCTTGTGTGACTAGTTTCTTTCACTTAATATAATCTTTTTAAAGTTTCATCCATTTTGTAGTATTAATAGTTATCAATACTTTATTCCTTTTCAATTTTGACTAAATTTTAAGCTTTATTTTTTATTTTATTTCAAGAAAATATGAAAGTATGAACATTTTGTTTACATTTTATATCTTTGCCTCTCCCAGCAAGGGTTGGAGGTATGCCCTTCCCCTCCACAATGCTCACCACATCCCTCAGATGTGAGTCTACCAATCCAACCCCCAAATCCCTGGTGAATACCACCACTTGGCATAGACTGGCAGAGTGGATAGAGATCCAAATCTTAATAGTCCACATAAACTTACAGAGGCAGCCAGTCAAGAATTGGCTTGGTTTCAGAGCCACATTCACCATTTCCAGCTCTCTAGAGTGGAACTGGAAAAACCAGTTGTTCCACTTGTATTTCCAGTGGAACATTCTCCATCTGCAGTTTTAACACAGGAAGAAAATATCATTGAGTAGATTTTTCTCCTGCATAAACAACAAAAGTGTCTGAGTACCTACTTAGACAAAATAGGTCATATAATATTTAAAGGAAGACAAAGGCTAAGACAAATAAATGGATATGATCCTAATAAAATTGTAATACCTTTAACTGATCTCCAAATTCAAGGGGCATTTCAACAAAATTTCAATTGGCAGGTTGGAATAGCGGATTTCATAGGGACAATAGATAATCATTATTCTAAACATAAACTTTTCCAATTTTTAAAATGAACCACCTAGATTTTGCCAAAAATAATTAAAAATACTCCTATTTTAACTGCCCTCATCTTTTTTACAGATGGAAGTAGCAATGGCAAGGCCGGATATTCAGGGCCTTTAACCAAAGTGTGGCAAACACACTTTAAATCAGCACAAAAGGTGGAATTACAAGCTGTAACTCAATTATTGTAGGATTATACTTTGCCATTAAACATTGTCTCTGATTCTTAGTATGTAGTACAAGTGGTGCAAGCCTTGGAAACAGTGACACTCAGATGATGATTAATTCATCATTATCTACCTTAGTTTTGAAGTTACAAAGAACTATTTGTGATAGACAATTTCCTCTTTTTATAACTCATATATGATCTCATACTAAATTACCTGGACCTTTGGTTGCAGGAAATGAAAAAATAAATCAATTGCTAATAGGCAGAGTTGAAGAGGTTAATGCTTACCATAGATTAACTCATATTGTGCAATTTGCACCATCTGGGGGATGGACACACTTGAAGCTCTGACTCCGGGAGTGGGGGAAGGCAACACATGTAACATTAACATTTCTACCCACATGATATGCTGAAATAAAAAAAATATTAAAAAAATAAATTAGTTAACTCATATTAATGCCAAAGTGTTGGCTCTTAAGTATAACTTATTCAAAATCAAGCAAAACACATTGTATCACATGGCCCAACTTGTAAAATTATTAATCAGCAAATTTTTCAACAGGAGCCAATCCTCAAGTAATTTATCCAAATGAATTGTGGAAAATGGGTGTGACTCATATTCCAGAATTTGTAAAATTAGGAATAGTACATGTTATAATAGATACCTCTTCTCGCATGAGACTGCTTAGGCTCTGAGGTTGGATCATGCTTTGCCATACTCCCAGATCACTGACATATGTCTCCCAAATAGGCAGTTAACATCTTTCCTTATTTCAGGCTTCTGCTAAGGCAATTCCTTCACCTCCTATCCTCTCACAGCCTCAAACATAGCATCCCTAAGTCCCACTGGTCTTAATACCATCACTTCACCTCTTTGGTTAGGCACATTCCTAGGTATTTTATTTTCTTTGTTGCTATTGTGAAGGATATTGAGTCTTTGATTTGGTTCTCAGTTTCACTGTTGTTGGCATAAATGAATGCTACTGATTTGTGTGCATTGATTCTTTAACCTGAGAATTTGCTGAAAGTATTTATCAATTCCAGTAGTCTCTTGGTAGATTCTTTGGGGTTTTCTAGATATAAGATTATATCATCTGCAAAGAGAGATAGTTTGACCTCTTCTGCTCCCATTTGGATATTCTTGATTTCCTTCTCTTGTCTGACTCCTCTGGGTAGGACTTCTGGTATTATGTTGAACAGAAGTGTTGGTAGAGGGCAACTTTGTCTGGTACCAGTTCTAAACAGGAATGCTTTCAATATTTCCCCATTCAGTATAATGTTGGCTGTGGATTTCTTATATGTGGCTTTTATCATTTAGATTTAAGTTTCATCTATGCCTGTTTTATTAAATATTTTTGTCATAAAAGGGTGCTTTATTTTTTGAATACTTTTTCTATGTGTATTCACAGGATCATGTGGTCTTTGTTTTTATTTCCATCTATGTGGTGAATAACATTTATAGATTTGTTTATGTTGAACCATCCCTGCATCTCTGATATGTATCCCACTTAGTTGTGATGGATAATTTTTTTAATGAACAGCTGAATGTGGTTTGCTAGGATTTTACTGATAATTTTGCATCTGTATTCACAAGGGATATTGGTCTTAATTTTATTTTTTTGTTGAGTCTTTTCTTGGCTTATATATCAGGGTGATGTTAGCATCATAAACCACATTTGAGAGGATTCCTTCCTTCTCATGTTGTGGAATAATTTCTGCAGGATAGCCACCAGTTCTTCTTTGTAGGTCTGGAAAATTCAGTTGTGAATCCATCTAGTCCAGGACTTTTTTTTAGAAAGGTTTTTTATTAGTGTTTCAATTTCATTACGTGATATTCATTTTTTCAGCAATTCTTTATCTTCCTTATTGATCCTAGGAAGGCTGTGTGTTTCTAAGAATTAGTTCATTTCCTTTATGCTTTCAAGTTTATGTGCATAGAGATTATTATAGTTTTCAGAGATGATATTCTGTATTTCTGTCACATCAGTTGTAATTTATTCTTTTTCATTACTGATTGAGCTTATTAGAGTCTTTTCTTTTCTGCATCTGGTTTATCTACCGAGAGACCTCTTAATTTTACCAGTTCAAAGAACCAACTTTTTTTATTAATCGTCCATATGGTTCTTTTTGTCTCAATTTTATTTATTTCTGCTCTGATCTTGGTTATTTCTTTTCTTCTGCTAGGTTTGTGATTGCTTGGCTCATTTTCTTCTAGATTTTTGAGATGTTTCATTATATTGTTGATTTGTGATCTTTCTGTCCTTTGGATGTAGGTATTTTTGGCTATGAATTTTCCTCTTAGGACTTCTTTAGCTCTATCCCACAGATTTCGATAACTTGTGTTACCATTGTCATTTATTTCAAATAATCATTTGATTTCTATCTTAATTTCTCCCTTGATCTATCATCAAGCAGTAGGTTGTTTAGTTTCCATGACCTTGTATAGAGACAAGTGTTTCTGTTGTAGTTGTTTTCTAATATTATTCCACTGTGGTCTGAGAAGATACATGGTATAATTTCTATGTTTTTAAATTTACTGATACACATTTTATGAGATAGTATGTGATGAATCTTAGAGAATGTCCCGTGAGCAGATGAGAAGGATGTGTATTTGGTGGTTTATGGATAGAATGTTCTGTAAATGTCTGTTAGGCCCATTTGTGCTAGAGTTCTGTATATGTCTCTTGTTTTTTCCTGTTTATTTGATATTTGGAGGATTTGTCCAGTTATGTCAGTGGGGTGTTGAAGTTCCTGGCTGTTATGTTACTGTTGTCTATAATATTGTTTGGATCCAGTAGTATTTGCTTAATGAATTTGGGCCTTCTTCTAGTAGGTGTGTCAATATTTAAGATTGTTATATCTTCTTGTTGAAGTGTTCCCTTTACCATTATATAATGACCATATTGTCTTTCATTAATTTTGTTGATTTGAAGACTAAGTATCTGATATGAGTATTGCTACACCAGCTTTTATTTTGGTTTCCATTAGTGTGGAATATTGTTTTCCATTCGTTTGCCTTGAGTCTGAATTATTCCTTGTAGGTTAGATATGTTTCCTGAAGATGGCATATACTTGGCTTGTGTATATTTTTCTGTTCATTCAGCCTATGTCTCTTCAGTATGCAGTTAAAGCCATTCATGTTTATTGAAAGAATTGATAAGTGGGGTGAATTTCTGTTCATCCTGTTAGCTTGAACTTTGTTGCTTTGTTTCATCTCTTGACACATTGTGATTTCTGGCATTTAACCTTTAGCTTTTTGGTAACTTTACATCTGTAAGAATTTATTTTGCTGATCTGAGGATAATAGAGTTTTGAGTACTTCCTGTAGGGTGGATGTTGTTTTCAGGAATTCCCTCAGTGTTTGGTTGTCTGAGAAAAACTGTATTTTCCTCTCATATACAAAACTTAGCTTTGCAGGATACAAAATTCTCTGCTGCCCATTATTCTGTTTGAGAACACTAAGAATATGTCCCCAAACCCTTCTGGCTTGTAGGGCCTCAGATGAGAAACCTCCAGTTATTCTGATGGGTTTTCCTTTGTAACTTACCCGCTGTTTTCATCATAGGTCTTGTAGGAGCACTTCTTTAGTGTTTTTTTTTTTTAAGCCAGTGTGATGATTATGTGTCATGGTGTATTCCTCTGGGTGATGAATCTCCCAGGAGTCATATGAGCTTCTTGTACCTGGATATCTAGATTCCTACCAAGGCCAAGGATATTTTCCTCAACTTTTCCCTAAAATAAATTATAAAACAATTATATATTTTCTTCATCACCTTCAGGGATGCCAATGATTCTCATGTTAAGCTGCTTTACATAATCCCACATTTCTTGTACGTTTTGCTCATTCCTCTTATTTCTCTGCTCTATCTTTATGCCTGATTGGTTAATTGACAGGTGTTGTCTTCAGTCTCTGAGTTTCTTTCTTCTGCCTGATCTAACCTATTCTTAAGGCTTTCCTCTGTGCTTTGTAATTCCTTGAATGATTTTTTAAAAATTTTTCAGCATATTATGGGGGTACAAATGTTAAGGTTATGTATATTGCCCTTGCCCTTTTCCCCCCTCAAGTCAGAACTTCAAGTGTGTCCATCCTCTAGTTGGTGCACATCACACTCATTATGTATGTATATACCCATCCCTTCCCCCCAACCTGCCCAACACCCAATAGATGTTATTACTATTTGTCCATTTAGGTGTTGATCGGTTAATACCAATTTGCTGGTGAGTACATGTGGTGCTTATTTTTCCATTCTTGGGATACTTCACTTGACCACTTCGGTACGAGCGTCAACTATAGTCGACAGCCACAGATGAATGCACACAGCCGAACGTCGACTTTAGCTGACAGCCGTGATATGAAGGCACACAGCCAAGTGTCGATTTTAGTCGACAGCCAACAGCTTTTACTTTTACAGCTTTTATCTCTGCAGTTGCACTGGGTACATTCAGCTAATAAGTTACTACGAATCTTTGACCTTTTAACAAGTCCTTAGTAGGAGTTATTATAGTTCTTTTCCTAAAGTTGCCTGTAGAGTAAAACAAGCTTTCAGTGCTGTAAAGCTTGCTCATCACACAAGAGCAAAACGGATTTGTCATCAATGCACAGCACAAACTATCGTATGGACTATGAGTGCTGGCTGTGGGCAAGGTTTTGCTGCCAGTGAGCACAGTACCAAAGTGGTTAATAAAGGCCACTCTCACTGGAGATAAGTGATATCTCATTGTGGTTTTGATTTGTGTTTCCCTGATGATTAGAAATGTTGAGCATTTTTTCATATGTTTGTTAGCCATTGTTCTGTCTTCTTTTGGAAAGTTTCCATTCATGTCCTTTGCCCACTTTTTGATAGGGTTGTTTTATTTTTCCTTGTTTATTTTCCTGAGTTCTAAATAGATTCTAGTTATCAGCCCTTTATCAGATTTTCAGCTTGTGAAAATTTTCTCCGATTCTGTGGGTTGTCTGTTTGCTCTCTTGACAGTTTCTTTGGCTGTGCAGAAGCTTTTTAATTTGATCAGGTCCCAGTTTTTTATTTTTTATTTATTTATTTTTTTAGATTAAAAATGCTTTATTAAATATATATTAGAAGCATTATACACACACACACACACACCCCTCAATTTTCAATGCATACATGAACCAGGTCTCTTCTAACCATTAGTGAAATCAGGAGTGGCTAGAGATGAATGGGTAACACTCATTGCATCCTACACTAAAGTATTACATTTGACCAAACATCATAATTAGGATGATTCT
>VBSM01003162.1:208347-221782 GCA_008086735.1 Cheirogaleus medius
TGATGTTGAAAGGCGGTTGCTGGGCTCAGACTCTCCCCCTACCGCGCCCACTGCAGCGGACACCGGGCGGTTAAAAAGATTCCTTTTCCTGAGGTCCGAAAGGCCAAGGCCATTTAGGGCAGAAGGGGAGCCTGAAAGTCGCCTCCTGCGCAGCCCTCCGCTATCTACGGAGCGGCGGGGTGGGACAGGGAAGCAGCTGCTGAGTTAAGGACCCACCCCCTCTCCCAACTGCTTCAGCGGGGCGCTGCGGAGAGTCCAAACCACTGCCCGCTCCAGACTCTGTTCTACTCCGTTAGTCTGTCCACTCTACCACCTCTCACCAACTTCGGGCACTTCCCCACCTGTGTGAGTGTGGGGTTGGTGAGGGAAGGATCTACTCCCTGCGCACAGCAGTAGCGATGCCTCCTGGGGCCAGCCCGCGGGGCGGTAGCCGCGCTGACATGCTCCCTCCCCACTGCTTAATCCCAAGTCCCTGAGTTTTGTGGAAGATTTTTCGGTTCACCTTTGCGTATTGCCTATGTTGTCCGTATCCCGGTGTCTCTCTGCAGTCTTGCGAAGCCGATCCAGTATAAATGCAGATCTCTTGCGTGTGGTTGTCTCAGTTTTTTTATTTTTTTGATGCTGTGATTGCCTTTGCTGTCTTCTTAATAATTTTTTTGCCTAGGCCAATGTCTAGAAGAGTATTTCCAACATTTTCCTCTAGAATTCATTTCCAGAATTTCTGTTTTATTTTTCTTGAATAATTCAATTCCTCTGGTGAATTTTTCATTCATTTCCTCCATTTTTTTGTGGCTTCCTTGTGTTGGGTTTCTGTGTTGTGTTTTATGTCATTAGGCTTCCTTACAATCCATATTTGAAGTTCTTCATCTGTCATTTCAATATTCTGCTTTTGGTAGGTATCCATTCCTAGGGAGCTGGTGTTCTCTTTTGAGGATTAATTTTTGCTCTGATTCTTTATATTTACAGAGTTCATTCACTGGTTCCTTCTCATCTAGAACATATGTTGCTTCTTACTTTTGGAATTTCTTTTGTTTAGACAATGGCTCATGCAGTTTAATCTCTGAATCATTAGGTGGTGCTTATTGTTGATAATTCAGCACACACTCTATTATTCAGGCAGTAAATTCTCTAAGGGATGTGCACATTTACCTCCCTGTCAGTAGGTGATATTTGCTGGATTGAACAAGTTGCACTGTTGTGTTTGAATCCTGCAACTAGCTCTAGCTCCTCCAGAGAAGTCCTTTAATGCCTCTGGTGGTGGGTGGGGCCTGGGGTGTTCCAGGTGGGGATACCCCACCAGAGGCAGGTGGGGTAATGAGACTGGGTGGCATTAGGTTGGGTGAGCTTTCCTTCCAGCTAAACAAATGCTAGTAAGTTGTATGCAGGGGTTAATGTTCTGTTCCCCACCTCTGGGCTAAGCTTCCTGGGAAGGGCTAAAGTGTCCCCACTCAACCAGAGAGTCTGCTCTCTATCCCCAGAAAACTCTACTAGGGGACACTCCCATTAGGGGAATAGTGGCAGCTCAAGGATTTATTGGATCAAACTGAACATCCTATTAAGATGAGTGGTAAGTGAGGAAGTTGCTCTGATTCAGCATGAAGCATCACAGGCATTTGGTTGCCATGTAATCCTGTACTTATGCAAATTGAGTCTCCCACGTTTGGTAAACTCCAATATATCACTTCTTTGGGGAGGGGAAGGAGGCACACTTACAGAGCCCTGCTATTCTGTGTTCCTTCACACCTGCCCTTTTGGCACAGGCTATCACTAGCTACCCAACTCTGAAACTGGGACATCTCCCCAGTGCCTCCTCACCCACCTCCTGTTCTGGCAGCAGGTGGATTCCCCAAACACCTATAGGAGGAAGTTTACAAACTGAGGCTGCTCTGTCAGCTTGGGGCAGAAATGCTCCCCTGATACTGAAAGTAGGGCACTCAGCCCAGACCACTCCAACAACTGCTATGTTGTGGGGGAAGGGGCCATGGTCTTTCTGTATCACTCTTGAGCTGGGGTGAGCACCAGTTCACCCTCCTTCTTTCCATGGCTGTGGCACAGTAACCGTCCTCCTCTCCAAGCCCCAATGATGACTAATCTGTTCAAGGTAGGCTTGGCCAGGAGGGCACTCCCCTTTGCTTGTGGCAGGCTTGGTCATTCAGTGTGGGCTCAGCTGAGATCACACTCCCCGTTGTCTGAGGCAGGCTCCGTCACCCAGCACAAGGCACTTTAGAAGTTGCTATGGGGTAGGTGCAGTCACATGGCTATGAGCTGCTTGAGCCGAAGTTACTTCCTGGGATGCCATGAGTGGAGGTGATGCAGAGGAGGGGGAATTCAGATGCAGGGATGCTGGCTTTCTGGTTCCTTGTGGCAGTCCCCCACAGGATGAGAGCCCGATTCCCTGTTGCACACCTGAGGCACCCATGCAATGAAGGGGAAAACATCCCTTGCCCTTTCCCCAGGATCTGAAACTCCTTTGACTTGGTTCATGCCAATTTCTCCCTTCTCTCCACCTCTGTCTCAGCTGTTCAGCTCCTGCTGGTGGTGTCCTGGACTTCACTGGTGTCACACCCTGTAGTTCACCCCCAATTAGCTATCACTCTCCACTCCACTCAGTCCAACCCTCAACTCCTCTACTGGGAATTTTTGACAAGCCTTGACTCTAGTTGGACATCTTGAACTCCCTCCTATTTCTCTTTCCACTCACTCTGACCATACTTCATTTATGTTATATTTGCTGAGATGATGATGCCATTACTAAAGACAAAGACATTCTCCTACCACCTGGAAAATCCAGGTAACTCACAGTAGTATAGCATCCACATGAAGTGTTGTAATGTGCTGAACAAAACCTCAGAGGATGTATGTGTCCAGGAATTATCCATTTCCTATAGGATTTACAGGTTTTTAGTGTATAGCTATTTATACTAATTTAAGATGATCTTTTCTATTTCAGTAGTATCAGTTATATTATCTCCTTTCTCATTTCTGATTTTGTTTATATGGGTTTCCTCTCTTTAATTATTGCTTGGTCTAGCTAGCAGTTTACTGATTTTGTTTACTTTCAATAAGACAGTTTTTTTCATTGATCCTTTCTATTTTTTATTAGTCTCTATTTCATTTAGTTATCCTCTGATATTTATTATTTCTTTATTTCTACTAATTTTGGGTTTAGTGGGTTCTTGCTCTTTCAGACCTTGAGGTGCATGATTAGATTATTTATTTGAAATCTTTCTACTTTTTTGGTGTAGGCATTTATTGCTATAGTCTTCCCTCTTTAGCACTGCTTTTGCTGCTTCCCATAGGTTATAATATGTTGTGTTTCCATTTATTTGTTTCAAGAAATATTTTTATTTCCTCTTTAATTTCTTGCTTAACCCTGTGTTCATTCAGGAGCATGTTGTTTAATTTCCATGTATTATACAGTTTCCAAAGGTCTTCTTGTTATTGATTTCTAGTATTATTGCTTTGTAATCTAAGATACTTGATATGATTTTGATCTTTACTGATACTAAGTATTTTACATGTATGGGGTACATGTAAGTGTTTGGTACATGCACAGAATTTGTAATGATGAATTCAGAGTAATAAATACTCATCACGTTGAGTATTTATTATTTGTATGTATTACTATGATTTATATAGTCAGTCATCATTTTGCAATCATCTCTATCTATCATCTATCTATCTATCTATCTATATCTATCATCTATCTATCTCTTCCTGCTTCTCTACTCTCATTTGAATTATAATCTATTACTGTTATTCATTTCTATATTCAAATTGTCCCAAGTTTGACAAGTGGGAGCCTCATTAAACTAGTCCCTTGACATCTTGACATATCTTTCTTCATTTTGAGTACCCAATATCTGGTGAAAAACATGTTCCAGGTTTATCTTGTTTTTCTCCCTCAGTCCAGAAACAGGATTTTTCTCCAAGAAGCTTTTCTTCCTTTTACTGGAAAAAGGTATTTGAAAACAAAAATATGGATGCTATGTGTGATCATTTGTACTGAGATACCATTATTCTTAGGACTTCTTAGTGGAAAAAACTATGAAATATTTTTTTTCCTTGGGATATTGGAAAAGCTTTTCTTGTTGCAGTTGCATTGCTTCTGTACCCCTCTTTGGTTTTCTACCAATAATATTATTAATAAATTACAGTTATGTGAACACACTGTGTAGTCTCAAGCCTTCCTTTTGTCACTATAGCTCCTTCTAACTGGAATTTCCTTACTCCATGGCCTGCCTGAAAAACACGTAACTCTCAGTTTAAACATCATCTCCTCTGTGAAGTTTCATAACACTCCCTCATTAGAATTGAATATTCCATCCTTTTGTCTTCCTACTCTACCCCAAACAGATGTCCACATTCTCCAGTAAGTGAAGGCTGGAAGCAAATATTACCATTTTAGTTAGAATAACTATTAGTGAAGGAAATAAAAGTAGAAAGAAAAACTGAATGAGTAAATAAACCATCCAGTTGGTTTTTCAAGTTGTTTATTGCCTGCTGGTGCTTGATCTCACCCAATTAATAGAAATACACACATATGTGTACACACACTCCTTGACCTTGGAGAAGGTCCTACTAAAACTTTCCAGGACAAACCTAGCCCCCAAATGTTTTCTCGAAGTACTGGGCCACAGCGAGGGTTAAGTGATCATTAAAGGGCCCAGACACAACCTGGATGCCTAGAGGAAGTCCTTCGGCATTCAGACCCAGTGGGCACTGGGTCACAGGTAAACCCAAGACACTGAAGATATCTGAAGGAAATAGATAAAAATAATGTGAGAAGTCAAGGCCAGTTCCTGAAAACTTCTATCTACTTTTATTTGGTTTATTAATTATATTCATAATTATGAATGTTATAGCTTCAAACATATAATTATAGTTTACTACCTGCTAAGGATTCATCTAGGGACCTTATGTGCATTAAACATTTGAATCATCACAACAAACCCATTATATAGGAGCTTTAATTATCCCTAATTTACCAATGAAATAACTAAAGAATAGAAAAGTTAGGTAAAATGCCCAAGGTTACTTGGCTAATAAAAGTTGGAATCTGAATCTGAATGCAGAAAATGTGAATAAGAGCCTGAATGCTTTCCCACTATGATATTCCTAACTTGTCCTGTGTAGCATTTTCAGAAAAATCACAGTAAATGTCAGGTGGGGTAAAATGTTCTCAAATATATTGATTTACTTTTTACTTATGAACTGTTTGTAATGTCAGTTTCCACTAATCAAGAGTTGCAGTTTTTAATTACTTACCTAATTCTTGCTGTTAAAAAGATTTCTTACAGCATAATTTACATAAAATGAGATTCTCCCTGTTACAACTGTACAGTTCAATGTCTGATAATACATTTACAGAATTGTGCAATCATCACCACAACCTAAGTTTAGAACATTTCAACAACCCCCAAAAAAGCTCGATACCAAATAAGAGTTATTTTCCATTTCTGGATTTTCCAACCCCCTAGAAACTAAGAATCTACTTTTTATCTCTATGGACTTCATATTCTGGTGATTTCCAATATGTTGAATTAGATAATACATAGTGTTTTGTATAATACATAGTGTCCAATTTCTTCTAATTAGCATGACATTTTCAAGGTTTATTGAAGTAGTTCTTTTTTATTGCCAAAGACAATTGGTTGAACACTTTTTGTGTATTACAAATTACATTGTTGTCAACATCAGCAAAATTTTATATATATATATATTTATAATTCTTTGTATGAGCATATATTTCCATTTCTCAAATGTGTATACATGAGTAAAATTGTTGGATCATATAATAAATTTCAATTTACCATTATAAAAAAATGTCAAGCTGTCTAGGAAAGACCCTGCACCAATTTTGCATTAGTTTCAAGACCTCAGAACATAGGCAGCAGCTCTGCCCAACTAGACAACCCAAGAATGATGTTAGACTGTCCAGGGTGGTTACCAGCAGTTCATCCAAAATTGCAGATATGAATAAATAGAGGAAGACTATCACAGCCAAAAAGCACCTGCAAAGTCTGGATGATGTGACTATTTCCTCAAATTCGTAGACATTTACACAAGAACGAAGGATTTTCAAACAATTGGGAAAATATTAAACCACTAAATAAATAAACTAATAAAGCTCCAATTATGGACCTTGAAGAAATGGAGTTCTATGAAATGATTGAACAATAATTTAGACTAATCTTCTTAAACTAGTTAAGGGAAGTTTAAGAAAATATGGATAAAAGATTAAATAAAAATTGGAAAACAAGGAATGAACCAAATGAGAAGTTTTAACCACTTCGATACCGTGCTCACCGGCCATGAAACCTTGTGCACTGCCGGCACTCATAGTCCACACAATAGTTTGTACTGTGCATTGATGATGAATCCATTTTGCTCTTGTGTGATGAGGAAAGCTTTAAAGCACTGAAAGCTTGTTTTATTTTACAGGCAGCTTTACTTGTAATGTAAATCAGAATAGGTAACATATGCATATATATTTTCATTATGTTATTTTTAAATGTTCACAATTTTATTTTGATAAATGAAAAATTAGAAAATTCATATCACGGCTGTTGGCTAAAGTTGACACTTGGATGAGCACCTTCATATCACGGCTGTAGGCTAAAGTCGCTGTGCACATTCATCGGTGGCTATCGACTATAGTCGATGCGGGGCTGCACACATTTATCTGTGGCTAAAGACCATAGTCGACCCTGGTACCAAAGTGGTTAAAAAGGAACACTAAATAAAACCAAAGAGAAATCCTGGGATAAATAATATAACTGCATATTGCATTCCACAGAGGTTGTACAAGTTTGCAGTCCCACCAGCAGTGTATGAGTGTTCCTAACTCTCGGCATCCACGCCAGCATTTATTGTTTTGGGAATTTTTATTAACCAGTTCGGTATGAGCATCCACTGCAGTCTACAGCCACAGATGAACATGCACAGCCTAGTGTCAACTGTAGTCGACAGCCACAGATGAACGCGCACAGCCGAACGTTGACTTTAGCCGGCAGCCATGATATGAAGGCACACAGCCAAGTGTCGACTTTATTCAATAGCCAAAAGCTTTTACTTTTACAGTTTTTATCTCTGCAGTTGCAGTGTGTACGTTCAGCTAATAAGTTACTATGAATCTGTAACCTTTTAACAAGTCCTTAGTAGAAGTTATAATAGTTATTTTCCTAAAGCTGCCTGTAAAGTAAAACAAGCTTTCAGTGCTTTGAAACTTTCCTCATCACACAAGAGAAAAACAGATTCATCATCAATGCACAGCACAAACTATCTGTGGACTATGAGTGCCAGCTGTGGGCAAGGTTCATGGCCGGTGAGTGTGGTATCAAAGTGGTTAAAGGCCATTCTCACCGGAGATAAATGATATCTCATTGTGATTTTGATTTGCATTTCCTTGATGATTAGAGATGTTGAGCATTTTTTCATATGTTTGTTAATCATAACTCTGTCTTCTTTTGAAAAGTTTCTGTCCATGTCCTTTGCCCACTTTTTATAGGGTTGTTTGATTTTTTCTTGCTGATTTTCCTGAGTTCTAAATAGATTCTAGTTATCAGCCCTTTATTGGATGTGTAACATGTGAATATTTTCTTCCATTCTGCAGATTGTCTGTTTGCTCTTATAGTACTTTACTTGGCTGTACAAAAGCTTTTTAATTTGATCAGGTCCCATTTGAAAGCAATATGGAGACACCTCAAAAAGATACAAGTAGAACTACCATTTGATACAGCAATCCCATTACTGGGCAACTACCAAAAGAACAAAAAAATATTCTATAAAAAAGACATCTGCACTTGAATATTTATAGAAGCACAATTCACAATTGCAAAGATGTAGAAACAACTCAAGTCCCCATTAGTACATGATTGGATCAATAAAATGTGATATATGTATACTGTGGAGTTCTACTCAGCCACAAAAACAAGGTGATATAGTACCACTTGTATTATCCTGGATAGAGCTGGAGCCCATTCTATTAAGTGAAGTATCCCAAGAATGGAAAAACAAGCACCACATATACTCACCATCCAATTGATATTAATTGATCAACACTTAAGGGTATATATAGTAAAAACATTCACTGCGTGTCAGGCAGATGGCAGGGGGAGGAGGGGATGCGTGTGGTGTACACCATCTGGGGGATGGACACGCTTGAAGCTCTGACTCGGGTGGGGCAAGAGCAACACATTTAACCTAAACATTTGTACACCCATGATATGCTGAAATAAAAAATACTTAAAAAATAAAATAAAATAATGTAACTGAACTGAAGAAATCTCAACACTGGTCTTGATCAAAGGGAAAAAATCAGTGAGCTTAAAGACAGGACATTTGAAATTATATAATCAGAGGAGAAAAGAATGGAAAATAATGAAAATAATCAAATAGACATATGAGGATTATGGAACATCATAAAGACAGTTAATGTTTGCATAAATTTATTTACAGCAGATGAGACAGAAAATGTATTATAAAGCATATTTTAGAAAATAGTATGACAGAGATTCCCACTCTTCACCACTTCTTTTCAACAGTACTGAAAGTGCTGTCTAAAGCAATTAGGAAAGAAAAAGAAATAAAAGGCACCTTAATAGAATAGGAAGAAGTAAAATTTTCTTTATTAGCTGACAACATGATCTGATATATAGAAAACCCCATTGATGCCATAGATATCACCAAAAAACTGTTAGAACTGATAAACTAATTCAGTATGGTTGCAGGGTATAAAAATCACTGTATAAAAAATCAGTAGATTTTCTATAGTCTATAATAAAACTTCAAAAAAAGAAATTAAAAAAAAACCTCTTGCACAATAGCTACAAAAAAAATGAAATAATTAGGAGTAAATTTACCTAAGTAAGTGAAAGACCAGTATGCTGAAAACTATCAAACACTGATAAAATAAATTCAGATAAACACAAATGAATTTTAAGAATCCATGTTCATGGGTTATAAGAATAAATATTCTTAAAACATCTATATAACCCTAATCAGTCAACACACTCAATGCAATTCCTATAAAAATTCCAATATCATTTTTTACAGAAATGGAAGAAAAATTCTAAAATTTTTGCAAAACTATAAAAGACTCCAAATGGCCAAAACCATCTTGAGCAAAAAGAGCAAAGCTGCAAGCATCACTCTCCTTGATTTCAAAATATATTATGAAGTAATAGTAATCAAAACAACAAAGTACTCGCATAAAAACAGAATCATAGATGAATGAACATAATAGAGAGCCCAGATATAAACCTATACTTTTATGGTCAAGTGATTTTTGACAAAGATGCCAAGAACATACAATGGGAAATGAACAGTTACTTCAAAAATGGTGTTGGAACAAGTGTGTATCCAGATACAGAAGAATGAAATTTGATCCTTAATTCACATCGTGTACAAAAATCAATCCCAAATGGATTAAAGACTTAAATATAATGCCTTTAACTGTAAAGCTATGAGAAATTATAGGAAAATGTTCTATAACATTGATATAAGCGATGATTTTGTGGGTTTGATCCTGAAAGAACAGGCAACAAAAACCAAAATAGACAAATGGGATTATATAAAAGTAAAAAGATTCTGTGCAGCAAGGGAAACCATTAACAAAATAAAAATACAGCCCACAGAATTTTCAAACTGTATTTCTGATAAGGGTTTATTATTTAACATATATAAGAAATTCAAACAACTCAAAAGCAAGAAAAAAATAACCTGATTTTTTTAAATGGGCAAAATACCTAAACAGATAGTTTCAAAATAAGACATACTAATGGCCAAGAGGTTTCTGCAAAACTGCTCAGTGTCATTAACTATTAAAGAAACCCAAATTAAAAACACAATTAGGTATCACTTCAAGTCTGTTAAAAGGGCTATTACCAAAAGGCAAAAATATAAGTGTTGGTGAGGATGTGGAGAAAATGGAACCCTGTACTATGTTGGTTGCAAAAAAAATATTAATAGAGCCATTTTGGAAAACTGTATAAAAGTTCCTCAAAAAAATAAGAAAAGCACTTCTATATGATTCTGCAATCCCACTACTGGGTATATACCCAAGGGAATTGAAATCTGTATGCCAAACAGATGGCTTCACTTGCATGTTCATTACAGCATTATGTACAAAACCCAAGACATAGACAACACTTAAGCATCCATCAATGGATGAATGAATTAAAGAAATGCGGTATATACTCAGTGGAATACTATTTTGCTTTACCTAAAACAGTTCTTTCACTTGAAACAACATGGATGAACCTAAAGGACATTATGTTAAGTGAAATAATCCAGGTACAAAATGACAAATACAACAGGATATCACTCATATTTGGAATCCAAAAACACTGAACTCATGGAAATTGAGACTAGAATGATGGTTACTGAGGCTAGGGGAAGGGGCTGTGGGGAGGAGGGGACTTAGGAATTGGTGGTCAAAGAGAACAATTACATAGCATTCAACATGATGAAGAGAAAACTATCTCATATATCAATACTAGCATTGAACATAAACTCGTAATGCATCATTTAAACCATGTATACTGACTGAATGGATAAAAACATGCAACACAAGTATATGCTGTATCGAAGAAACCCATATAACTCAAAAGATTCTCATACTCTCAAGGTAAAGGGATGGAAAATAATATTCAATGCAAATGGAAATAAAAAAGCAAGCAGGAGTAGCTATTCTCTTAAAGAAAAAAATAGCCATTAAATTAAAATTGGTACAAAAAGGCAAATATGGTCATTATATTATGATAAAAGGAGAAATTCAGGAAGAACATATCACACTCTTAAATATATATGCACCCAACACGGAAGCTCCCACATTTATAAATCAAATACTCTTAGATCTAAGCAAAGAAATAAACAACAGCATAATTGCTGTGACCTTAACACTACATTGACATAACTGGATAGATCATTGAGGCAAAGATCAAAAAAGAAACACTGAACATAAACAGGATTCTAGATCAAATGGACCTAATGAACATATACAGAACATTCTACCCCAAAACTGCATACAATATATTATTTTCATCAGTACATGAGACATTTTTCAAGGTGATCATATGTTACCCCACATAAGTTTCAAGACTATTAGAAAAATCAAGATCATTCCATGCATCTTCTCAGATAAAAGTAGAATAAAACTAGAAATCAATTTCAAGAGTAACTCTAAAATCTATGCAAAGTCATGGAAATTATCTTCCTGCTGAACAATCCTAGGGTCAATGATCAAATAAAGATGGAAATCAAAAGATTTTTTAAACTGAATGATGCCTGTGTCAAAAGAATGGATAATCTATGGAATATATTAAAACCAGAGTTAACAAGGAAGTTCATAGCTTTAAATGATTACACCAAAAAGACAGAAAGATATCACATATTAACAACTTAAAGTCACAGTTCATGGAACCAGAAAAAGAACAAACCAACCCGAAGCTAGCAGAAGAAAAGAAATTACAAATATCAGAGAAGAACTAAAAAAATTGAAACATACAAACAAAAAATCAATACAAAGGATCAATGAAACAAAAAATTGGTTCTGTGAAGAGATAAACAAAATTGATAGACCACTAGCCAGATTAACCATAAATAGAAGAGAAAAGATTCAGGTAAACTCAGTTAGAAATAAAAAAGGAGAAATTAAAACTAAAACCAGATAAATATAAAATATCATCAGTCACTACTATGAAAGCATCTATGTGCACTCACAATAGAAAATCTAGAGGAAATGCATAAATTTATGGAAACACACGAACCCCCAAGATTGAATCAGGAATAAATGGAAATCCTGAGCGGACCAATAATGAGTAACAAGATTGAAATTGTAATAAACAGTTCCCCCCTCAAAAAAAAAAAAAAAGAAAAAAAAAACCGAATGAAACAGATTCACAGGAGAATTATACCAGACCTACAAAGAAGAATTGGCATCCATTTTACTAAATTTTTGTCATAGCATCAAGGAGGAAATGCTCCTGAACTCCTTGTACGAGGCCAGTACCATCCTTAAAACAAAGTCAAGAGAGGACACAACAAAAAATAGAAACTACAGACAAAAATCCCTTATGAACATAGATGGAAAAGTCCTCAACACAGTGCTAGCAACCTGAACTCAAAGGACATCAAAACAATTATCCACCATGATCAAGTGATATTCATTCCATTGATGCGAGGTTGGTTCAATATTGTAAATTAATAAATGTGATTCACCAAATAAATAGAATTAAAAAACACCACATGATCCTCTCAATAGATGCATAAAAAACACTGGATATAATCCCGCACCACTTCATGATAAAAACCATCAACAAATTGGGCATAGAAGAAACATACCCCCAAATTATAAAAGCCATATATGGCAAATACATGTTCAACATCACACTGAAAGTGGAAAATCTATACAACATAGTATTGGAAGTCCTAGCTAGTGCAATCAGGCAATAAAAATAAATAAAGGTCATCCAAATCAGGACATAGGAGGTCAAACTATCCCTGTTTGCCATTGATATGATCTTATACCTAGAAAACCCTAAAAATTCCACCAAAGGATTATTAGAATTGATAAATGCAGTCTCTTCAGATTATAAAATTATTGCACAGAAATAAATAGCGTTTCTATATACTAATAACAGTCAAACTGAGAGTCAAATCGAGAACTCAATATTATTTACAATAACTATGAAATAAATAAAATACCTAGAAATATACTTAACCAAGGAGGTAAAGAATCTTTATTACAAGACTCATAAAACACTAATGAAAGAAATCATAGATAACACAAGCAAATAGAAAAACATCCCATGCTCAAAGACTGGAAATATCAATATTGTTAAAATGTCCATACTATCCAAAATGATTTAAAGATTCTACATAATCCCCACCAAAATTTCAATGTTATCTCTCACAGATTTAGAATAATAATCCTAAACTTCATATAGAACAAAAAAGTACCCAAACATCCAAAGAAATCCTAAGCAAAATAAAAAAAAAAAACATTGTAAGCATCTCCATGCCCAACTTCAATAATACTACAAGGCTATAGTAACCAAAACCACATCGTACTGGGATAAAGGTAGACATTAGACCAATGGAACAGAATAGAGAATCCAGAAATAAAACCATCTACCTACAACCAGCTGATCTTTTACAAAGCAGACAAAAACATACACTGGGGAAAACATGCTATATTCAGTAAATGGTGTTGGGGAAACTGGATAGCATCATGCAGAAAAATGAAACTAAATCAAGTCTTTCACCATATACAAAAATTAAATCAAGATGGAGTAAATACCTAAATAAAATACCTGAATCCATAAAAATTCTAGAAATAACCATAGAAAAAACCTTCTAGATGTTGGCTTGGACAAAGAACTTTTTTTTTTTTTGATATGTATTTTTTTTTGGACTTTATTGTTTTATTGAT
>VBSM01003162.1:227371-244843 GCA_008086735.1 Cheirogaleus medius
TATACTCCCCTCACCCTAGACCTGGACCTGCAGCGAGATGCTGGAGTGGGCTCTCACTCCTGCCGGGTGGGGGAGCGATCACTGGGTTCAGACACTCCCCCACTTGAAACTGCCTCCGCTGTGCACTTAGGAGAGTTCAAAATGTTCCTTGCTCTAGTCTCCTCTCCATACAACTTTGTCTGGCGCTACCCCTTCCCATCAAGTTCAAGCACTTCCAGGCCTAGTGGGTGTAGGAAAGGGCGGCTCTCAGCACCAGGTAGGGCTGGTGCCACTGCCAGCTGGCAGCCGCTCAGACCGTGGCTCCGCTCCCTCCCTGTTGTATATTTCTGATTCCGCGGGAAAGAATATCCGATTCACCTTTGATTTCAGATGTAGATTGTCTTATCCCTCCATTTCCTGGTGAATGTCTGCAGGCTTGCGGAGCTGGTCCTGTGGACGTGTAGATGGCTCATGTGTGGTTTTCTGCCTTCTTCACTTTCCACACTGGGAGCAGAGAGCCAGGAGGACACCCCTACTCCGCCATTTTTTCCGAGCTATTGGACAAAGAACTTATGAGTAAACTAACATTCAAATTATAGGTATCCCTGAAATAGAAGAAGAAAGAGATAAAATCATGGAAAACTTATTTGAGACAATTATTCAGGAAAACTACTCTGATAGTGACAGAGATTCAAAAATACAGATACATGATAGTCATTGAACACTGGGAAGATTCATAGCAAATAGGACATCTCCAAGACACATAGTAATCAACCTGACCAACATCAAAATGAGGAGAAAATTCAGCAAGCAGCAAGATGAAAGCAACAAATAACCTGAGAAAGAAAACCATCAGGCTAATGGTAGACTTTTCAGGGTAAAGCTTACAAAACAAAGGTATTAGGGCCCCATCTTCAGTCTTCTTAAACAGAACAACTGCCAGAACAACTTTATATTCTTAAAAAGTAGGTTTCACAATTGATAGAGAAATTAACACTTTGCCAGACAAGCAAATACTGAGGGAACTTTCCATAACCAAACCTGCCCTGCAGGAAATACTCCCATCTGCATTATACACTAATCAGCACACCATATATCTACCAGTGTAAAATTGCCTCCAAAAACCTAAAACTTACAACTTTTATAAACCAATAGGAAAAGAGAGTAAATAAAGCAAAAAGATACTACCCAACATGAAAAACAGATCAACATCCCACATATAAATTCCATGACTCAATGTTAATGATCTGAATGAAAGACAGGCTGGCAGAATGTATGAAAAAACACAACTGAAGTATCTTATATCTCCAGGGGACACATCTAAACCACAATGACACACACAGGATCGGTGTGAAATGGTAGAAAAAATATTCCATAGAAATGGAAATCAAAGGAGAGCAGGGATAATCATTCTCCTATCAGATAAAATTAACTTTAAAGCAACAAAGGTAAGGAAAGACAAAATGGATCATTTTATAATGGTAAAGGGAGCACTTTAACTAGAAGACATAATAATATTAAATATTTATTGGACTAATATAGAAGCTTCTAGATAAATAAAGCAAATTTTACTAGAGCTAAGCAGAGCAATAAAGTGCACCATTGTAATTTCTGGGCACCTCAATACCCTACTGTCACACCTGGACAAATTATCAAAGCAGAAAATAAATAAGGTATCAATGGACTTAAACTGGACTATAAATTAAATGGATCTAAAAGACATTTACAAAACATTCTACCCAAAAAGTACTGAATATACATTGTTCTCAGCACCACATGGGACATTATCCAAGACTGACCATATCTTAAGTTATACAATAGGTCTCAAAAAATTCAAAAAAATTGAAATCATACCATCTATATTCTCAGACCATAGCAGAATAAAACTAGAAATCAATCAAAGAGAAACACTCAAACCAACACAACATCATGAAAATTAAACAACCTGCTACTAAATGGTTATTGGATCAACAATTAAATTAAGATGAAAATCAAGAGATTCTATGAACTGAATTACAAAGGGGGCATAAGCTATCAACACCTATAGGGTTCAGGAAAAATATTCCTAAGTGGAAAATGTATAGCCTTAAATGCCTACATCAAAAATACAGAAACATCACAAATTAACACCCTAATGTCACAGCTCAAATAACTAGAAAATAAAGAGCAAACCAAACCCAAAGCCAGCAGCAGAAAATAAATAATGAGGTCAGAGAAGAACTAAATGAAACATAAAACAAAATGATAATACAAAGGGTCAACAAAATAATAAATTGGTTCTTTGAAAAGATTTAACAAATAGATATAACTTTTGCTAGATTATCCAGGAATAGAAGAGAAAGGACCGAAATAAGCTCAATCATATATGAAAAAGGAGATATTGCAACTGATACCACAGAAATATAAAACATCATCTATAGAGAATATGAAAAGCTCTATGAACCTAAGCTAGGAAATGTAGAAGAAATAGACAAATTTCTGGAAACACACAATCTCTCAAGACTCACACAGGGATAAATAGAACTCTTGAACAGACCAATAGTGAGCAGAGAGGTCAAAGCAGTAATAGAAAATTTTACTACAAAAAATAGCCTAAGACCAGATGGATTCATATCCAAAAACTACCAGATCTACAAAGAAGAGCTGGTACCCATATAACCCAAATTATTGCATAATATTAGAAAGAGGAAATACTCCTCAACTCATTGTATGAAAATAGTGTCACCTTGCTACCAAAACAAGGAATGGACACAACAGCAACAACAAATAAAATAAAACATACCAATATCCCTTATAAATATACATGAAAATATCTTCAATAAACTATTAGCAAAGATAATTCAACAGCACTTGAAAAAATAATCTACCATGACCAAGTGGGCTTAATCCCAGTGATGCAAGGTTGGTTCAACAAATGTCAAGCAATAAATGTGATTCAATACATAAACAGAAGGAAAAACAAAGTCCACATAACCGTATTAGTAGATTCAGAAAAAATATTCAACAAAATCCAGCACTTTTTCATGATAAAAAACCTTAAAAAAACTAGGCATAGAAGGAATACACCTCAGAATTATTAAAGCCACATATGACAAATCCACAGCCAACATCATGCTGAATGGAGAGATGTAGAAAACATTCCCACGAAGAATTGTAACAATACAGGGTGCCCACTGTCACCACTTCTATTCAACACATTGGTGGAAGTCCTTACCAGAGCAATCGGATAAGAGCAAGAAATAAGGGAGATCCAAATTGGGTAAGGGGAGGTCAAACTACGGCTTTTTGATGATTGTATGATCTTGTATCTCGAAAACACCAAAGACCCCACCAAGAGACTCCTGGAATTTATAAACAAATTTAGCAGTGTCTCAGGTTATAAAATTGATGTACATAAATCAATAGCATTTCTATGTATGAATAACAGTCAAGCTGAGAATCAAATCAAAGACTCGGTACCATTCACAATAGCTACAAATAAAACAAAATATCTAGGAATTTACTTAACTAAGGAGGTGAAAGATCTCTACAAGGTAAACTGCCAAACTCTGAGGAAAGAAATTTTAGAGGACACCTACAAATGGAAAAACTTATCATGCTAATGGACAAGGAGAATCTACATTGTTAAAATGTCCATACTACCCAAAGTAAATTACAGATTCAATGCAATCCCCAACAAAATACCAATGTCATACTTCACAGATCGAGAAAAAATAATTCTGCGCTTCATTTGGAAAAACAAAGGAGTCCAAATAGTCAAATCAATATAAGCAAAAAAAAAAAAAAAAACAAATAAGGACAAGCAGCAAGATGGTGGACCAAAGATACCACAAGCCACAGAATTTCCATATGAAGGAGAAGTTTTAGATGAAAACGAAGAAACAAACAGACAGACAGACATAGATCAGAAGAGGGTCTGAAGGAAGGTTGCCTGAACCTACAGGAGACTCCATGGGAAAAGACTTCAGAGCAGAACTGTAAGGGGAAAGGCATCTGCAGGAATTAAGCTCCGAGAGGCTGAGAGACCAGTGAGAAGGATAGGTAGATTGGTTAAGACAGCCCACTCTTGGACCGTTGGTGGGCTCCCAAGCTGCAGGAGAAATCTTCTGCCAATGTAAGCCCAGATACTACTGCTGTCAATGAGTAGAGAGCTTCCTGTTGGCAGGGCACCAGGTCCCCAGCTCCCCCCAGGGAGACTCCCACCCCACAGACCTGAGTCAGATGGAAGGTGCCATATTGTTTCTTTACCCACCAGTGCCTTTGTCCTCCCCAGGGGGGCACAATACCTCATGTTCTGTTTTTCTCATCCCCACACAGACATTTTACAACTCCAGTCAAGACTGCAGGAGCCACGGGGGTCCATTAGGTGCTGGGTGATCTGTGTGACTCTAGGGTCCCATCATTCTGGGAGGACTGCCTCCTGAGAGAGGGTTGGAGGAGACCAGAGAGCAGACATTACTTCACCTAGTCTTGTCCCCTTCCCCTCCCCACCAGAAGCTGTTGAGAGAGAGAGAGAACTGAGTCACCACACAGAGATTTCCACAGGAAATGGGGCTCAGACCTTTCCATTTGGTGTCCTGTAGCAGACTGAGGACTGATCAGACTATGAGCTCCCTGATTGTTGGCCCTCCCTGGTGCTGCTTGCCTGGTGACCCCAGCATAGTTGGACATACACCAAGATGGAGGGACACTGAACCAGCTGGGGCACCCCCACTGGGGACTGGCATCCTTGTCCCTAGCATGGACAGGAATTGATCTGTAGGGCCCAGAGAACAGGCCTTCAGTCCAGATCCTGTACACCCAGGTCTCAATTGCATCACCCAGGGGCACAGAGGAGGTATTTGCAAATTACTCTTGTGAGGTGTGGGTGCCTCCAGAAGAATGGGGTGAGAGTGCAGTGTGGGTCCCAGTAGTAGTGTGCTTACATGGTATCCCTTCTCCCAGCTCTGGCCAGGATTCTGGGCAGGCAAAATCCCAGCCCACATCACAGTCATGGCAGAGCTCAGCTGACCAAGGTCTTGCCTGCTGGCAGGGGCCAGGAGACATGGAATAGGGGACGGTGGAAAGGAGCAAGTCCTGCTACAGACAGCCTGAGTGAGTGTTTCAGACAGCCCCACCTGCACATAGAGACTTTCTGGCTGAGTGGGACCACATCAGCCCCTCCCTGGCAGCTTTGCTTAGAGGCAGGGAACAGACTTTTGACTTCTGCTAAAAGCATTTTTGGAGCTTGAGATCAGGATCACCCAACCCAGCCACACCCAACCTCACTACCTCATGCACTCCTGATGAGGTAGAGAATCAGGACATACCAGGAAGTTCCAGGGATCCACCCACCACCCAGGGAATTAGAGTGCTTCTCCTGAAGAACTAGAGCTGAACACAGGAACAAAAAACAACATTGCAGCTTGTTCCTTCAAGAAAGCACAGCCTACTGGCAAGAAGATCAATTGGCTCTTTTACTGCATTTATTGACTCATTAGACAGAGTGTGGTTGATTCTTACACATAAGCAACACCTACTGGCTCAGAAATTAAAGTGGGCATGTCATTATCTAAAAAAAAAAAAAGAAAAGAAAAAGAAATTCCAAAGGTAAAAAGGAGCAGCTTCTCCAGATGAGAAGGAATTGGCAAAACAACTCCAGAAGTATGAAAAATCAAATAGAAAGGACACACCCAAAAGGGAACATGAGCTTTCTAGCAATGGGTACCAACGAAAATCAGAATATTAAGATGACAGATGAAGAACTTTGAACATGGATTGTAACAAAGCTCAATGAAATGCAAGATAAAATGAAAACTCACCACAAAGAAACCACAAAACAATGCAGGAAATGAATGAAAAATTCAATAAAGAAATTGAAATATTAAAGAAAAATCAAAAAGAACTTCTGGAAATGAAAAAAAAAATCATTCAAGGAATCACAAAACACAGCGGAAAGCCTTAAGAATAGGTTAGATCAGACAGAAGAAAGAATCTCAGACATTGAACATATCACCTTTCAATTAAACACATCAATTACGAAGCTAGAGCAGAGAATAAGAGGAATGAGCACAACCTGCAAGAAATATGGTATTATGTAAAAAGGCCTAGCATAATAATCTTAGGCATCCATGAGAGTGAAGAAGAAAATACACAAGGATAATTTATTTTAGGGAATTATTTAGGAAAATTCCCCTGGCCTTCCTAGAAATCTAGATATCCAGATACAAAAAGCTCAAAGGACACCAGGGATATCACAAAGAGGCAAACGCCACAACACACAGTCATCAGACTGGCCACAATAAACATGAAAGAGGCACTCCTATGAGACATGAGGCTAAAGTAACTTACAAAGGAAAATCCAACAGACTAACTGCAGAATTATCAACTCAGACCTTACAAGCCAGAAGGAATTGGTGCCCCATTTTTAGTCCAAACAAACAGAAGAATTCCCAGCCTAGAATTTTGTATCTTGCAAAACTAAGTTTCATGTATGAGGGGGATATAAAATCTTTCGCAGATAAATAAACACTGAGGGAATTTGTCAAAATAAGACCTGCCCTGCAGGAAGTACTCACAACTGCATTATACAGGGATCAACACAATAGACACTCAACAGTATAAAATCACCCAAAAGCTAAAGGTCAAAGGCCAAATACCACAATGGCTCAAGAGTTTAAAAAAGCAACAAAGTTCTAGTCAACAGAATGAACAGAAATCCACCCCACTTATCAATTCTTTCAATAAATGTGAATGGCTTTCTTTGCACACTGAGATATAGGCTCGGACAACAGATCTATATGCAAAGAGCCAAGTATCTTCTGTCTTCAGGAAACAGACCTAACCCAAAAGGACACATTCAGACTCAAGGTGAAGGGATGGAAAAAAATATTCCATGCAAATGGAAACCAAAAGAAAGCTGGTGTAGTAGTTCTCATATAAGATAACTTATTCTTCAAATCAACAAGTAATAAAAGACAAAGATGGTCGTTATATAATGATAAAGGAAAGAATTCAGGAAGAAGACATAACAATTCTAAATATGTATACACCCAATACAGGTGCACCCAGATTCATAAAGCAAATCTTACTCAATCTAAACAAAATGAAAAGCAGGAGAACCATAATGGTTTGGGACTTCAACAACCCTTTGACAGGACAGGACCGATCCTCCAAACAGAAAACGAACAAAGAAACAATGGACTTAAACAGAACTGTAGAACAAATGGACCTAATAGGCCCCAGTAGAAACACTAATCTCTACACAAAGTCATGGAAACTAAACAATCTACTACTGAATGATACTCAGGTCAAGGAGTAAATTAAGATGGAAATAAAAAGACTCTTTGAACTAAATGAAAAAGGGGCACAAGTTATCAAAATCTGTATGACACAGCTAAAGCAGTCCTGAGAGGAAAACTCATGGCCATAAATGCATACATCCAAGAGACAGAAAGGTCACAAATCAACAATCAAATGAATTGACTCAAACAACTGGATAATGAAGAACAAACCAATTACAAACAAAGCAGAAGAAAAAAATTACCAAGATCAGAGTAGAAGTAAATGAAATGAAAATAAGAGAACTACAGAGAAGATTAATTTTAAAAAGTTGGCTCTTTGAAAAGATAAATGAAATGTAAAGGCCTCTTGCCAGATTAACTGGGAGCACAAAAGAAAGGTCTCTAATAAACTAAATCAGGTATGAAAAATGAGAAATTGCAACTGATACCATGGAAATACATAATATCATCTATGAATACTATGAAAATCTCTATGCACATAAACTTGAAAATGTAGAGGGAATGGACAAATTCTTAGAAACACACAGCCTCCCTAGGCTTAATCAGAAAGATATGGAATTCCTGAACAGAATAATATCAAGTACCAAAATAGAAGCAGTAATAAAATCAACATTATCAAAATGTCTATAATACCAAAAGTGATTCATGGATTCAATGGAATGCCTAATATAATAACAACATAATTTTACACAGATATAGAAAAAATAATTCTATGCTTCATATGGAACCAGAGAAAACCCCATATAGCCAAAGCAACCTTAAGTAAAAACAACAAATTTGGACACAGAAATTTACCAGACTTCAAGCTATACTACAAGGCTATAGTAATGAAAACGTAATGGAAACAGCATGATACTGGAACAAGAACAGAAACATAGACCAATGGAATAGGGCTGAGAACCCTGATATGAAACAATGTTCATATGGCCATCTGATCTTTGAAAAAGCAGACAAAAACATACACTGGAGAAAAGAATCCCTATTCCATACATGGTGCTAGGAAAATTGGATAGTAGCATGTAGAGGATTGAAACACGATTCACACTTCTCACAAAACAAAACTCATTATGTATAAAAGACTTAAACCTAAAGCAGGAAACATAAGAATTCTAGAAAAAATGTTGGAATAACACTTATAGACATCAGCCTGGGCAAAGAATTTATGAAGATGATTTCAAAAGCTATCACAGAATCAATAGAAATAAGTATATGGGACCTGATAGAATTAAAAAGTTTCTACATGGCCAAAGAAACTGTCACTGGAGTGAATACACAACCTGCATAATGGGAGAAATTGTTTGCATGCTATGTATCTGACAAAGGGCTAATAACTAGAATCTATATAAAACTCGGGAAAATGAGCAAGAAAAAAATCAAGCAATTCCACTAAATGTGGGCCAAGGAAATGAACAGTAACTTTTCAAACATGGACTAACAGCCAAGAAACATATGAGAAAATGCTCAACATCTCTAATCATCATGAGAAAATGCAAATCAAAACCAAAACGAGATATCATTTAATTCCAATGAGAATGGGTTTTATCAAAAAGTCCCCAAACAACAAATGTTGTCATGGATGTGGAGAGGTAGGAACATGAATATACTTCTGGTGGGACTGAACACTAGTACAACATGTACAGAAAATAGTATGGAGATACTTTGAAGAACTAAAAGTAGAATTACTATTTGATCCAGCAATCTCACTACTGTGTATCTATCCAAAGGATGAAGAGACATTCTACAAAATAGATATCTGCACTAAAATGTTTACAGCAGCACAATTCACAATTGCCTAGCTGTGGAAACAACCCAAGTGCCCATCAATACATGAGGGGATAACGAAATGTGGCATATGTATAGTATGGAATACTACTCAGCCATAAAAAATGATGAATTAATACTTTTTGCAACAATTTGGGTGGAATTGGTAGACCGTTATCCTCAGTGAAGTTTCTGAAGAGTGGAAAAAAAACACCACGTGTACTCACTATTAAACTGAAACTAACTGATGAGCATACATGTCCACAGAGGGAACTAAAACTCAGTGGAAATCATGCAGTGGGGAGGGGAAAGAGGGGAGAGGCAAAAACCTACCTAATGGGTACAATAATCACTCTTTTGGTTATGGACACTCTTATAGCCATGACACAAGTATTACAACATGATCCATGTAACCAAAAATATTTGTACTCAGTTACTATTTTGAAATTAAAAAATGCTTATCATCACTAATTATTAGAGAAATCCAAATTAAATCAATGATGAAAACCACTTTACCCTTGTGAGAATAGATATTATTAAAAATTAAAAAGAAAAAGATTATAGCTATTGGCATGGTTGCAGTGAATAGGGAATGTAAAAGTGTATAACTGCTATGGAAATCAGTAGGGAAATTCCTCAAAGAACTGAAATTATCCCTGCCCTTTGGTCCAGCAATCTCACTACTGTATATCTATCCGAAGGAAAATAAATCATTTTATAAAAAGACACCTGCACCTGATTGTTTATTGAAGTACAATTCACTATAGTAAAAATATTGAATCAATCTAAGTTATCAGTAACTGATTAGTGGATAAAGAAAATGTGGCATGTATTATATATACTATGGTATACTACTTAGCCATAAAAATGAATAAAATGATGTCTTGTGCAGCAGCTTGGATGGAATTGGAGATCATTATCCTAAATGAAGTATCTTAGAAATGGAAAAATGACACATGTTTTCAATTATCAGTGGGAGATAAACAAAGGAGAAAATGATCACTAAAAGCAGTAATATAATTGGAAGCAAAGAAAGGGAGAACATGGGGAGGGGCAATTGATAAAAAAATCTATCTATTGAGTAAACAATGGACATTTTTCTTTTGACTGGTACATTGAAAGCCCTGAGATAAACATAACACAATTTATCCTCATAAAAATAAAAACTTGTACCTCCTACATTTTTTGAAATAAAAATAAATAGAAATGAAAATGAAAAAAGTATGGAAATATTTATTCCTAAGTATTTTACCTTCTATATGCTATTGTGAATATAACTGTCTGAATTTCATGCTCAGACTTTTTGCTATTATAAAACATAAAATGGAATTTTATATATGTACATTTTATCCTATGAGATTGCTGAGCTAGTTTATCAGTTTTATCATGTTTTTGAAAAAATTCTTACAGATTTTTACAAACTAATCATACATTTAGTGACTGAAGACAAAGTGTCTTTAAAAAGACACTCTTTTTAAAAATCAGGATGCCTTTATTTCCTTTTTCTTGGTTAATTTCAGTCACTAGAACTTCCCGTACATCAAATACAGTTAGATGAAATGTAGGAGAAAGAAAATCCTTTCTTATTCCTGATTCCATGGGGAAAGAATTCTTTCACTATTAATTAAGAAGTTATTTGTGGGTTTCTTTTTTTTTGGTAGATTCTATTTATCAGGTTGAGAAAGATCCCCCTAGGGGGTACAAATGCTGTTAAGGTTACATATATTGCCCTTGTCTCCCCTCCCTCGAGTATAAGCCTCGAGTATAAGCTTCAAGCATGTCCATCCACAGGTGGCGTACATCACACTAATTATGTAAGTATATACCCATCCCCCCTCCCCCTCCCACCTGCTCGACACCTGATAAATCTTTTGTTGGTGGTGGTGGACGTGTGTTTTTTTCGATTGTTTCATTTATTAATTTTGATTTTGCCAAAGGAAAGGGAATGAAGAAATACTAAAGTCAATGAAGATAGTCTTACTGCTAGTATTTATTCTCTTTTTTTTATTTTCTTTTTTATTTATTTATTTTTATTTCATTATATTGTAGGGGTACAAATATTGTTAGGTTTACATATATTGCCCCTGCCATCCCTCCCCCCCGTGCTAGTGCTTCAAGCATGTCAACACCCTGGAGGTTCGTGTCACACCCATTATGTAAGTATACACTCTTCCCCAACCCACCCACCTGCCCACCACCTGATAAAAGATTTTTTTTTGACATTTTGGTTACATTATATTTCTTTGCTTCTCCCTAACAAGGGTTAGAGGTATTCCCTCCCCACCACAATGCTCACCATATCCCAAGGATGTGGGTCTCCCCCTGTCTGACTCCCTGATGAGTACTACCACCATTTGAGCACCATAGTTTTAATCAGTCAGAAAGAATTTGATGGTGAGTAGATGTAAAGCCAATTTTCCTGGTCTTGTGTTGCCTCACTTTGGATAACAGGCTTAAGCTTAATCCACGGTAGCATAAATGGTGCTAATTCACTGTAGTTACTTAGAATTGAGTAATATTCCACTGTGAACATATATCAAATTTTAATTATCCATGCCTGAATTGACGGGCACTTTGGTTGCTTCCAAGACCTTGCGATAGTGACCTGAGCTGCAATAAACATTCAGGTGCAGATGTCTTTATAATAGTATGACTTATGCTCTTTGTGGTAGATGCCCAACAATGCTATTGCAGGGTCGAATGGTATTTCTATTTCTATCTGTTTGAGGTATCTCCAAATTCTTTTCCAAAAAGGCTGCACTGAAATGCAGTCCCACAAGCAGTGTAAGAGAGTTCCTGTCTCTCGACATACTCACCAGCATTTGTTGTTTTGGGATTTTTTGATACAGGCCATTCTCGCTGGGGTTAGGTGGTATCTCATTGTGCTTTTGATTTGCATTTCTCTGATGATTAGAGATGTTGAGCATTTTTTTATATGTGTGTAGGCCATTATTCTGTCTTATTTGGAGAAGTTTATATTAATTTCCATTGCCCATTTCATAATGGGCTTGTTTGAATTTTTTTTGTTAATCCTTTTTAGTTCTAGATAGATTCTTGTTATTAGACCTTTATCAGAAGTGTAGAGAGCAAATATTTTCTCCCATTCTGTGGGTTTTGTATTTGCTCTGATGATAGTTTCCTTGGCTGTGCAGAAACTTTTTAACTTTTTGATGAGATCCCATTTGTTTATTTTTGCTGCTGTGGCTATTGCCTTGGGGGTCTTCCTCAAAAATTGTTTGCCTAGACCAATATCTGATAGGGTTTTCCCAACATCTTCTTCTAGGATTCTTAAGGTTTCATGCCTTACATTTAAATCTGTTAACCATCTTGAGTGAATTTTTGTGAGAGGTGAGAGGTAGGGATCCTGGTTCAATCTTCTGCATGTAGCTAACCAGTTTTTCCAGCACCATTTATTGAAGAGAGATTCTCTTCCCTATTGTATATTTTTGTCTGGTTTATCAAAGATTAGGTTACCATATACTGAGGGTTTCATCTCTGGTATCTCAGATCTAATCCAAATATCTATGCTTCTGTTCTCGTGCCAAGACCATGCTGATTTAACTATTATTGCTTTGTAGTACAGCCTGAGGTCAGGAAGACTGATGCCTCCCAGTTTGTTCTTTTTACTTAAAATTGTTTTGGCTACACGTAGTTTTTTCTGGTTCCATATAAAGTGGAGAATTATTTTTTCTAGATCTATAAAGAATGCTGGTAGTATTTTGATGGGGATTGCATTAATTCTGTAGATCACTTTTGGTAATATTGATATTTTAACAATATTGATTCTACCAATCCATGAACACGGTAGATTTTTCCATCTGTTTAAATCATATGCAATTTCTTTTTTTAATGTGTCATAGTTCTCCTTGTATAAATCTTTCGTATCTTTTGTTAAGTTTACTCCTTAATATTTAATTTACTTTGGGGCTATAGTAAAGGGTATGGCGTTTTTGATTTGAGTTTCTGCTTGATGGCTCTTGGCATATATGAATGCTTCTGATTTGTGTATATTGATTTTAGAGCCTGAAACTTTACCAAATTCATTTATTATGTCTAGGAGTCTCTTGGATTAGACCATGGGATTTTCTAGGTATAATATCATATCATCAGCAAAGAGGGAGGGTTTGATATCATCTGCTCTCATTTGGATACACTTAATACCCCCCTCCTGCCTGATTGCTATAGCTAGGACTTCTAGCACAATGTTGAATAGAAGAGGAGACAGCGGACATCCTTGTCTAGTTCCAGTTAGAAGAGGGAATGATTTCAATTTTTCCCCATTTTGAATGATATTAGAAGTGGGTGTGTCGTATATGGAATTGATAATTTTATGGTATGAACCTTCTGTGCCTATTTTGTTAAGGGTTTTTATCATATAAGTGTGTTGGACTTTGTCAAAATATTCATCTGCATCTATTGACAGAATCATATGGTCTTTGCTCTTGATTTTATTTATGAAGTGAATTGCATTTATATACTTATGTATGTTGAACCAAACTTGCATCCCTGGGATAAAGCCCACCTGGTCATGGTGAATTATTTTTTTGATGTGTTGCTGAATTCTAGTTGCTAAAATTTTATTTAGGATTTTTGCATCTATATTCATTAGGGATATCAGTTTGTAATTTTCATTTTTTGTTGCGTCCTTTCCTGACTTTGGTATCAAGGTGATATTGGCTTCGTAGAATGAGTTAGGAAGGAGACCATCCTTCTCAGTGGTGTGGAATTGTTTCTGTAGTATAGGTATGAGTTCATCTTTGTATGTTTGGTAGAACTCTGAAGTGTAGCCATCTGGCCCAGGACTTTTCCCTTTGGGGAGGTTTTTAATTACTGCTTCAATTTCTGAGCTTGAGATTGGTCTATTCAGGAATTCTGTTACCTCCTGGGTGAACTTAGGTAGGTTGTATGAATCCATAAATTTGTCAATTTCATCTTCATTCTGTAGTTTTTGTGCATATAGATTGTTATAGTAGTCAAATATAATGTTTTGTATGTCTTTGGTGTCTGTTTTGATCTTTCCTTTTTCATTTCTTATTGTGTTTATTAGAGTCCTTTCCCTTTGAGTCCTTGTCAATCTAGCAAGAGGGCCATCAATTTTGTTTATCTTTTCTAAAAAGCAGCTTCTGGTTTTGTTGATCTGTAGTATAGGTTTCTTGTTCTCCCTTTCCTTAAGTTCTGCTTTGATTTTCATTATTTTTTTTCTTCTACTAGGATTGGAAATTGTTTGCTCTTCTTTATCCAATTCTTTGAGCCTATTCATTAGGTTGTTAGTATCTAACCTTTCTGATTTTTAGATGTGAATGTTGATTGCTATTAGTTTTTCTCTCAGGTATCCTTTTGCTGTATCCCACAGGTTTTGGTAATAAGTATCACCATTATCATTTTGTTCGAAGAAACTCTTGATTTCCCTCTGAATTTCTTCCTGGACCCAATCATTTTTTACTAACAGATAGTTTGGTTTCCATGATTTTGTGAGGTGTTGAGTGCTACTATAGGAATTGAAGTGTAATTTTATGTCACTATTGTCGGAAAAGATACAAGGTAAAATTTCTATTTTCTTGAATTTTTTGAGATCTGATTTGCGGTCTAGGATGTGATCAATTTTGGAGAAGGTTACATGGGCTGATGATAAGAATGTAAATTCAACTTTATTTTGATGGAATGTTCTGTAGAGATCTGTCAGACCTTTTTGATCAAGGTCTCTGTTCAGTTCCATTATATCTTTGCTTATTTTCTGTTTGGAGGATCTATCCAAATCATGCAATGCAGTGTTGAAGTCTCCTGCTGCTATGGCAGTGTTGTGTAACCTAGTGTTTAGATTAGTTAATGCTTGCTTTATGCAATTGGGTGCTCCTGTATTGGGAGCATAGATATTAAGAATTATTAAGTCTTCTTGTTTGAACTTCCCTTTCACCAATATAAAATGGCCCTCTTTATCATTTTTTACATTTGTTGTTTTAAAGCCTATGTTATCTGCAAATAGTATAGCTACCCCAGGTTTCTTTTGACATCCGGTTGACTGGATGATAGTTTTCCATCCCTTGATCTTCAGCCAGAAGGCATCTTTGTGGTTTAGATGTGTTTCCTGTAGACAGCAGATACTAAGCTTGTGGGTTTTTATGCACTCTGGCAGTCTATGTCTCTTCAAAGGACAGTTTAAGCCATTTACATTTATTCAGAGGATAGAAATTGGAAGATTACCATTCATATTGTTGCTTTGCCTTACTCCTTGAGCCATCATGTAGTTTGAGGTGTAAACTTTAAATCTTCGACGATTTTACTTTGTGGAGTGTTTATTTCCCTGTTCATTTATAAATGCAGGTCTGAGAACTTCCTGTAGGGCTGGTCTGGTCTTTGCAAATTCCTTCAGTGATTGCTTGTTTGAGAAGGACTTTATCTCTCCCTCATAGATCAAACTTAATTTTGCTGGATAAAGAATTCTGGTTTGGGCTTTTTTCTGTTTTAGCAGGTTAAGGATAGGGACCCAATCCCTCCTAGGTTGTAAGGTTTCCATTGAGAAGTCTGCTTTTGGTCTGATAGGTTTTCCTTTTAGGTTAATTGTTGTTTTCGCCTCGCTGAATGGAGTATTGCTTCTTTCACGTTTACTCTGCTCAGCCTAATGAACACGTGATTAGGTGATTGCCTTTTCATATTGAGTATCCCAGGGGTTCTGTGAGCTTCTTGTATTTGGATGTCAAGATTTCTGGCCAGACCTGGCATATTTTCCTTGAATATTCCGTGAAATAAGTTTTCCATCCCTTGAGATTGTTCCTTTTCCCCTTTCAGAATCCCGATCATGCTGAGGTTCGGCTTTTTTACGTAATCCCACACTCCTTTTAAGGTTTGGTCTTGTCTGTTTTTTCTGTGTTCCGTTTCCATCGGCACAGAGAGCCCAGAACCAAGTTGTTGGATACCATGGGTGAAAGTTTTCGATCCAGACTGTCTCTGGAAAATTCTGTCTCTTTCACAGCTCGGCCCTGCCCTGGCGAGCTCTACTCTCTTGGTGCAGAGAGCAAGGGGGTTCTGTGGTGAGAGACTGTCCAATCTCAGGCTGGTGGGGCAGATACACCCGACTATTTCCCCCAAACATTTCCCTAGAAGCAGAACCACACAGAAGGGGCAGGTTAGGACTCCGCTCTTTTCTCGTCTCCTCCCCCAACCGGAGTTGGGAACTTTAGTGCAGACAGCCCGCAGCCAAGTTGCAGGAGACCGTGGGTGAAAGTAGTATATCCAGCCTGTCTCTGGAAAATCCTGTCTCTATGACAGTTCGTCCCTGCTCTGGAGAACTTTGCTCTCTGGGCGCAGAAAGCAAGGGGGTTGTGTAGCGAGAGACTGTCCATCATTAAGCTGGGGGGGGGCAGGCACACCCGCCTATTTCCCCCTACCATTTCCCTAGAAGCAGAACTGCACACAAGCTGCGACCTTTTCTCATCTCTGCCCCAAGGCGGAGTTGGGACCTTTGGCGCAGAGAGCCGAGAACCAAGTTGCAGGAGATCGTGGGTGAAAGTTTTCTATCCAGGCTGTCTCTGGAAAAATCTGTCTCTTTCACAGCTTGGCCCTGCCCTGGCGAGCTCTGCTCTCTGGGCTCAGCGAACAAGGGGGTTTTGTAGTGAGAGACTGTCCGACATCAAGCTGGGGAGGCAGGTACACCTACCTATATACCCCTCCCGTTTCCCTAGAAGCAGAACCGCACACAAGTGGCAGGTATGGACTCCGCCATTTTCTCAGCTCCGCCACTTGCCTGAGTTGGGGCCTTTGGCACAGGCAGCCAGGAGACAAGTTGCAGGATACTGTGGGAGAAAGTGTTCTATCCAGCCTGTCTCTGGAAAATCCTGTCTCTTTCACAGTACGGCCCTGCCCTGGCAAACTCTGCTCTCTGGGTGCAGAGAGCAAGGGGGTTGTGTAGCGAGATACTGTCCACCATCAAGCTGGGGGGGGCAGGTACACCCACCTATTTCCCCCAACAGTTTCCATAGAAGCAGAACTGCACACGAGCTCTGACCTTTTCTCGGCTCCACCCCAAGGCAGACTTGGGACCTTTGGCACAGAGAGCACAGAACCAAGTTGCTGGAGACCTTGGGTGAAAGTTTTCTATCCAGACTGTCTCTGGAAAATCCTGTCCCTTTCACAGCTCAGCCCTCCCCTGCTGAGCTCTGCTCTCTGGGTGCAGAGAGCAAGGGGGTTGTGTGGTGAGAGACTGTCCAATCTCAGGCTGGCGGGGCCAGCACACCCACCTATTTCCCCCAACCATTTCCCTAGAAACAGAACCACACACAAGGGGCAGGTATCGACTCCGCCCTTTTCTCAGCTCCGCCCCTAGCTCGATTTGGGACCTTTGGCAGACAGCCTGCAGCCAAGTTGCAGGAGACCTTGGGTGAAAGTTTTCTATCCAGGTTGTCTCTGGAAAATCCTGTCTCTTTCACAGTTCAGCCCTGCCCTGGCGAACTCT
>VBSM01003162.1:244943-257551 GCA_008086735.1 Cheirogaleus medius
CAAGGCAGAGTTGGGACCTTTGGTGCAGAGAGCCCAGAACCAAGTTGCAGGAGATCCTGGGTGAAAGTTTTCTATCCAGGTTGTCTCTGGAAAATCCTGTCTCTTTCACAGCTCGGCCCTGCCCTAGCGAACTCTGCTCTCTCTGTGCAGAGTGCAAGGGGGTTGTGTAGCGAGAGACTGTCCAATATCAAGCTGACAGGACAGGCACACCTGCCTATTACCCCCAACCATTTCCTTTTGAGAAGAACAACACACAAGCGGCAGGTATGAACTACGCCCTTTTCTCAGCTCTGCCCCATGTCTGAGTTGGGACCTTTGGCACAGAGAGCCCAGAACCAAGTTTTTGGAGATCATGGGTGAAAGTTTTCTATCCAGACTGCCTCTGGAAAATCCTGTCTCTTTCACAGCTCGGCCCTGCCCTGGCGAGCTCTGCTCTCTGGGTGCAGAGAGCAAGGGGTTTGTGTGGTGAGAGACTGTCCAATCTCAGGATGGCAGGGCCAGCACACCCACCTATTTCCCCCAACCGTTTCCCTAGAAGCAGAACCACACACAAGGTGCAGTTATCGACTCCGCCCTTTTCTCAACTCCGCCCCTAGCTGGAGTTGGGACCTTTGGTGCAGACAGCCCACAGCCAAGTTGCAGGAGACCATGGGTGAAGGTTTTCTATCTAGCCTGTCTCTGGAAAATCCTGTCTCTTTCACAGTTCGGCCCTGCCCTGGCGAACTCTGCTCTCTGGGCGCAGAGAGCAAGGGGATTGTGTAGCGAGAGACTGTCCAATATCAAGCTGGGGGGGCAGGCACACCCGCCTATTTCCCCCTACTATTTCCCTAGAAGCTGAACTGCACACAATCTCCGACATTTTCTCAGCTCTGCCCCAAGGCAGAGTTGGGACCTTTGGCACAGAGAGCCCAGAACCAAGTTGCAGGAGATCATGGGTGAAAGTTTTCTATCTAGACTGTCTCTGGAAATTCCTGTCTCTTTCACAGCTTGGCCATGCCCTGGCAAGCTCTGCTCTCTGGGTGCAGAGAACAAGGGGGTTTTGTGGGAGAGACTGTCCAATCTCAGGCTGGTGGGTCCAACACACCCACCTATTTCCCCCAACCGTTTCCCTAGAAGCAGAATGGCACACAAGGGGCAGGTATGGACTCTTCCCTTTTCTCAGCTCCATCCCTAGCCAGAGTTGGGACCTTTGGGAAGACTGCCAGGAGCCAAGTTGCAGGAGACCATGGGTGAAAGTTTCTATCCAGGCTGTCTCTGGAAAATCTTGTCTCTTTCACAGTCCGGCCCTTCCCTGGCAAACTCTGCTCTCTGGGCACAGAGAGCAAGGGGCTTGTGTAGCGAGGGATCCGACTTTCCAATATGAGACTGGGAGGCAGCAGCGCATATGGCCACTCCCTCACCCCCTTTGTACACACTGAGTCCAAGTCAGAGTGCAGGGATGGGGAGAGGAGGGCAGTGTTGAGGGTGCAGAGGGACTTACTCCAACTTGCGGAGTCCCAAGGGATCAAGGAACCTCACTTTGCACTCTGTGTCTACCCAGCGCCAGCCAAAACCTAGATCATGTCCAAGGTCCAAGCCTCCTTTCATGTATACTCCCCTCACCCTAGACCTGGACCTGCAGCGAGAAGCTGGTATTGGCTCTCGTTCCTGCCTAGTGGGGGAGCGATCACTGGGTCAGACCCTCCCCCACCTTAAACTGCGTCCACTGCATGCTGAGGAGAGTTCAAAATGTTCCTTGCTCTAGTCTCCTCTCCACACAGCTTTTTCTGGCGCTACCCCTTCCCATCAAATTCAAGCACTTCCAGGCCTAGTGGGTGAGGAGCTCGGTGTAGGAGAGGGCGACTCTCAGCGCCAGGTAGACTCTCAGCGCCAGGTAGGGCTGGTGCTGCTGCCAGCCGGCAGCTGCTCAGACCTTGGCTTGCTCCCTCCCTGTTGTATATTTCTGATTCCGCGGGAAAGAATATGTGAATCACCTTTGATTTCAGCTGTAGATTGTCTTATCCCTCCGTTTCCTGGTGAATGTCTGCAGGCTTGTGAAGCTGGTCCTGTGGACGTGTAGATCGCTCCCCTGTGGTTTTCCGCCTTCTTCACTTTCCACACTGGGAGCAGAGAGCCAGGAGGACACCTCTACTCTGCCATTTTTTCCAAAATGTCGGTGGTGGTGTTTTTTGACTTTTTGGTTGCATTTTATATCTTTTCCTCTCCCTAGGAAAGGTTAGAGGTATGCCCTTCCCCTCCCTAAGATGTGAGTCAACCTCCCTACCACCGAATCCCTGGTGAACACTACCACAATTTGAGCACCATAATTTTAATCAGAATTTGGAGATACCTCAAAGAGCTAAAAAATAGAAATATCATTTGATCCAGCAATAGCACTATTAGGCATCTACCCAAAAGAGCATAAGACATTCTATTATAATGTCATTTGCACCCTAATGTTTATGGCAGCCCAATTCACTATTGCAAGGACATGGAAACAACCCAAGTGACTGTCAATTCATGAGTGGATAATTAAAATTTGGCATGTGTTCACAATGGAATATTGCTCAATCCTAAGAAATGACAGCGAGCTAGCACCACTTATACTATTCTGGATTAGGCTTAAGCCCATTATCCAAAGTGAGGTTACACAATATCAAGAAAATGAGCTCCACATGTACTCACCATCAAATTGGTACGGAGTGATCCCTCTAATTTTTACGTTTTTGAATTTTTTTACCATGAATGGGTGTTTAATTTTGTAAAATAATTTTTCTGCCTCTGTGTATTAAATTTATAATCTTTACTTTATTAATACATTATATCACCTTATCATTGAATATTACTGCAACCTTACCTTTCTAGAACAAATACCATTTGGCCATGATATGTTATCTTGTATATCTTACCAAATTTTGTTTGCTAATATTGTTTTGAAGATATTTTCATCTATATTAATGAGGGATATTGATTTACAGGTGTTTCTTGTGATGCCTTTAATCTAGCCTTGATATCACAGTTACTGGCCTCATAACAGAAGGGGAAAAAAGAAAAAATAAGAAGAAATGAAGAAAGAAAAGAAAAGAGAAAAGAAGAGGAGAGGAGAAGAGAGGGGAGAGGCGGGGAGGAAAAGAGAAGGGAAGTGAGGAGAGGGGAAGGGAAGAAAGAAGGAGATAAATTTTATTACTGGCCTCACAGAATAAATTCAACACTTAGGTGCACATATGGAAATAACACACGTAAGAAATCAAGCAAATGGGGAATATGGAAAAATTCACACCTAATGGTACAATGCACACTATCTGGAAGATGGACACACTTATCACTTTGACTCAAACAGTACAAAAGCAATGTATATAACTAAATGTTTGTAACTCCATAATATTCTGAAATAATGTTTTTTTTTTTTAAAAATGTTGTTTCCTCCTTTATTTTCTGGAAGTGTTTGTGAAAGTAAACATTAATTATTTAAATATTTGGTAGAATTTGCCAATGAATCCATTTGGATCTGAATGTTTGTTTGTGGGAAGTTCTAAAATTACTAATCAAGTCTCTTATAGGTTTTCTATCTTTCCTCAAGTCAGTTTTGGCAGTTTGAGATATTCGAAAGCTTCTTTACATTTTACATTAGTCTAATATCTTGGCATATACTTGTATATGGTATTCTCTTACAATTCCATTAATTAATTTAAAGTTGGTAATGATGTTGTCTTTTTCATCTTTATTTTAGTAATTTGAGTCTTTCTTTTTTTATTGATCAGTGTAGATAAAGATTTATGAGAATTTTTGAGGTTTTCAAAGAAATAACTTTTGGACATCAGTAGTATAGCAGAATAGGAGGTACCGGAGTCTCCCTCCTCCCAAATTCATGCCCCTTCTCTAAATAACAATAACTCCTCCAATAACAGTTTGCATTCTCCAGTTAGTGTAATATTTTCACTCCTCATCCACAATGTACTGGATGTGCTTTTATTATGCTATAGTTCATGGGGTTTCTAATGCCTAGACCATTGCACCACTTTCTCAACTCCCTTAACGTGGAAAATTTCTACTCATTTTTGACCCAGGTCAGGTGTCACCTTTTCGAAAAGTCATACTTTTGTATGTATACAGCCGTCCTCTCCTACTCCCCTCGACCTGCTCAATACCAAATAAATGTAACTTCTATGTGTCCACTTAGGTGCCAGTCAGTTAATACCAATTTTCTGGTGAGTATATGTGGTGCTTGTTTTTCCATTCTTGGGATATTTCACTTAGTAGTATGGGTTCCAGCTCTGTGTAGGAAAATACAAGATGCGCTACATCACCATTGTTTCTCAGAGCTGAATAGTAATCCATGGCACACATATACCACATTTTACTAATCCACTCATGTACTGATGGGCTCTTGGGTAGTTTCCACAACTTTCCAATTGTGAATTGTGCTGCTATAAACATTTGAGTGCAGGGGTCTTTTTTGTAGATTGTCCTTGTTCTTTTGGGTAGATGCTCAGTAATGGGATTGCTGGATCAAATGGTAGATCCACTTGTATCACTTTAAGGTATCTCCATATTGCTTTCCATAGAGGTTGAACTAGTTTGCAGTCTCACCAGCAGTGTAGGAGTGTTCCTATCTCTCCGCATCCATGCCAACATCTATTGTTTTGGGACATTTTGATGAAGGCCATTCTTACTGGAAATAAGTGATGTCTCATTATAGTTTTGATTTGCATTTCCCTGATGATTAGAGATGTTGAGCATTTTTTTAAATGTTTGATAGCCATTATTCTGTCTTCTTTAGAAAAGTTTCTGTTCATGTCCTTTGCCCATTTTTTGATAGGGTTGTTTGATTTTTTCTTGCTAATTTTCATGCGTTCTAAGTAGATTCTAGTTATCAGCCCCTAATCAGATGATAAGAATGTTTCACAAAATAGGCATAGACTGACTTAGCTAAAAATGATACAAGCCATATATGACAAATCCACCACCAATATCATATTGAATGGAAAAAATTTGATGGCATTCCCACTTAGAACTGGAACCAGACAAGGTTTCCCTCTATAACAGCTTCTATTCAACATAGTGCTGGAAGTTCTAGCCAGAGCAGTCAGACAAGAGAGAGAAATCAAGGGCATCCAAATGGGGTCAGAAGAGGTCAAACTATCACTCTTTTCTGATGATTTGATCTTATATCTAGAAAACCCCAAAGATTCTGCTGTGGGACTACTGGAATTGATAAACAAATCCAACAAAGTCTCAGGTTACAAAATCGATATGCAGAAATCAGTAGCTTTCCTATATGCCAAGAACAGTCAAACTGAGAACTAAATCTAAGACTCAATACCCTTCACAATAGCAACAAAGAAAGTAAAATACCTATGAATATATTTAACTAAGGAGGTAAAAGACCTCTGCAGGGAGAACTATTAAACACTGAGGAAGGAAATAGCAATGTATCTTCAATTTTTAATTATTTTATAAAAACCATAAACATATATATGTATCTTGCACATTAGTTAAATAGACATTATAAGTGCTTAATAAATATTAGAATATTTAGTATTTAATATTTTTCATTTTGTACAATAAGGTTTATAATTTTATTTTTCCTATTATGAATGGAAAACATAAGTCATACAGGAAATAAGAACAATTTAAAATGGTTAAAGTAGAATAAAAAATTCACACAGAAATAAAATGTCCAAAGGAAATAAATGTAAATATGTTATTACACTTAGTTCATATACTTTGTTATGCAAACATTGTATTCTTATAGTACAGCTAATACCATATGCAAAATTTTCCCTTTATCTACTTTTATACACACATTTCCATGTCATTAGCACAGCCTATGAAATTGACTTTATATGACTGCATGCAGTTTCATCCTATATATGAATAATAATTTACCTCCTATTGTTATATATTTAGAATGTTTCCAATTTTGAGCCTGGCTTTTGGACAAAAACCATATGTGTGTTTTTCAGGTCCAACCATAGGCAATTACAAAGGCTTTACCAGGCAGACCTCACTAGGAAAATCTGCCTTTCCCAAACCAGACATAGTGGACAGCCAATGCATTGCAATCTATAAAGGGTGTTGCAGTCAAGGAATCAGAATCCTCTGGCCAGTCATGCTCTTATGCATATTTCATTCCTATCTAAAGTGTGTTCATTCCAGGTATATATTGTTATTCTTTCTTTATGGAGAAATAGCATACAAATTTATTAGCACCCATTGGGGAGACTATCTTTAATGAATATTTTTTTACAACAGTAATCATCAATTCTGTAACAAGTATGCCTAATTACACTAATTTGTTGAGTTCCTTGAACTGAATTTACTCTACATGAGCAATAATTATCATTTTGATAAGTTAATCATTCAAAATATTCTTGAGCATGCCTATCCCTACAGTCAAATATATTGTCCAAAATTTACATTTCACTATTGAGAAATAATACAAGATACAGAGAAAATATCACAGGCTTTTCAGTTTGTAGAACCATGAAAATGTTCTAAAATTGTGGTGATGGTCTCACAACTCTGAATATACTAAAACCCATTAGATTGTATGCTTTAAATGGGAAAATTGCATAGCATGTGAATTATAACTCAGTAACAATGTTATTAAAAAACAGATACATTACAATGAAAAACATAGTTCAGAAAATGGCCACATCCCTTTTCCACGTGAAAAGCTTCAAGTACTATCATACAATCTACCTATTCTCAAGAGATGAGCTATTAATGAGTGACATGGTACAGTGGTTATGACCACCACCTCTGAGTCAGGCTTACAATTCAAGGTAACAGGAGAACATTATCTTTCCTTCTTTATATTTTTTCAGGTTTTTCATTTCAAGACCAATTTTAATAACCATTATGTATGCTAAGAGGTTCTCAAAATTACAAGTCTCCTGGAAGTGGACTCAGAATAAACATTTTATTAATGATCTTTGCTTTAGTTTTTTTATTTATTCAGGAAATTCTTGGGGTAAAAACATTTTGGATATATGTAATGCTGCTTGCCCCACCCAAGCCAGGGCTACAAGCATGTCCCTGCCCCATACAGTGCATTTCGCTTCCATTAGTTGTGAATTTATTCCACCCACCTCACCCCTACTGGCACCCAGTGAGTATTACTACCATGTGAACAACTTAGTGTTAGTCAGTTAGTACCAATTTGTGAAAAATTCTTTGCTTTAGTTTTGATCCAATACTCTGATTATGAACTTACATTTCAGAATCAAATATCCTTAGCTTGTGGATTTACACAAACTTCCTGTTTCGGGAGATTTCCAAGGTGTTTATAGGAGGGATATTGGATACTTTTTTTTTATTTCAGCATATTATGGGGGTACAAATGTTAAGGTTACATATATTGCCCTTGCCCCTCTCCCCCTCAAGTCAGAACTTTAAGCGTGACCATCCCCCAGAAGGTGCGCTCGGCATTCATTATGTATGTATATACCCATCCCCTCCCCCCACCTACCCGACACCATTTTTTAAAAATAAGAATAGTGACTAATTATTTATATTGTTTAATTTAGAAAGGAATTATGTGAGTTCTTTCTTATTGAAGGGCTATTCTATGTCAGACACTTTACAAGAAACACTCTTACCACACAATTCTCTTGTAACATAGACATCAGTAGCCTCATTCTGCATAGGAGTAAATTGCAAAATACATAAATAACTTGCCCTAGATAAAAAAGCTAGGAAGTGACCTCAACAAGCATAAAGAAATCATGATATAAGGGAAACTTCTTTCACAAGTACCCATATCAGCTTCTAATCTTGCAGATATAAACATGAGGGGAAAAATACATAAGAGAAAAGTGGATAGCTGTGTGTACATCTCTAAAAACATGAGCAGGGCCTCAGAGCCAGATACAGAACCTTACATGTGGTGAGACTGATGTGACCTGGAGGGTGGGATAAGGGCCAAGAAGCTGGCAGGCTGTTGGGACTTCAAGGGCAGGGTCAGGGCCAAGCAAAAGTCAGGCTGTTCTGCAGGCTTGGGGACCCCACAGATGCCAAGTCACATGGACAGAGGTTGGTTCCGGTGACCCAGGGGCTGCAGAATTATCCACCAGCCCCAAGACCCACCAAAGCAGTCACCCAAAGTGTCCCAGGTCAGAGCCTACAGTGCCCCAGTCAATCCCCACACTCAGATCCCATTGTGCTGTGGGAGAGGAGCACTTGTCTTCCAGTCATAGGGTATATCTCAGAGGAGCCTCCAGTTAGTCCATTCCCTCCCCAGCCAAGTGGGAGTGATGTGAAGGCTGCTGCCACAAAGCTGAGACCCATGTCAACCTTGTGCCATGTATCCAAGAGCTCAGGATGGGTTTAGCTGCAGCCTGATCCCCACTGTGCCTGCCACTTGGTGTAATGACTGCACATACTCCAGGCAGGTTCCCAGTCTGTCCAAATTGAGGTCTGTTGCAGTGGAGGGAGCCCTCTCACAACTCAGCCACAGAACCTGTTGGTGAATGTGGCACCCCAGCACTCTATCCTCCTATTCTTCCCCATATGTACTTTGATTTTGTCAAAAGTATCACCCTGTCACCTTTACTTTATATACTGAGTGTCCTGTACTGCTTCTCTATCATTTATCAATGTTTCTTCTTAGAACAATCCACATACAGGCAGCTGTCTGTAATTTCCACTTCTTTCCTTGAGAGCAGCATGTTCACAGGCTGCTTCTAGTCCACCATTTTTCAGTCTCCTCCTAAGTTTATCATTTCCAAATATAGTGTTCTGTCTTGCTTAGGTAAACAACCTGGCTACTTTTTCTGTTTTTTGCAGTGTCTTGCTCTTGCTCAGGCTGGTCTCAAGCTTCTGGCCTCAAGCAATCCTCCTGTCTTGGCCTCCCAAAGAGCTAGGAGCAAGAGCCTGGTGCATGGGCCACTACACCAGGCCTAAATCCTATAATTTAAGGAGTGTTTAATAAAATCACACATTACAAAAGTCCAGGAAAGAGTTAGGAAAGACCCCAAGAATCTTCCAAAATCCTGAAACTAATTACTGAAAGAGGAGGTGGGTATAAAGGAACCAAGGGAAAATCCTTATTTTTACTGTGAGTTTCTTTTCTCTATATCTCTAACATATGGCACACGATAGAAGCTGATTAAATATTTACAAAAGAAAAAAGGAAAGGAAAAAAAGAAGTGAACATACCTTCCCATCATGTCCCTTTGCTGACATCATTGTGATCCACAACTGCAAGGAATACTTCATTTTCTTCAGTTTAACATGTTGAACTGAGGCTTCTAGGATAGGTTCGAGGTGATCTACATACAACCTTATAAAATGAAGATATAAGAATAGACAAATATGATAATAAAACAAAGGTTTACCACTGGACAGTGGCATCAGCAGGATGGCATACTAGGAAGCTCCTGGCCCTCATTCCCCCACGGAAACACCCGCACACATATACACATATATATGTGTGTGCATGTGTGTATATATATACACATATGTATACCAAAGTAACTTTGTAAGAACTCTAGAAACCAGTTAAGAGCTGTAGAAATCAAGAAAATGCCTAAAAGCCTAAAAAAACCCTAATACTAGGAAATTTCATAGCATTTATGTTTGCCATTGTCCTACCTGCACCACCCCCTCTCCCCCCTGCACAGCATGGTACAGTTGAGAGGAAGCCAGCCAATTAATGGCCTCTCCCTCAGTATGAAAGGAAACATGTGGAACTTGCTTGCAAAATTCTGGTTTGTCTGGGGGCAGAAAAAGGAATTTTTTTCTTTTTCCTGACTTGGAGCACTGACAAGAATGTTAGAATAGTTTGGATTGTAGGTTAGAGGCTGCTTAAAGCAGTGATGGGAGTTATAGCATGGATTGAGATGCAGGATTATTGTAGACCTGTGGGTGTCTGTGGGCAAAAGATTATCAGCAGAGAATAAGCAACTAAACCTCTTAGAAGAACCAGGGGTTAAACACTGCTTATGATCCTCAGGACTCACCATACCACCCTCCTTTGCTTCTAGACCTATAAATAGACACCATTCCAAGCAAGCCATGAGATATAAATTGCTACCCATTAGGAAGTACAGTAAACTCCAAAAGAGCTACTTAATTTTTACAATTGATACAGACATAAATTGAGAGAGTATGCATGGCAATGGATATTCAAAGTATGGAATAATGGTGGAAGAAACACAAAGTTGGAACAGGCCAAATTTATTGATATGGGCCTACTAAGAAGAAATTCTGGATTTAATATTGCAGCTCATAGTGTAAGGAAAAGCTCTAAATTGTTGAGTGAAACATGGACCAATAGGTGTTCTACACTAAATGAAGTTGAAATTTTAGTCCTGCTATGGCATACTGTAGAGGGAGGGATCCAAATTCTTGGTGATATTTATCATTTAAGATCTTCTCACCCACCTTGGGAGGGCCCAGGAAACAACTTTTCACCACAATTGTAAGAAACAAGTTTGTGAGAAACCCTGTAATCTTATAAAAGTTATGTGATTACTTTTTTTCTGTAGGTCCAATGTTAAAGGAAGGAATGCTGCCATTGAGCTGAAAAATCTAATTTCAGTGAGAATAATTGGATACTCAGGTGGCAGGGGCCAAATGCCAGCACATAATTGGCAAAATCTTGGTGGACATTGTTACTGTGACAGAAAAGTCAAATCAGCAATCAGAATAATCTGACTCACACACTCCTATAGACCCAGAACATTGGCTAGTTGATCATGTTTCTAATGGTGAGATAGATTAGAAATCCATTAAATTATTACTAAATCTGTATAAGCAGAAGAATCCTCAGTCAACAGAATGAAAGTCTAATGTGTGCTGTAAAAATGGAGTCATTGCCCCTCAATCGATTCCCAGACTTGAGTCAATTTCTATACTCCTAATCTTTTGAATGAAAAGGAGAATGGGTCCACTGGAGGAAGGATCCCACTATGCTGCCAAAAATTTATACAGTTAATTTTTCTCACAGTCTTCTCCAAAAGGACATACAGCCTTTTACTAGGAATTGGGAAAAAAGAAATAATCAGAATTGTCAGGGATTATTGGACATGAATTCTGAACTGGCATTAATGTCGGGAGGCCCAAAACATCACTATAGTCTACCAGTCAGAATAAGGGCAAATAGAGGGAAGGTAATCACTAGAGTTTAACTCAGGGTACTTAAAAGAAGCAAAAGAAATTACTTGAGAATGTTGAATGTGTATTGGTTAGGTTAAGAGATGCTGGGAGAACTGTGTGAGGTCCCAAGGTGTCTACTTTGAAGGGGAGTAAGGCATCATTGTTCTATGTACAGTGTTTCTTGTATTTTCTTCAATAAATGTCTCTATTTTTCATATTACATGGCTAGATACTTTACAGACAGACCTTGTATTTTGCTCCTTGGTATTGCCTAATTGAATAGAAAACTTATTCCATTGATAAAGTTCCCATGAATATCTATAACCATTTTGTTCATACATGCTAACACTTAGAAGCAACGAAGATGTCCATCACTGGGTCAATTTATAAATAAATAGTGGTATATCCTTATAAAGAAATATTATTCAGCAATGAAAAATGAGTTATAAAGCCACAAAAATAAATGGAGGGGCCTTAAATGTATATTTCTACATGAAAGAAGCAAGTTTGGAAAGGTTAAATAGCATATATTCTAAGTACATGATATTGTGAAAAATGCAAAAGTATAGAGACAATAAAAAATCAGTGGTTACCAGAGGTAGTAGGGAAAGTGTAGAAATAAATTGATGACACACGTGGGATTTTTAAAGTGGTGAAACTATTCTGTATGATATTGTAATGGTGGATACGTGCCATTATGCATTTTTCAAAAGCACCTGAGGGTTGGACACGCTTGAAGCTTAGGCACGGCGGGGTGGGGGAGGAGTGCCATTGGCAATATATGTATTATTGTATATGTATATATATGTATATGTATATATATGTATTATATGTATATATTGATACAGGCCATTCTCGCAGGGGTTAGGTGGTATCTCATTGTGGTTTTGATTTGCATTTCTCTGATGATTAGAGATGAACATTTTTTTATATGTCTGCAGGCCATTATTCTGTCTTCTTTGGAGAAGTTTCTGTTCATTTCCATTGCCCATTTTTTAATGGGGTTGTTTGATTTTCTCTTGTTAATTAAAAAGAACAAACTGGGAGGCATCAGTCTTCCGGACATCAAGCTGTACTATAAAGCAATAATAGTTAAATCAGCCTGGCACTGGCACAAGAACAGAAGCATCGATATCTGGATTAGATCTGAGATACCAGAGATGAAACCAACAGTATACGGCCACCTAATTTTTGATAAGGCAGACAAAAATGTACAATGGGGAAAAGATTCTCTCTTCAATAAATGGTGCTGGGAAAACTGGTTAGCTACATGCAGAAGAGCAAATCAGGATCCCCACTTCTCACCTCTCACAAAAATTCACTCAAGATGGATAACAGACTTAAACCTAATGCATGAAACCTTAAGAATCCTAGAAGATGTGGGGAAAATCCTATCAGATATTGGTCTAGGCAAAGAATTTCTGAGGAAGACCCCTAAGAAAATCACTGCCACATCAAAAATAAACAAATGGCAACCAGTGAAAAGTATTAGACTAAACGTAATCAAGAGCTATATGGTGTGATAG
>VBSM01003162.1:262384-281341 GCA_008086735.1 Cheirogaleus medius
CTTTGTTCTTGTTTTTATTTATGAGGCGAATTGCATTTATAGACTTGTGTATGTGGAAACAGCCTTGCATCCCTGGAATAAAGCCCACCTGGTCATGTAGAATTATTTTTTTGATGTGCTGCTGAATTCTATTTTAAAATTTTGATGAGGATTTTTGCATCTATATTCATGAGGGATTTTCGTCTTTTATATTCTTTTTTTGTTGCATCCTTTCCTAGCTTTGGTATCAAGGTGATATTGGTTTTGCAGAATGAATTAGGAAGGATACCATCCTTCTCAATGCTGTGGAATAATTTCTGTACCATAGGTATGAGATCATCTTTGTATCTTTGGTAAAACTCTGAAGTATAGTCATCAGGTCCAGAACTTTTCCATTTGAGGAGGTTATTAATTACTGCTCCAATTTCTTCACTTTAGGTTGGTCCATTTAGGAATGCTGTTACCTCTTGGGTGAACTTAGGGAGGTTGTAGGAATCCAGGAATTTGTCCATGTCTTCCTCATTATGTAGTTTTTGGGCACATAGTTTTTTATAGTTGTCAAACATAATGTTTTATATTTCTGTGGTGTCTGTTGTGACCTCGCCTTTTTCATTTCTTTTTTTTTTTCTTCCTTTTATTTCCTCTTATTATAGGGGTAAAAATATTGTTCGGGATACATATATTGCCCCTGCCAGCCCTCCCCCACCTCACCGTGCCAGAGCTTCAAGCGTGTCCAACCCCCAGGTGGTGCACACCACACCCATTATGTAAGTATACACCCCTCCCCTCATCCCCCCTCACACCTGCCCACCACCGGATAAAAGTTTTATTTTTGACATTTTGGTTACATTGTATATCTTTGCTTCTTCCTAAGAAGGATTAGAGGTAATCCCTTCCCACCCACAATGCACGCCACATCCCTAAGATGTGGGTCCCCCCCCCAAATCCCTGGTAAACACTACTACTATTTGAGCACCACAGTTTTAATCAATCAGTACCAATTTTATGGCAAGTAGATGTGGAGCCCATTTTCCTGATCTTGTGATGCCTAACTTTGGATAACGGGCTTAATTTTAATCCAGGATAGCATAAACAGTGCTAGCTCACTGTCATTTCATAGAATTGAGTAATATGCCATTGTGAGTATATACCAAATTTTAATTCTCCACTCATGAATTGATGGGCACTTGGGTTGTTTCCATGACCATGCAATAGTGAATTGTGCTGCCATAAACATTCGGGTGCAGATGTCTTCACAATAGAAAGTATTATGCTCTTTTGGGTAGATGCCCAACAATGCTATTCCTGGGCTGAATGGTATTTCTATTTCTAGCTATTTGAGGTATCTCCAATTACTTTTCCACAAAGGTTGCACTAATTTGCAGTCCCATCAGCAGTGTAAGAGTGTTAGAGTCTCTCCACATCCTCGCCAGCATTTGTAGTTTTGGGATATATTTATACAGGCCATTCTCGCTGGGGTTAGGTGCTATCTCATTGTGGTTTTGATTTGAGTGTCTCTGATGATTATATATGTTGAGTTTTTTTTTTTATATGTTTGCAGGGCACTATTCTATCTTCTTTGGAGAATTTTCTGTTCATTTCCATTGCCCATTCCATAATGGGGTGGTTTGATTTTTTCTTGTTAATTCTTTTAAGTTTTGGATAGATTCTTGTTATTAAACCTTTATCAGAAGTGTAGAGAGTGAATATTTTCTCCCACTCTGTGGGTTGTCTATTTGCTCTAATGTTATTTTCCTTGGCTGTGCAGAAACTTTTTAATTTGATCAGATCTCATTTGTTTATTTTTGATGCACCAGTGATTGCCTTGGGGGTCTTCCTCAAAAATTCTTTGCCTAGACCAATATCTGATAGGGTTTTCACAACATCTTCTTCTAGGATTTTAAGGTTTCATCCAAGAGACTCCTAGATTTGATAAATGAATATGGTAATGTTTCAGGTTATAAAATGAGTATACACAAATCAGAAGCCTTCATATATGTCAAGAACCATCAAGCAGAAAGTCAAATCAAAAAGGTAATACCCTTCACGATAGCCCCAAAGAAAATTAAATATCTAGGAGAATACTTAACAAAAGACACAAAAGATTTATAAAAGGAGAACTACAAAACACTACAAAAAGAAACTCCAGATGATTTAAACAGATGTAAAAATCTAAGTTGTTCATGGATTGCTAGAATCAATATTGTTTAAATGTCAATATTACCTAAGGTGATCTACAAAATCAATGCAATCCCTATCAAAATACCACTAGCATTCATTACAGACCTTGAGAAAATAATTCTTCACTTTGTATGGAACCAGAGAAATCAAGCATAGTGAAAGCAATCTTAAACAAAAAGAACAAATTTGGAAGCATCAGTCTTCCTGACTTCAAGCTGTACTATAAAGCAATAATAGTTAAATCAGCTTCGTACTGTCTCAAGAACTGAAGCATCGATATCTAGAATAAATATGAGATTCCAGAGATGAAACCATCCGTATATGGTAACCTAATCTTTTATAAAGCAAACAAAAATATACAATGAGGAAAAGATTCTCTTTTTCATTTCTTATTGAGTTTACTAGAGTCCTTTCCTTTTGAGTTCTTGTTCATCTAGCAAGAGGCCTATCAATTTTTTTTTTTATCTTTTCGAAAAACCAGCTTCTGGTTTTGTTGATCTTCTGTATAATTCTCTTCTTCTCCATTTCATTTAGTTCTGCTTTTATCTTAGTTATTTCTTTTCTTCTACTAGGATTGGGATTGGTTTGCTCTTCTTTTTCCAATTCCTTGAGTCTATTCATTAGGTTGTCTGTATCTAAGCTTTCTGTTTTTGGATGTGCGTGTTTATTGCTGTTGGTTTTCCTGTCAGGTATGCTTTTGCTGTATCCCACAGGTTTTGGTAACAAGTGTGTCTCTATTGTCATATTCTTCAAAGAAACTCTTGACTTCCCTCTGAATTTCCTCCTTGATCCAACAATTCTTCAAGAATCGATTATTTAGTTTCCATAAATTTGTGAAGTGTTAAGTATTTCTATAGCAATTGAACTCTAATTTTATACCACTATGGTCAGAGAAGACACATGGTACTATTTCTATTTTCTTGAATGTTTTGAGATCTGCTTTTGGCCTAGTATGTCATCAATTTGCAGAAGGATCCATGGTCTGCTGAGAAGAATGTAAATTCAACTTTATTTTGATGGAAAATTCTGTAGAGGTCTGTCAGAACTTTTGGATCAAGAGCTTTGTTTAAGCTACCTATTTCTCAACTTATTTTGTGTGTGGAGGATCTATCCAGCTCATTCAGTGGCATGTTGAAGTTCCCTACTCTTATGACAGTATTGTTTAACATGGTGTTTAGATCAGACAAGGTTTACTTTATGTAATTGGGTGCTCCTGCATTGGATGCATAAACATTAAGAATTGTTAAATCTTCTTAGTGCATCATCCCTTTCACCATTATAAACTGGCCGTCTTTATCCTTTTTTGCTTTTGCTATTTAAATGCTTATGTCATCTGCAAATAGTATAGCGACCCCTGCTGTCTTTTGACTTCTATTTGCCCGGATGATAGTTTTTCATCCCTTGACCTTCAGCCAGAAGGCATCTTTGTGGGTTAGATGTGTTTCCTGTAGAAAGCAGATACTACACTTGTGGATTTTTATCCACTCTGCCAGTCTATGCCTCTTCAGAGGATGGTTTAAAGCATTTACATTTATTGAGAGGATTAAAATCGGAGGATGTTTTCCATTCATATTTTTGAGTGAAGTCCTGTTGCTTTGTCTTACTCCTTGAGCCATCATGCAGTCAAGATCTAGACTTTAATTCTTTGAAGATTTTGCTTTCAGGAGTGTCTATTGCCTTCATTGGTGTGGGAGGCAGGTCTGAGAACTTCCTGCAGGGCTGGTCTGTTCTTTGCAAATTCCTTCAGTGATTGCTTGTCTGAGAAGGATTTTATTTCTCCCTCCTATATGAAACTTAATTTTGTTGGAGAAAGAATTCTAGGTTGGGCATTATTCTGTTTTAGAAGGTTAAGGATAGGCACCTAATCCCTCCTGGCTTGTAAGTTTCATATGAGAAGTCTGCTGTTAGTCTGATAGGCTTTCCTTTATAGGTCATTTGCTGCTTTTGTCTTGCTGCACAGAAGTTTGTTTCTTTCACGTTTACTTTGGTCAGCCTAATAACCATGTGACAAGGTGATTTCTTTTTCATGTTGAGTCTCCCAGGATTTCTGTTTGCTTCTTGTATTTGGATATCAAGACTTCTAGGCAGGCCTGGCATATTTTCCTCCAGTATTCCATGAAATACTTTTTCCAACCCTTGTGAATGTTCCTGTTCTCCTTGTGGAATCCTGATCATTTTGAGATTTGGCTTTTTTACATAATCCAACACTTCTTGTAAGCTTTGGTCTTGTCTCTTTTTTCTGTGTTCCCTTTCTTCCTCTGATTGGTTTAGTGCGTAGGTATAATCTTCAAGCACCGAGATTCTTTCCTCTGCTTGATCTTTCCTGTTTTTGAGGATATCCAGTATATTATGGAGTTCCTTGAATGTTTCCTTCATTGTCAGGATTTCTAATTCGTTTCTCTGTATCATTTCAATTTCTGTGGAAAATTTTTCATTCATTTCCTGAATTGTTCTTGTGGTTTCTCTATATTTGGATTCTATTTTCTCTTCAATTCCATTGAGTTTTCTAACAACCTCTATTCAGAATTCTTCCTCTGTCAGTTTAATCATGTCATGTAAGTTGGTGTCAGTTGATGGATATCAAGTATTTCCTTTTGGAGGTGAATTTTCTTTCTCTTACTTCTTGTTTCCTGTGATATTTTGCTGGTTCTTTCTCATCTCGATGCTTTTTCAAGGACCAGATGTGCTGGGAGTGGATTATGATTTAAATTCTTGAATTCCAGAGGTATGATCCTTGGAAGAGCTTGGGGATATATTTTCTGGTCCCGTATCATCTTACAGGATTTTGAGACTGTTAGGTTAACTTTGACCTGATGTCTTCACCTTCTGTCTACAGAGATTAGTGGGTTTGGGCCCCTTGCATAGACACCCAGGGGTTAGATCACTCTTATGAGATCGAGAGCAGTATCATCCACTAGGTTGAAGTAGGAGGCACTGTGTTAGGCTCTGAGTATATTCTCTCTTTTGTTATCTATGGTTTGCTAAAAGGAGTCAATTATCAACGTATTCCATGACCTTTGTATTGTGCTCTAAGCCTCCAAATAGGATATATAGGTATCTAGTTTTTAGGGAATGCCCTGCCACTCCCATGGGTTCCTTGAGTCCTGTAACTACTTTAGGAGGGGTGAAAAGAGCATCAGGTATCAGTCAGCCTAAGAGAATACTTCATAGGTTGCTTCATCTTGAGGTCTGGGGGAGCTGTTAATATGTTATTCAGAGATATTTTGTCACACTTTCAGAGGAACTACTGGTTGGGAAAGTCAATTGGTGCAAATACTAAGTACTATGGTCAAGATTTTCCTTCCCAAACAACAGGCTCGTATGTTGATAGCAATCTGGGTACCAAAGGCAAGTCCCTGTGTTCTGAATTTATCAGATGATAAAAACCAACCAGCTTTATGTAGATATCACTCTTCCCTGTTCTGCTTAATTCCAGGGACCCACATAGTCAAGCTAGTACTACAGGAAAAGCTACTTTTTTCCTTTCTGCCAACCTTCTAGGGCTTAGTCTGGTTTAGGGGGCTGGCGGGGAGGCAATAAGTGAGATTGCTGCATGTACCAGACTAGGAAACGTCTTTTCTTATTTTTTCCCACCCCAAGGGCATAGTTTGCCCTGTCAGGGGGAAAGATAACCCACCATCCTGAGAAAAAGGCACTTCCTAGGCATACATCACCAAGACATGGTTTCTGTCATGCTGCTGAGCTCACTGCTTCCCCAACTCATAGAGACACAGCAGTTCAGGTGCAGAGATCTGCTCTCTGTCTACCCTGTACCAGCCAAAACCTCAGCAATATCCCAAGGCCAAGCCTTGTTTAACATAGTTTACCCCCTTCCTGGTCCTGGAAGTGTCCTGAGGTGAGATGCCAGACTCGGCACTCATTTCTGAATTATAGGGAAGCAGCTGCTGTGTTCGGTCCCTCTCCCACCTGAAATTGACCTGGCAGAGCACTCAGGATAGTTCAAAATGTTCTCTGCTCCAATCTCTACTCCACACAACTCGTCTGCCCATGCTACCACTTCCCACCAACATCAGGCACTTCCCTGCTTGCGTGGGTGTGGGGTTTGGAGGGGGAGGGATTGTCTCACTGTGCAAGGCAGAACCTATGCCACAGCCGACGATCGTCACGGTGGACACATGGAAGCACTCCCTCCCTATTGTATATTTCCGACACCCCAGGTTTTGCAGAGGATTTTTCAATTCACCATTAATTGATGCCCCTTTTTTTCCATATCCCAGTGCTTCTCTGCAGGCTTGCAAAGTTGATCCTATGTAAGTGCAGTTCACTTGCGTGTGGTTGTCTGCTTTCTTCACTTCCCACTCTGAGAGCGGAGAGCCATGAGGTCAGCCCTAATCTGCCATTTTTTCCTCTCCCCCTTTCCCATTTATTCTTTATTGCCTAGGATTGCTTTTGCTATATAGGGTCTTCTGTAGTTCCATACAAAGCATAAAATTATATTTTCTATCTATGTGAAAATTAAGTTGGGATTTTTAAAGGGATTGAATTGAATCTGTAGGTCCTTTTGGGTAGTATAGACATTTTAACAATGTTGATTCTGCCGACCATGAGCATCGTATGGTTTTCCACTTGTTTACGTCCTCTGCTATTTCCTTCCTCAGTATTTCATAGTTCTCCCTGCAGAGTTCTTTTACCTCCTTAATTAAATATATTCCTAGGTACTTTATATTCTTTGTTGCTATTGTGGATGGAATTGAGATTTTGATTTAGTTCTCAGTTTGACTGTTATTGGCATATAGGAAAGCTACTGATTTCTGCACATTGATTTTGTAACATGAGACTTTGCTGAATTTGTTTATCAATTCCAGTAGTCCCATAGCAGAATATTTAAGGTTCTCAAGATATAAGATGAAATAATAAAAACAGAGTGATAGCTTGACCTCTTCTGCCCACATTTGCATGCCCTTGAATATGCTCTCTTGTCTGATTGCTATAGCAAGGACTTCCAGCACTGTGTTGAAGAGAAGTGGAGATAGTGGGCAATCTTGCCTGATTCCTGTTTTATGTGGGAATGCTTTCAATTTTTCCCCATTCAGTATGATGTTGGCTGTGGATTTATCATATATGGGTTGTAACATTTTAGATAATCTGCATCTATACCTATTTCATTAAGCATTCTTATAATAAGAGGGTTTTGAATTTTGTCAAATGCTTTTTCTGAGTCTATTGAGAGGATCATATGGTATTGTTTTTGCTTCTATTTATGTGGTGAATTACATTTATAGATTTGCATAAGTTGAACCATTCCTGCATCTCTGGGATGAAGACACTTGGTTGTGATGGATGGTTTTCTTGAAAAGCACCTAGGTTATGTTAGCTAGGATTTTGTTCAGAATTTGTGCATCTATACTAATAAGGGATATTGGTCAGCAGTTTTCTTTTTTTGTTTCATCATTTCCTGGTTTTGGTATTAGGGTGATGTTGGCTTCATAAAATTTGGTGGGGAGGATTCCATCTTTCTCGATGTTGTGGAATAATTTCTGCAGGAGATGCACCAGTCCTTCATTGTAGATGTGGTAAATTTCAGGTGTGAAACCATCTTGTCTGGGACTTTTATTCTTAGGAAGTATTTTTATTGCTGTTTGAATTTCAGTACTTGATATTGGTCTGTTCAGGAATTCTATTTCTTTCTGGTTGAGCCTAGGGAGGCTGTGTGTTTCTAAGAATTTGTCCATTTCCTCCACATTTTCCAATTTGTGTGCATAGAGGTTTCTGTAGTATTCATAAATGATATCTTATATCACCATGGCATCAGTTGTAATGTCTCCTTTATTGTTCCTGATGGAGCATTAGAGATTTTTCTTTTCTGCTTTTGATTAGTACAGCCAAAAGCATATCAATGTTGCTTACTTTTTTAAAGAACCAACTTTTTGTTTCATTAATTTTCCATATAGTTTCCCTGATGTCAATTTTCTTTAGTTCTGATTTGATATTAATGATTTCACTTCTTCTGCTGGGTTTGTGATCAGTTCTCTTATGAGCTCTTTCAGTTGATTCATTAAGTTGTCTATTTGTGATCTTTCTGAATTTTGGAAATAGGCATTTATGGAAAAAAACTTTCCTGTCAGGACTGCTTTAGCTGTGTCACACAGATTTTGATAACTTGTGTCTTCTTTGTAATTTATTTCAAGGAATCTTTTGATTTCCATCTTTATTTCCTCATTTATGAAGTAATCATTCAACAGAAGGTTGTTTAGTTTTCACGACATTGTATAGAAATGAGAGTTTTGTTAGGGTTGATTTCTACTTTATTCCACTGTGATCTGAAAAGATACATGGCATAATTTCTATTTTTTAAAATTTTTTGAGACATGCTTTGTGTCCTAGGATATGGTGAATCTTAAAGAATGTCCCATGATCTCATGAGAAGAATGTATATTTAGTGATTTTGGGGTAGAATGTCCCGTATATGTCAGTCAGGCACATTTGTTCTAGAGTTGTGTTTAAGTCCATTATTTCTTTGATAATTTTATGTTTGGGGGATCTGTCCTGTGCTGTCAGTGGGGTGTTAATGTCTCAGGCTATTATGTTACTGTTGTTTATAAATTTGTTTAGATCAAGTAGAGTTTGGTTTATGAATCTGGATGTACCTAAGTTGGGTGCATACATATGTAGAATTGTTATGTATTCTTGTTGAACTGTACCCTTCACCATTATATAATGACCCTCTTTGTCTTAAATTTCTTTTGTTTATTTAAAAGCTAAGGATCCAAAATCAAATGCTCCATGCCAGCCTTCTTTTGACTTCCATTTGCTTGAAATATTGTTGTCCATCCTTTACCTTTAGTATACATGCATCCTTGCAGTTTAGATGTGTTTCCTGAAGACAGCAGATACTTGGCTTGAATTTTTTTTTATCCATTCGGCCAGCCTATATCTCTTAAGTGGAGAATTCAGGTCATTCACATTTATTGAGAGAATTAATAGGTGGGGCAGATTTCTGTTTGTTCTGTTGGCTTGAACGTTTTTGCTCTGTTTTCTCTCTTGAGCCATTGTGATATCTGGCCTTTGTAGCTTTTGAGAGGTTTTGCATTCTTGAGTGTTTATTGTGTTGATCCGTGTGTAACACTGTTTTGAGTACTTCTGGGAGAGCTGGTCTTGTCTTGATTTATTCCCTCAGTCTTTTCTTATCTGACAATGTCTTTATTTATCCTTGATATATAAAACTTAGTTTTTCAAGGTACAAGATTCTAGGCTGTGCATTAATCTGTTTGAGAAGGGTAAGAGTGGGTCCCCAGTCTCTTCTTGCTTGTAAGGTCTCAGTTGAGAAATCTGGCATTATTCAGATTGGCTTTCCTTTGTATGTTACTTAATTCTTTTGTCTTAAAGCTCATAGAAGAGCCTCTTTAGTTGACATTTGGTCCGTCTGATGACTGCATGTTGTGGTGTCTTCTTGTTTTTGATTGAATATCCCAAGAGTCCTTTGAGCTTCTTGTACTTGGATACATAGATTTATAGCAAGGCCTTGCATATTTTCCTCTACTATATCTTCAAATAGCTTATCCATCTCTTGCGTGTTTTCATCTTCCCCTTTGGGAATCCCCATAAGCCTCATGTTAGGTTTCTTCATATAATCCCATATTTCTTGTCAGCTTTGCTCTTTTCTCTTATTTCTCTGCTCTATCTCTGTGACACAATTATTTATTTGGAAGGTGTTATCTTCATCTCTGAGATTTTTTCTTCTGTTTGATCTACCTTATTCTTGATTCTTTCCACTGTGTTTTGTAGTTTCCTGAACAGATTCTTCATTTCCAGGAGTTTGGTTTGATTTTTATTTAATAATTCAATTCCTTTAGTGAATTTTTCTTCCAGGTCCTGGACTTTATTTGCAGGTTTTTTTTGTGTTGATTATTCATTTGTTCTTGCATGTCATTGAATTTTCTTACAATTTATGCTTGAAACTCTTCTTCTGCCATTTTAGTGTTCTGACTTTGGTTCATGTCCATGAATAGAGAGCTGTTGTTCCTCTTTGGGGATGTGGTTTCCATTTGAGTCTTCATACTTCCAGAGTTCTTTCACTGATTCCTTCCCATCTGGATCAGTTATTGCTTCTTGCCTTTAGATTTTTGTTTAGATAATTGCATGCCCTCTTTAGTCTCTGAATCAGTAGGTGGTTTTATTGGATGAGATTCAACCACACTCTGTATAATGAGTCAGTAGATGCAGTATAAGCGTGCCCGGAATGACCTCCCTGTCAGTAGGTAGCGCTTCATGGGAGGAACAGGCTACATTGTTGTTTTTGGGTCCTGTAACCAGCTCTTGTTCCTCTGGAGAGGCACTCTTGTGCCTCAGTTGGTCAGTAGGGCCCTGGTACTTCCAGGTGTGTGCTTATTCTCTATCTTAGTAGGGGCAGGTCTGGGAATGAGTCTGGGTGGAGCTGGGTTGTGTAAGCCTGCTGTAAAGCACCAGAAATGCTGTTAGCAGGGTTCAAAGGTCTGTTTTCTGCTTCTGGGCAAAGCTGTTACGGAGAGGATGGAATGGCCCCACTCAGCCGGAAGTCTGTGTGTAGGGGTTAGGCTGTCTGAGACCTGCAATCTGGCACAGGCTTCACTCCTTTCCACCCTCCCCTATTCTGCAGTTTCTCCTGGGCCTCTGACAGGAGGCAGGACCTCACACCAGCAGACCTCCCCTGGATGTTTTGTGGGCCAGGATGTTCCCTGCCCAGGATCGCAGCCTTGGCTGGGTACATGGCCCTCCTGTGGGAAGCGGTTGCCCCTCAAGCATGCTGATCTGCCTCTGAGAGAACACACACACGTTTGCAGTCTCATTCACAAATATTCCTTTTTTGCCCCGGGGCAATGCTATTGAGACCTGGGTGTATGGGATCTGTTCTTCAGGATTGTTCCCTGTGCCCTGGAGTTTGATCCCTGAGTCTGCCAAGGAGATGAATGCTGGTCTCAAGTCACCCACGGAGTGCCCACACTGGATTGATGTCTCTCCTCCTTGGCATTTGCCCTGGTCTCCTGGAGTCACCAGGCTAGTATCACCTGGGTGGGCTGTTGGTTAGGGACCTCACAGTTTGAGTACCCCTCAGCCTGCTGTTAGGCCCCAAAAGGAGAGGTCCCATTCCCTGGAAATGCCTCCAGGTGGTGGTTAAATTGTCTCTCTCAGCAACCATGGATAGTTAAGGGGGAGGGCATAATAGAGCAATATGGTGCCTGTCAATCAGCTTTAGTCTGTGGGCATGAAGGTGCCTTGAGGGAGCTGGGAGCCTGGTGTCCCATTCACAAGAGGCTCACCACTCACTGGCAGCATCTGTCTCTGGGTTGGTGTTAGCAGGTCTCTCCTTCCGCTTGACAGCCCAACAGCAGTCCAAGATGCAAGGGAGGTTAAACTTAACCACTCCACCTACCCTTGTCACTGGTCTCCAAGTCTCTTGGGGAACTTTCTCATTCCAGTTCTCCTACACAACTTCTTCCCGTGGAGTCCCCTGTAGTCCCAGGTACCCTTCCTTCTGACCCTCAACTGATCTATGTTTGTCTGCTTGTTTATTTTTTTCCAGTTTCTTCTAAAATCTATCTTTTTTGAAGAGACACTCTGGCTGGCTGCTTTTCTCATTCGCCATCTTGGTTTTCAATATTCCATCCCGGATGTTTTTGATACATGGCTTGAATCAGCTGTACATGTTAGATGGGCTTTTCCCCTTCTCCTTCTCTCCCTTCTCCCACTTGATTTCAAATGACTTTTATTTTCCCCTATGTACTCGTGTGGCTTTCGTTAGTTCCAATAAATTGGTGAGTACATGTGGTGTCTGTTTTTCCATTCTTGCGATAATTTGCTGAGGAAAATCCAGTTAATTCCACATTGCTGCAAAAGGCATCGATTTATCTTTTGTTATGGGTGAGTAGTATTCTATGGTATACATATGCCCAATTTTGTTAATTCACTCATGAATTCATGGGCACTTGGATTGACTCTGCATGTTTACAATTGTGGATTGTACTGAAATAAACATTTGAGTGCAGGTGTCTTTTTGATAAACTGACTTGTTTTCCTTTGGGTAGATATCCAGTAATGGGAATGTTGGATGGAATGGTAGGTCTACTTTTAATTCTTTGAGAAATCTCCATACTGTTTTCCATAGAGGGTGTACTAATTTGCAATTCCATTAACAGTGTATAAGCATTCATTCCTTCTGCATCCACGCCAACATCTATTGTTTTTGGACTTTTTAATAAAATATGTTATATCAGGAGTAAAGTGATATCTCATTGTGGTTTTAATTTGCATTTCCTGATGATTAGTGATGTTGAGTGACATTTTTTTCATATTTTTGTTGGCCATTTGTCTATATTCCTTTGAAAAACTTTTCTTCATGTCTTTTGCCCACTTTTTAATGGGGTTAATTTTTTTCTTGCTGATTCATTTGAACACTCCTTGATTTTGCAAGAATATACTCATATCTGAATCTACAAATAAGGATGTTTTTCAGTTTTTCATAGTTACACCTCTAATCTCTGAGATCTTTTAAAAATAATAATGGTGATAGTTGGCATGCTTGTATTACTACAAATTTTAAAGAGATTTCCCCTGTATTTTATGTATATAACAAAAAAGAACACTTAGTATGGCAAAATTTAGTTTAAATAAGAAATAAGTATTTGAATTTTATAAAATGCTTTCTTGAAAAATATTGAACCAATTGGTAAGGTATACTCTAGCATTTTGATTATTGTCTCTCAAATACCTATTTTTACTAGAGTCTGTTTTAAAATGATACACTATGAAATGAAACTCCTGAATGGCTTTACATATATTTCAATCTGTTTCTTCTATAACATGTGACTATTTCAAGGTGTTACTTCAAATTGAAGTGTTCCATGGTGGCTCTGCCTGTTAGCTGATTCTGGAATGTTATGAAGTCTACATCATTTTCCCTTCTGGTGCTCCGAAGAGAGTCTCAATAATTCAAAGAGAGACTCTTTGTTGGTATCAGCAGAGGAAAAAAACACTCAGGAAAATGGACTGTTCACATGAATTTCAGGCGAGCAAAGACTATTTTTATATGCTAAAGGAAGGTTTTGGGAGCAGAATATTAAATAGGTTTGATAATTTGGTATTTAAGTTAAATAAACTATATACTATATTATTTAAATGTTTGCTTAAGTTATTAAACAAATGTGGGAAGTCGTTCTGCTAGGAGAGCAACTTATAGTTGGGATGGGATTCAGTGTGACTAATTTACTTCCAACCACCTACTATTTTCTCTTCCTTTATTTTACTCCTGGCTTCATAATATTCATTTATCCTTCAGACTGTACCAATTTGCTTTTCCACTTGCATTCTATGACTTATCCACCCAAACAATCAAGGAATACTATCTTAATTTATTATAGTTTTTTAAAATATAATTACTTATAAGGTTAAACATTTTTTATGTTTTCATTATTCACTTGTGTGTGTGTATGTGTGTGTATCTTTCTTCTTTTCCTATGTCTCTTGTGGTATTTCTCTTACCATGGTTATAGCCTATATAAGGTTAATACTCCTCTATCATTTTTATTGACAATATTTTCTGTAATTTATTTTCAGTGTTATCAATACAGATTTGTGATGCTAACTTAATACACATAAAAAGTTAATATAGGAAGAAAGTCTGCTTCTGGGTTTATAACTTATTATTCAGACCTCACTTTTCCTTGTCACACACTTAACATTACAAAATATTAAAAATTAATTGGGTTTTTATTTTAATTACATTTTACCTATAGATTTTTAAATAGTATATATTTTTATAACATGATTTCCAAATCTAGTAACACAGCAAGGTGTTCACATATGCTATTGTATGAATGCATCTCCTCCAAAATTCAGGTGTTGCCAATGTGATAGTATTAACAAGTGGAGCCTTTAAGAGGTGATTAGGCCATAAGGGATGCCCCCTAGTTAATGGAACTAAGGCCTTTTTAAAAGAGGCTTAACACAACATTAGCTAGCTATCTTTTACACCCTTCTTCCATGTTCCTCCCTCTGGAGAATTCAGAAAGAAAGACTGCACCAGACATCAGACCTGCTGGCACCTTTATATTGGATTTACCAGCCTCCAGAACTGTGAAAAATAAGTTTCTCTTCTTTATAAATTACCCAGTATCAGGCATTTTATTATAGTGGCACAAAACAAAGACAAAAATATTAAGGCCATTTGTGTAGCACTCAATCTTATAATTTTCTTCATCTAGTTTTCACATATATGTTTCAGCTAATTCATAAGTATTGCAAAATCATTTCCTACTAGTTTTTTGTATATCAGAATGATTCTGATTTGGGAATTATCTGACTTTCATGAAGTCACTTTGCTAACTCTTACTGTGAGTTTTCACATGGATTTTTTTGAGGATTGAATATACAATTACACATTGTTTCCAAATAATACTCTGTACTATTTTAAATGGTACCACAGGTTAATTTACTGTAGTTTTTTTTTATAAAAGTGCTTTTAAAATTTGATAAGGCTCTTACTCCTATTACTTTTCTTTTCCAAATGACATTTTGATTTTAGAAAGAAAACTTTGTTTCATTATTTTAACTGATTGTAAAAGTAATTAAAATAAAAATAAGACTAAAATTATTACATATATAATTTTATCTCAATCACGTAAAGTTTACATCTATATATAACCATAGAAAAACCACTACGCAGAAATAATCCAAATTATTAATCAGTTACCGCTGAGAAATTTCTTTCTTAGCTTTATTGTACTTTACTTTCAAAGTAATCCTTTTATTATTAAAAATAAATCATATAAAATGACTGAAAAACCACACCAAATATTACTGGATATAACTATTCTGATCACCTTAATTCTGGATGCTAACACAGAAATATCTGGTAGAAAGTAAAGGAAAAAGATCAGAATGACATTTATTTCCATGAATATGAATTCTATTAAACAAATTTTATTTAAAATTACCTTTTTCTGAGCCAGGATGAGATCTTGGTCCACCTTGGACATTAAAAATGAACCTCCATCGTGTTCAATTCGGTAAAATTTTATGTCCTTCAAATGTATCTTTGCATCCAGTTTTAACCTGTGGAGGATGAAAAAGAAACTGATGTCAATAAATTATTTATATATGCTTAATAGTTCACTCCTAATATCTGAGCCTCCACTCTAATGGAGTCCCCGCCCCCCAGCATTGTATGCCAGAAACAATGCTATGCCTTTAGAATTTATATTTGGATTTAAGAATATTACTCAGCCTGCAAGAGAAGGACAAGTTTGAAATGGGTCAAGATTGGGGAGGAAGTGACAAGTCAGAAAGCTATGGTAGTAGTCCAGGAGAGAAATGATTGTGCCTGAACTAGAATTATAACCATGGCAGTGGAGAGGAAAGTAAATATGTAAGAAATAATTAGGACGTAGCTTTAATAGGACTCAAATCTATGTGGTCCAGTCACCAAAACTGGGTAAGAATAGAGGTAGTGGATGGTGTTTGGGGACCTTGGAAAGAAAGCAACATAAGTTTTAGACATACTAAATTTCAGGTATCTGAGATGGGTAGTATGCCAGTGAATACATAGCCCTGTAGCTTAGGTAAGAAGAGTAAGCCTGAGAGGAAGATATGGGCATCATCTATGTCTGGTAAATAGTTGAAGTGGCAATTGTAGATGGAGTCATTTTGAAAGGTTGAGTAAAGATAACAGGGACGCAAACCAGGTCCCTCTAGAGTACCAATATATAAGGGAGGAGCAGCAGCAGAAGATCCAGCAAGGGAGGTTAAAAGTGAAAGGAACTATATCAAAACAGTGTGAATCACAAAAGCCAAGAGAAGAGATTGTTTCACGGAAGGTGTAGTCAATAATATTATAAGTTATGAGATTATGAATAGTAAGTATTGAGGAGTTGTCATTATCTTTAGCAATAAAAAAAAATCAGAGACCTTTGCAAGAAAGATTTCAGTGGTGAACACCAGTATGTAGTGGGTAGAGAAATGAGAGCTCAATGTGAGAATTTTGACTCAATGTGTATAATTAATTAATACAAGAAATTTGGTTATGAAGGCAAAAGGGAACACAAAGTAGTACCTTTAGGAGAATGTGAGCTGAGAAAGACTTTTGCCTGTTTTTAAGACGAGAGACATTTAGAAATGTTTAATAATAATGAGAAGGTGCCTATATATATAATCTCTTCCTTTCTATCTCTCTCTCCCTGTGTGTGTGTGTGTGTGTGTGTGTGTGTGTGTGTGTGTGTGAGAGAGAGGTTGAAGTCATAGTAAGGTAAGTAAGGAAACAAATACCTTCGAGTTAGATAACATGAGATCCAGAGCATAGGTGAAAATATTTATATACTAAAGCAAAAAGGAAAGACATTTTCTCCAGCATAAGAGAAGAAAAAACACAGAATGAATGGCTGGAGACCTAGGAAAGTTTGATGGTAAGAAACTGAAGGAAATTCCATACAGATTGCACTATCTTGGTGAAATAGGGAGTGGGGTTATTTACTCAGGCTTTAAGGAGAGGAGGAGATTACAAGTTTGCTGGAAACAGAAATACTATGAGATCGCTGCTTTAGAGAATGTGATATAGAGCTGTCTAGGGAAAACAGATATTCAGGCAGCATAGATGGCACAAGTGAGATTGGAAAGTACGTATGTGGTGACAGGGGCAGAAGAAACAGAAAGGTTTAATTTATAGTTAGCTAAGACTTTATACTCAAATTGACAAACAACAAAGTGATCTTCTGTTTCCATCCCAAAATGAGGACTCTCTTTGCTTGTATTTTCTCAGTAAAAGATCGTTACATAATGTCCTCCCAATTTGTGAGGCATGATGTCTGTTATATAAAAAGCTCCCTCATAAAAAATCTCTAATACTTCTTTGCCTGAGGACTGAAAGTTTACCTCTATGATACTAATAAACAAAGAGAGAATGAATGTCAGAACAGGAGGCAGAGGAAATAAAGGAAATAGATGAACATATGAACATACTTTTTGATCCCAGATCCTGCCATGACCTTCAGCATGGGGATGAAGTCTTCAGCATAGCAACACATCAGATCAGTGCACTGAAACTGTTCCTGGGCTCCCCCAGCCAAGGGAAACTGGCCTTCATTGGAAACCACACCTTAAAGGTTAGACATGCAAGTTACATGCAAAAAATAAGACATAATCCCTGCATGTTGTATTTCAGTATCACATTTAATCTGTCATATCTTTATCCTGTTTAAAATTTTCAAAGCCTTCTTGTTTTTTATTGCAGTAGTTTTCACAATTTTGCTAACATTTTAAAAAGCAGTCAATCTTTTGGTGGTCCAGTACAAACCTCAAAATGAAAACAGGCAAAACCAGAGCTTCTCTGATGATGGAAACAAGGTCTCTACCCATTAGACTATTCTCTTTCTGAGGATGGCTGTAATGGCCTATAGACCATAGGTGGAGAACGGCTAAATAAAACACAAACCAAAATGTCTTGACTTAGAGGACAAAGTTCAGAATTCCTGTATCTTGTATACAATGCCTCCTGCAACCTGGCACTTAAAGAGAAGCCATAACAAAGTGTTTGCAATTTCCCACAAAGAACAGACAATTTTAATTTCTTAATTTTTTCATTTCAATAGGTTTAGGGGTTATAAGTGTGTTTTTGTTATATGAAAGAATTGTATAGCGGTGAAGTCTGGGCTTTTAGTGTACTGCTCGCTCCAAAAGTGAACATTGTATCTAACTGGTAGCTTCTTATCCCTCACACACCTTCCATCCTCCCCCTTCTGAGTCTCCAATATCTATTAGGTTGTTCTGAATGATATTGCATAAACATAGCTTAGCTCCTACTTATAAATCAAAGCTGGTGGTATTTTATTTTACCTTCCTAAGTTATTTCATTTAGAATAATGGATGCAGTTCCTCCACGTTGCTGCAAAAGACATTATTTCATTCTTTTTTATGGCTAAATTGTATTTGGTGATGTTGGTGTACACACACACACACACACACATCACATATTCTTTATCCATTCATAAGATGATGTACACTTGGGTTGATTCCATATCTTTACAATTTTGAATTATGCTGTAATAAGTGCATGAGTGCAAGTGTCTTTTTGATATAGTGACCTTGTTTCCTGTGAGTAGCAGTGGGATTCCTGGATTGAATGGTAGGTTCATTGGGGAATTCCCATACTGTGTTCCATAGATATTTTACTAATTTACATTCATACCAATAGTGTCCAATTGTTTCCTTTTTATTCCATCTGCTCAAACATCTATCGTTTTTTGACTTTTTATAGTGGTCATTCTGACAGCTGTAAGGTGGTATCACATTGTAGTTCTAATTTGCATTTCCCTGATGATCAGTGATGTTAAGCATATTAAATAGGTTTATTAGCCATTTGTACCTTTTCTTTTGAAAAAAATGTCTGTTTATAACATGTTTCCACTTTTTTTCAAATTTCTTCATTTTTTTATTTCATCGTATAATGGGGGTACAAATATTCTTAGGGTTACATACATTGCCCCTAACACTCCTCCCTCCTCCCCCACATGCCAGAGCTTCAAGCGAGTCTAATCCACAGATGGTGCGCACGGCATACATTATGTAACTATTCACTTCCTCCCCACACCCGCCTGCCCTCCATCGAACAAAAGATTTTTTTTTACAGTTTGGATACATTGTATAACTTTGCCTCACCCTAAGAAGGTTTAGAGGTATGCCCTTCCCCCCCCACAATGCTCTCCACATCCCTATGATGTGGGTCTTGACCCCACTCCTGAAACCCTGGTGTACACTACTACCATTTGAGCACCATAATTTTAAACAGTCAGAACCAATTTGATGGCGAGTAGA
>VBSM01003162.1:281441-317380 GCA_008086735.1 Cheirogaleus medius
ATTTTTGTCTGCTTTATCAAAGATTAGGTTACCATATACTGATGGTTTCATCTCCAGTATCTCAGATTTATTCCAGATACCGATGCTTCTGTTCTTGTGGCAATACCAGGCTAATTTAACTATTATTGATTTATAGTACAGCTTGAAGTCAGGAGACTGATGCCTCCCAGTTTTTTCTTTTTACTTAAGATTGCTTTGGCTATTCGTGGTTTCTTCTGGTTCCATATGAAGCGAATAATTATTTTTTCTAGATCTGTAAAGAATGCTGGTGGTATTTTGATGGCAATTGCATTGATTCTGTATATCACCTTAGGTAATATTGACATTTTAACGATATTGATTCTACCAATCCAGGAACAAGGTAGATTTTTCCATCTGTTTAAATCATCTGCAATTACTTTATGTAGTGTTTCATAATTCTCCTTGTATAAATATTCCGTATCTTTTGTTAAGTATACTCCTAGATATTTAATTTTCTTTGAGGCTATAGTGAATGGTATTGCATCTTTGATTTGAGTTTCTGCTTGATGGTTCTTGGCATATATGAATGCTTCTGATTTGAGTATATTGATTTTATAACCTGGAACATTACCAAATTCGTTTATCAAATCTAGGAGTCTCTTGGATGAATCCATGGGTTTTTCTAGGTATAATATCAAATCATCTGTGAAGAGTGAGAGTTTGATTTCATCTGCCCCTATTTGGAAGCCCTTAATATCTCTCTCTTGCCTGATTGCTATAGCTAGGATTTCAAGCACTATGTTGAATAGGAGAGGAGATAGTGGGCATCCTTGTCTAGTTCCAGATCGAAGATGGAATGATTTCAATTTTTCCCCATTTAATATGATATTAGCAGAGGGTTTGTCGTAAATGGATTTGATGAATTTTAGGTATGGGCCATCTCTGCCTATTTTTTTAGGAGTTTTTATCATAAAGGAATGTTGGACTTTGTCAAATGCTTTTTCTGCATCTATTGACAGAATCATGTGGTCTTTTTTCTTCATTTTATTTATGAAGTGAATTGCATTTATAGACTTGCATATGTTGAACCAGCCTTGCATCCCTGGAATAAAGCCCACCTGGTCGTGGTGAATTATATTTTTGATGTGCTGCTGAATTCTATTGGCTAAAATTTTGTTTAGCATTTTTGCATCTGTATTCATGGCAGATATTGGTCTGTATTTTTCTTTTTTTGTTGCATCCTTTCATGGTTTTGGAATCAAGGTGATATTGGCTTCGTAGAAAGAGTTTGGAAAGACACCATCCTTCTCAATGGTTTGAAACAGTTTCTTTAGTACAGGTATGAGTTCATCATTGTATGTTTGGTAGAACTCTGAAGTGTAGCCACCTGGCCCTGGTCTTTTCCGTTTGGGAGGTTTTTAATTACAGGTCCAATTTCTGAGCTTGAGATTGGTCTGTTTAGGAATTCTGTTACCTCCTGGGTGAACTTAGGGAGATTGTATGAATCCAGAAATTTGACCATTTTTTCTTCGTTCTGTAGTTGTTGTGCATATAGATTTTTATAATAGTCAAATATAATGTTTTGAATCTCTGTGGTGTCTGTCGTGATCTATCCTTTTTCATTTCTTATTGAGTTTATCAGAGTCCTTTCTCTTTGAGTCCTTGTTAATCTAGCAAGTGGGCCATCAATTTTGTTTATCTGAGCTTGAGATTGGTCTGTTCACGAATTCTATTGCCTCCTGGGTGAACTTAGGGAGGTTGTTTGAATCCAGGAATCTGTCCACTTCATCTTCATTCTGTAGTTTTTGGGCATATAGATTTCTGTACTAGTTGAACATAATGTTTTGTGTTTCTGTGGTGTCTGTTGTGACCTCTCCTCTTTCATTTCTTCTTGAGTTTATTACAGTCCTTTCCCTTTGAGATTTTGTCAGCCTAGGCAGAGGGCCATCAATTTTATTGATATTTTGTAAAAACCAGCTTTTGGTTTTGTTGATCTTCCCAATAATTCTCTTATTCTACATTTCATTTAGTTGTGCTTTGATCTTAGTTATTTCTTTTCTTCTGCTAGGATTAGAATTAGTTTGCTCTTCTTTTCCAATTCCTTGAGTCTGTTCATTAGGTTATCAGTATCTAATCTTTCTGTTTTTTGGGTGTGAGCATGTATTGCAATGAGTTTTCCTCTCAGATATGCTTTTGCTGTATCCCACAAGTTTTGGTAAGAGGTAGCTCCATTGTCATTTTGTTCAAAGAAACTCTTGATTTCCCTCTGAATTTCTTCCTTGACCCAGAAGTTATTCAACAATAGATTCTTTAGTTTCCACGACTTTGTGAAGTGGTGTGTTTTTCTGTTAGAATTGAACTCTAATTATATACCTTTAATGTCAGAGAAGACATATGGTATTATTTTTATATTCTTGAATATTTTGAGCTCTGCTTTGCGGCCTAGTATGTGATCAATTTTGGAGAAGGATCCATGGGTCATTGAGAAGAATGTAAATTCAACTTTATTTTGGTGGAATGTTCTGTAGAGATCTGTCAGTCCTTTTTGTTCAAGAGCTTTGTTTTAGTCCCTTATTTCTTTACTTAATTTCTGTTTGGAGGATCTATCCAGTTCATTTAGTGGCGTGTTGAAGTCCCCTGCTACTATTGCAGTATTGTTTAACATGGTATTTAGTTCAGACAATGTTTGCTTTATGTAATTAGGTGCACCTGCATTGGGAGCATAAACATTAAGGATTGTTAAATCTTCTTGTTGGATCTTCCCTTTCACCATTATAAAGTGGCCGTCTTTATCCTTTTTTAATTCTGCTATTTTAAAACTAATGTAGTCTGCTTGTAATATAGCTACCCCAGCTTTCTTTTGACTTCCATTTGCCTGGATGATAGCTTTCCAACCCTTGATCTTCAGCCGGGAGTCATCTTTGTGGGTTAGATGTGTTTCCTGTAGGCAACATGTACTAGGCTTGTGGGATTTTATCCACTCTGCCAGTGTATGTCTCTTCAGAGGACAGTTTAGTCCATTTACATTTATTGAGAGGATTGAAATTGGAGGAAGATTTCCATTCGTATTTTTGGGTGAAGTCCTGATGCTTTGTCTTAGACCTTGAGCTATCGTGAGATTCTACAACTAGTCTATAATTCTTTGAAGATTTTACTTCTGGGGGTATCTATTGACCTGTTCACTGTGGATGGCAGGTCTGATAATTTCCTGTAGGGCTGGTCTAGTCTTTGCAAATTCCTTCAGCGATTACTTATCTGAGAAGGACTTTATTTCACCTTCATAGAAGAAACTTAATTTTGCCAGATAGAGAATTCTAGGTTGGGCTTTATTCTGTTTAGCAGATTAAGGATAGGTACCCATTCCCTCCTGGCTTGTAAGGTTTCAGATGAGAAGTCTGCTGTTCGTCTGATAGGCTTTCCTTTATAGGTTATTTGTTGTTTTTGCCTTGGTGTACGAAGGATTGCATGTTTTACATTTACCTTGGTCAGCTTAATAATCACATGACGAGGTGATTTCCTATTCACATTGAGTCTCCCTGTAGTTCTGTTTGCTTCTTGTATTTGGATATCAAGATTTCTGTCCAGGCCTGGCATATTTTCCTCCAGTATGCCATAAAATAAGTTTTCCAGCCCTTGTGATTGTTCCTCTTCCCCTTCTGGGATCACAATCACTCTGAGGGTCAATTTTTTTACATAATCCCACACTTCCTGTAAGCTTTGTTCTTGTCTCTTGTTTCTGTGCTCCCTTTCTTCCTCTGATTTGTTTAGGGTATATGCATAATCTTCAAGCTCTGAGATTCTTTCCTCTGCATGACCTATCCTGTTTTTGAGGCTTTCCACTGTATTATGGAGTTTGTTGAATGTTTCCTTCATTTCCTGTATTTCTGATTTGTTTTTCTAGATTACCTCGATATCTTTGGAGAATTTCTCATTCATTTCTTGGATTGTTCTTGTGGTTTCTCTATGTTGGGATTCTGTTTTCTCTTCAATTCCATTGAGCTTTCTAACAATTCATATTTGGAATTCTTCCTCTGTTAGTTTAATCATATCATGTAAGTTGGTGTCGTTTGGTGGAGGATGAGCATTTTCTTTTGGAGGTGACTTTTCTCTCTGATCCTTCATGAGTTCTGTTAACTTTCGCTGGTTTTTCCTCATCTGGATACTTTGTTCAGGATCAGAAGTGCTGGAACTTGGTTATGAGCTGTGTTCTGGGGTTCCAAAGGAATGATCTTTGGAAGAGCTGGGGAGTATGTGCTCTCGTCCTGTAACGCCTTAGAGGAGTTTGAGTCTGTTGAGTTAACTTTGATCTAATGTCTACACCTTCTGTCCACTGAGTTTAGTGGGAATGGGCCCCTTGCTTAGACATCCAAGGGATCATTAACTCTAGTGAGATGGAGACCAGTTTCCACACCTACGTTGAAGTAGGGGGCACTGTGTAAGGCTCTGGGTTTACTCTTTCTATATGTATCTGTGGTTTGCAAGAAGGAGCCATTTGTCAATGTGACCCAAGCTCTTTGTATTGCACTCTCAGTCACCACCTAGGATATAGAGATATCTCAGTCTTAAGCGTATGTTTTGCCTCTCCCGAGGGTTCCTAGAGAGCTCAGGAATAGTAGCCTATTCCATGTCTCTACTTTGCTAAAACAGGCTCTGCTTTCTAGGCACAGATTGCCTACAGCTGGTTGTGGCAAGAAAACCTCCCAATTTCAATCTTGTGAGACAGCCGTTGAACACCACTGTCCCCTTTCCTCCCCTTTATGCCCAGCTACTAAGGCTGTCAGCCAGGTTAGGGCAGAGGTTACGTCTGAGACCACTTCCAGAGCAGGTCTCTACACATTTCCAAGCTACGTGGTGACTGCGGTGCTCCCTGCCAGCGCTGACAGAGAGGGATCCCTGTTCAGTGGAAGACTGGGTTGGGATTGGGAGGCTGGCTCCAGACCTCCACTGCACTCCCTATTTCCCCTGCTTGCCGAGACTCAGTAGTTTATGTGTGGGGATCTGGCCTTTCGCTAGCCAGTGCTGGTCAAAGCCTCAGCCATACCCCCGGGCTTAGCCTCCTTTAAGGTAGAGTCCCCTCTTCCTGGACCTGGAAGCCTCCTTAGGTGGGATGTCAGATTTGGCACTCGTTTCTGTGGTACAGGGAGGCAGCTGCTGGAATCTGGACCTGCTGGGACAGCACCTGCGATCCCTTCTTTGGAATACTGGGAGATCCAAGAGTTGCCTTCAACAGAAGCCCAAGCTGATCGGCCAGTTTGGGCTAGAGGGGATACCTGGAGCCGACTTCGCCACAGCCCTCTGCAGCCTTTCCCCACTATGGGGTTGTGGCGGTGGTGCTGGGAGGCGGCTGCTGGGATCAGAGCCTCCCCCGCCCACGATCGATTCAGCGGAATGCTGGGAAGTCAAACAGTTACCTTCTCTAGAAGACCAAGCAGAACAGCACGTTTAGCACTGAGGGGATGCCTGGAAACCACTTCCCTGTGGCCCCCTGATGCCTTCCCAAGTTACAGGATGGCAGTGGTGGTGCTGGGAGGTTGCTGCTGGGTTCAGACACTTCCCCACCCGTAACCACTGTGGGCGATGCTGGGACATCTAAAAGAAGTCTTCTCTAGAAGTCCAAGTAGAACAGCTGGTTTAGGTCAGAGGGGATGCCTAAGATTGGCTTCCCCATGGCTCTTTGCAGTCTTTCCAAGCTACGGGGTGGCAGCAGTCATGATGGAAGTCAGTTGCTGGGTTCAGACCCTCCCCCACCCATGCCCGTTGCAGCGGATGCTTGGACTTTCTCTGAAAGTCCAAGTGGACCAACTGGTTTAGGTCAGAGGAGATGCCTACAACCAGTTTCCCCACAGTGCCTTACAGCCTTTCCAAGCTACGGGGCGGCAACAGTGATGTTGAAAGGCGGTTGCTGAGCTAAGGCTCTCCTCCTCCTGCACCTACTGCGGCGGTCACTGGGCGGTTAAAAAGTTTCCTTGTCCTGAAGTCCGAAAGGCCAAGGCCGTCTAGGGTAGAAGGGGAGCCTGAGAGAGTCTTCCTGCGGGGCCATCCGCTAGCTAGGTAGAAGCGTGCCGGTGCTGAGGAATTCGCCGCCGAGTTCGGGACCTCCCCCACTCGCCACTGCTTTGGTGGAGCTCTGCGAGGTCTGAAAGAAACTTTCTCTGAAAGCCCAAGTGGACCAACTGGTTTAGGTCAGAGGGGATGCCTGCAACCAGTTTCCCCACAGTGCCTTACAGCCTTTCCCAGCTACGGGGCGGCAGCAGTGATGTTGAAAGGTGGTTGCTGAGCTAAGGCCCTCCCCCTCAAGCACCCACTGTGGCAGACACTGGGTGGTAAAAAAGTTTCCTTGTCCTGAAGTCTGAAAGGCCAAGGCCATCTAGGGTAGAAAGGGAGCCTGAGAGAGGCTTCCTGCCCGGCCCTCTGCTAGCTAGGTAGAAGTGCACTGGTGCTGAGGAATTTGCCACCGAGTTCGGGACCTCCCCCACTCGCCACTGCCTTGGCGGGGTGTTGGGAGGTATGAAAGCAACTTTTTCCGAAAGCCCAAGTGAACCAACCGGTTTAGGTCAGAGGAGATGCCTGCAACCAGTTTCCCTGCAGTGTCTTATAGCCTTTCCAAGCTACAGGGTGGCAGCAGTGATTTTGAAAGGCGGTTGCTGAGCTAAGGCTCTCCCCCTCCCGCACCCACTCTGGCGGACACTGGGCGGTTAGAAAGTTTCCTTGTCCTGAGGTCCGAAAGGCCAAGGCCGTCTAGGGTAGAAGGGGAGCCTGAAAGTCGCATCCTCCACAGCCCTCCGCTATCTATGGAGCGGCGAGTTGGTACCGGAGAAGCCACTGCCGAGTTCAGGACCCACCCCCTCTTGCCACTGCTTCGGCAGAGCGCTGCGGAGAATTCAAAATGCTGCCAGCTCCAGACTCTGTTCTGCTCCATTTGTCTGTCTGCGCTACCACCTCTCACCAACTTCAGGCACTTCCCCACCTGTGTGAGTGTGGGGCTTGGGGAGGGAGGGATCTACTCCCTGCACACGGCAGGAGCGATGCCTCCTGCGGCCAGCCCTCAGGGCAGTAGCTGCGTGGACGCGCTCCCTCCCTATTGTATATTCCCGAGTTCCTGAGTTTTGTGGATGATTTTTCGGTTCACCTTTGCTTATTTTCTATGTTGTCCGTATCCCGGTGTCTCTCTGCAGTCTTGTGGAGCGGATCCAGTGTAAATGCAGATCTCTTGCTTGTGGTTGTCTGCCCTCTTCACTTCTCACCCTGAGAGCCGAGAGCCAAGAGGTCAGCCCTACTCCGCCATCAAATTTGGACATTATATAATGACGTAAGGAAAGATCCAACAAGATGAATCAACAATTCTTAATATTTATGCACCAAACTCAGGGGCGTCCAGTTCTATAATGCAAACCTTGTCTAATCTAAATAACATGATAAACAAAAATGCTATAGTAGCAGAGGACTTCAACACTTCACTGACTGAACTGGATAGATCTTCCACATAGAATTTAAGCAAACAAATAATATGCTTAAAAAGAGCTCTAGAACAAAATGGTCTGACAGAACTATACAAAAAATTCCACCCAAAAAATCTGAATATGCATTCTTCTCATCAACCCATCACATACTAGGCCACAAATCAGACAACAAAAAATTCAAAAAAATAAAAATAATACCAGTATCCTCTCTAGTCATAGTGGTATAAAATTAGAGTTCAATCCCAAGAGAAATACTCACCACCTCACAGACTCATGGAAAATAAACAATCTATTGTTGAATAAGTATTGGGTCAAGGAGGAGATACAGAGGAAAATCAAGAGCTTATTTGAAATAAATGATAATGGAGACAGTAGTTACTGTGGGATACAGCAAAAGCACACCTTAGAGGATAGCTAATAGCATTAAACTCTCACATGCAAAATGCAGAAAGCTCAAAAATCAACAATCTAATAAACAGTCTCAAGGAATAGAAAAAGGAAGATCAAATCAATTACAAACCTAGTAGAAGAAAAGAAATAACTAAGATCAAACAGAACTAAACAAAATTGATAACAAGAGAACTATATGGAAGATCAATAAAATGAAAAATGCGTTTTTTGAAAAGATAAACAAAATTTACAGCCCTCTTGCTAGACTGACAAGAATTTGAAGTTAAAGGACTAATAAACTCTAATAAACTCAATTAGAAATGAAAAAGGAGAGGTCACGACAGACACCATGGAAATACAAAACATAATTTTCAATTGCTATAAAAACCTACATGCTCAAAAACTACATAATGAGGAGGAAATGAACAAATTCCTGGAAACATACAACCTCCCTAAGTAAAACCAGGAGGCAATAGAATTCCTGAATAGACAAATCTCAAGTGCAGAAATTTAAGCAGCAATTAAAAACCTCCCAAAACAGAAAAGTCCAATACAAGATGGCTACACTTCAGAGTTTTATCAAACATACAAAGATGAACTCCTACTTATACTACAGAAATTATTCCACAATATTGAGAAAGATAATATCCTTCCTAACTCATTCTATGAAGCCAATATCACCTTGATACCAAAGCCAGGAAAGGAAACAACAAAAAAAGAATAGTACAGACCAATATCCTCCATGAATACAGATGCAAAAATTCTCAACAAAATTTTAGCAAATCGAATTCGGCATCATATCAAAAAAATAATTCACCATGACAAGGTGAGCTTTATTCCAGGGATGCAAGGCTGGTTCAACATATGCAAATCTATATATGCAATTTGCCTCATAAATAAAATCAAGAACAAAGACCATATGATTCTCTCAATAAATGCGAAAAAAGCATTTGACAAATTCCAGCACACCTTTATGATAAAAACTCTTAACAAAATGGGCATATGTGGGTTATACGTTCGAATCATCAAGTCCATTTATGATAAATGCATGACCAATATAATGCTGAATGGGGAAAAATTGAAAACATTCCCATCTTGAACTGGAACCAGACAAGGTTGCCCACTATCTCCACGTCTATTCAACATATTGCTGGCAGTCCTTGCAAGAGCAATTAGATAAGAGAGGGGAATTAAGGACGTCCAAATGGAGGCAGATGAGATCAAATTCTCGCTTTTCTCCAATGATATGATATTTTATCTAGAATAACACAAGGATTCAACCAGAAGACTCCTAGAATTAATAAATGAATTCAGTAAAGTCTCAGGATACAAAATCAAAACACACAAATGAGAGGCATTCATATAAGGCAGTAAGAGTCAAGCCAGAATTCAGATAAAAAATGCAATACCTTTTAAAATAGCCTGAAAGAAAATTACATATCTAGGAATATATTTAACAAAAGAGGTGAGAGGCATATACAGGGAGAACTATGAAACACTAAGAAAAGAAATTGTAGAAGATGTAAACAGATGGGTAAATCTTCCTCATGGATTGGTAGAATCAACATTGTTAAAACGTTCATACTACCTAAAGTGATCTATAGCATTAATACATTCCCTATCAAAGTGCCATAATCATTCTTTACAGATCTAGAAAAAATAATTCTATGTTTTCTATGGAACCAGAGAAGACCTCGTATAGCCAAAGCAATCTTAAGCAAAAAGAACAAACAGATAGTTATCAGTCTGCCAGACTTCAAGCTGTACTACAAGGCTATAGTAACTAAAACAGCATTGGACTGGCACAAGAACAGAGATATAGATCTTTGGAACAGGACTGAGAATCCAGAGGTCAACTCATCCACATATAGTAATCTAAAGTTTGACAAAGCTGACTGAAACATACACTGGGGAAAAGAATCTCTTTTCAATCAGTGGTGCTGGGAAAACTGGATAGCTACATGTGGAAGATTGAAACTGTTCCCCACCTCTCACCTCTCACAAAAATATGTTCAAGATGGATAAAATACTTAAACCTAAGGCATGAAACCTTAAGAATTCTAGAAGAAGATGTTGGGAAGACACTTTAAGACATCATTCTAGGCAAACAATTTTTGATGAAGACCCCCAAACAATCACAGCAACAAGAAAAATAAATAAATTGGATCTGATCAAATTAAAAAGCTTTTTCACAGTCAAGGAAACTATCATTAGATCAAATACACAGCCTACAGAATGGGAGAAAATATTTTCTCTCTACACATCTAAATAAAGGGCTGATAACAAGAATCTATCTAGAACTTAAAAAAAATCAACAAGAAAAAATCAAACAACTCCAGCATTAAATGTGCAAAGAAATGAACAGAAGCTTTTCAAAAGAAGACTGAATAATGGCTAGCAAACATATAAAAATATGCTCAACATCTCTAGTCATTAGAGAAATGCAAATGAAAACCACAATGAGATATCCCCTAACCCCAGTGAGATTAGCCTGTATCAAAAAATCCCAAAACAACAAATGCTGGCAAGGATGTGTAGAGATAGGAACACTCTTACACTGTTGTTGTGACTCTAAATTAGTGCAACCTCTGTGGAAAAGAATTTGGAGATACCTCAAAGAGCTAAAAGTAGCAATACCATTTGATTCAGCAATAGTATTATTAGGCATGTACCCAAAACAGCAAAAGACATTCTATAATAAAGACATCTGCACCCAAATGTTTATGGCAGTACAATTCACTGTTGCAAGGATGTGGAAACAACCCAAGTGCCCATCAATTCATGAGTGGATTATTAAAATTTGGTATATGTATACAATGGAATATTATTCAACTATAAGAAATGACAGTGATATAGCACCTCTTATATTTTCCTTGATAGATCTTGAGCCCATTATCCAAAGTGAGGTATCATAAGATCGGAAAAATAGGCTCCACATGTACTCTCCATCAAATTGGCACTAACTGATCAACATTATGGTGTTCACACGATAGTAATGATCTCCAGGGATTAGGAGGTGGGGGGGGTAAACTCACAACTAATGGACACGGTGAGCATTGGAGAGGGGAAGGGTCTGCCTCTAATCCTCACTTCGGTGAGGCAAAGACATAAAGTATAATCAAAATGTTTCTGCCCTCATAATATCCTGAAATAAAAATAAGAAAAAATCCACTCATGTTTTACTATTCAGCTATAAGAAACAATGGTGATATAGCATCTCTTGTATTTTCCTGGATAGAGCTGGAACCCATTCTACTAAGTGAAGTATCCCAAGAATGGACAAAGAAGCACCACATGTACTCGCCAGCAAATTATTATTAACTGATCAACATATAAATGGACATATAGCAATAACATTTATCTGGCATTGAGCAGATGGGAGGGGTAAGAAAGGGATGGGTATATATATACATAATGAGTGCAATGTGCACCATCTGGGAGATAGACATGCTTGAAGCTCTGACTCTGGGGGGAAAGGGTGAAATGGCAACACACATAACCTAAACATTTGTACCCTCATGATATGCTGAAATAAAAAAAATAAATACATAAAATAAAATAAAAAATAAATAAATAAGTGAATTAAACAACAATAGATACACGTTAATAAATGGAAAACCCATACATATGCAATTTATGACAATAAAAACATAAAGAGGAAGGGAAAGAACTGTATGGAGGCAGAATATTTACATATATTGAAGCTAATTTAGTAACCCTTTGAAATATAGTGTTATAAATTTAAGAGGTTTATTATAATTCCCATGGTAATCAATCAAAAAATCAAAATGTACAGAAGAGGAAATGATAAGGGACTCAAAAACAATTGGAATAAAATTCAAACAGAAAAAACATTGGAAAAATTGAAGAACAAACAGAAGACATAGAAAAATACAGTGTAATCGCAGAAGTCCTTACTTTCTTAAGAGTAATCACTTGAAATTTAACTGGATTAAACTCTACAGTTAAGAGAGAGTTTGACAGAATTGATTTTAAAAGATCCACTATATGTCATTTAAAAAAGAATCACCTTAAATCTTAAACAAATAGATTGAGAAGATGTTAAGAGATACTTTTTTTTAAATTTTTTTTATTTCATCATATAATGGGGGTACAAATATTCTTAGGGTTACATACATTGCCCCTACCACTCCTCCCCCCCCCACATGCCAGAGCTCCAAGCGAGTCCAATCCCCAGGTGGCACATACGGCTCACATTATGTAACTCTACACTTCCTCCTGCAGGTAGTAATCAAAAGAGAGCTCGAGTGGCTATATCAGTGTCAGTCAAAATAAGCTTTAAGTAAAACTTGTTAGAAGAGACAACTGATATAAATATTAATAAAAGTATCAATTAACCAAGAAGACCTAAAAATAATAAACATATATGCACTGAACAAATAAATCACAAAATATATGAAATAAACATTGATATAATGTAAGAGAGAAACTCACAGTTCTACAATAGTTTGAGATTCCAATAAGCTATATTCAATAATAGATACAACATCTATATGAGAGATTTACATGGACATAGATAACTTTAACACCATAAAGCAACTACATCTAACACATATATAAAGAATAATCCACCCCAAAACAGCAGAATACACATTCCTCTCAAGGGTATATGAGATATTCTACAAGATACATAACATGTTAGGCCACAATAAAAATGCTTAATACATTTTCAAAATTTTACAAAGTGTCTTCATGAACAACAATAGAATAAATTTAGGCAGAAATCACAGAAGGAAAACTGGGAAATTAAATATGTGGAAAATTAAACACAATACTCTTAGACAATAGATGAATGAAAACATCAAAATGGAAATTGGAAAATAACTTGACACAAATGAAAATGAAAATACAACATAGGCAAAAATTATTAGATGCAGCAAAAGTTTTGCTAGGAAGATAAAATTCTTCAAGTAGCTAGCCATTAGCAACAACTGACCAACGAGAGAAAACTCACCAGGATAAGAGCAGATTTCTCAGCAGAAACATTACATGCCAGAAGGGAGTGAGCCCCTATCATCCATCTTTTTAAACAGAACAACTGCCAGCCTAGAATTTTGTATCCTGTGAAACTAAGTTTCACAATTGGTGGAGAAATTATTAATTTTTTTAACAGACAAGCAAACATTGAGGGAATTGGTTATGAGCACACCTGCCTTGCCGGAAATACTCAGAACAGCATTATATGTAAATAAACACAATAGATACAGTTCAGTAAAAAATCACTCCAAAAATCATAAAACTCAACTCCTATAAGCCAAAAGCACAGAAAGGAAAACAAAGAAATATGACATTCCCAATATGATGAACAGAACAACATCCCACATATGAATTCTATCTCTTAATATTAATGCTTTAAATATGACACTCAAAATACATAGGCTGGCTGAATGGATGATAAAACAATACCCAGGAAAGAAAAAATGGCCAACTAGAGACAGAGCTTCTTGGAATATCCCAGCAGAAGAGTTGAGGGTTGGACTGTGGACAGCAAAGAGTAATTACTGCTCAGAAGTGGGCCATAAGGACAGACACCAGTGGAGTCCAGGGATGGTACCAGGAGGAACTGAACAGCTGAGAGAGAGGAGGACATAAGGGAGAGATCATCAGGGTGAAACAAATGCAGGGAGTTCCAGAGCCTATGGAAAAGGTAAGGGGCTTTCCTCCACCCCAGCCAGGTTCCTCAGGCCAGGAACTTGACACCTGTGGGGGAGTGCCACCAGGGACCAGAGAGTGAGCATCTCTGCATCTGGACACCTCCTCCACACCTGGGATCCTAGAAATTTTGGCTCAAGCCACTCATAGCCCTGTGTCCACACCCACTGTATAGAAATTGCCAAAGCACATTCCACTGATTGAGTTGGCTCCCAGGAATGGGGTCACATTCACAGCTGAGCCTGCCTTGGACAGCATAGCCATGGCAGTTGCTCAGACAGGAGGGCAGTCCTGGTGCCAAGGCCATGGCTCAGACAGGAGAATGGAAGTGTACACCCTGAATAAGAGAGCAACTTAGGGAGACGACAGTCCCTTCCCCCACCATAGCAGCTGCTAGAGTTCTGTGCTGAGTGACATACTTTCAGTGCTAGGGCAAGTTTAAACCCAAGCCAGCAGGGCAGCCACAGTTTGCACATAACCCACCCACAGGAATTTGGAGCATTCACCTATTGATGGTGCAGATGGCAGGAAAGGGAAGAATAGGGGAGAGATCTTGGTTCCAGGGTCAGGCAGCAAGAGATAGCCCTTATCCATCTGGAGAATGTGGGAGGAGTACAGGAGAGCAGGGGGCAGCAAGTACACATATCTCCCCTTCCCCAAACAATCACAACATTGTGGCAGGCTGCAGCACTAAGACTCAAATTGAATAAGTACTGGTTCCCATGGCAACTGATGGCTTCAGGCACTGCAGGCTCAATCAGGGCAGCTGCCTCAACCACTGCTCACTTTAATAGGGAGTGCATCTTGATCCAAGAGTTTCTTGTCCTGCCACTATTCACCTGGTGGGAACACCCCCCTTGAAAAGACTTCTGGGGATAGAGAGGACCACCATATCACCTGGGGGACTAAAGGCAGAAAAAACATGCACAATTGGAGATATGTAATCAGCCAACATCATGTGGAGATGCACACCAGTGGGCCACACACATGAACTGTGGAGAAGATAGAGAGCCCACAAGTGGACTGATCAGAAGTGAAAGTACCTGAGCTAGTGGATAGGGACAGAAAAGACCTGGCTGGGGGCCTCAGAAAACACAGGACTAGGCCCCTACCATCAGGAGCAGCCCTCCAGGTTTGGAGAGATAACCCTGAACTCCATGTCAGTGGATCCCTGTAACAGCTGGATAAGCAACTTCTGAGTCCCATAGATATTCACACACCCAGGCTCTCACAACCCAGCTATTATCTATCTTGATCCTCCCCACACCTCAGAGGGGATAAGGATCTGAGCAACACCTGGGAGCTACAAGTCCTCTCCTAAAGCTTGGGTAATTCATGTACCCCACCTGGGGGACCAAAGCCATGAATAGGCACAATAGATTAGCTCAGTAACTGGCTCCTCCATGCAAACTATGATCAATGACAGTGGGAATAACCTCATAGGAAAACATAGTTGCTTCCATCTCAACCTATTAGGGAGCAGTTCATTCATACTCACAAGTACAATCCACCAGCTTGGAGTTTAAGCTGGGAGATCAAACACACTTCACTCCATTGGAAAGAGATGAAGACAACAGGTCAGAAGTAACTTGAGAGGTTCACCAAACATGCTAAAACACCCCAAAGGCAATTCAGGACCAGCACTCCTCACCTCAGCACAGTAAGGGAATGATCTTTGTGGACACAGAGACAGGGTCCTAAACCAGCTCTAAGAACCCCAGCTCTTGAGCAAGAGGTCAGATGAGAAAGAAGGAGCAAAATAACTCTGGAAACACAAAACATCAGACTTAAAAAAACCAAAAGAAATCAATAGTTCCTCAGCAAAGGAACCAAATAAATGAAAGGATTAAAATGACAGATGAAGAATTTAGAAAATGTATTTTGAAAAGGCTCAATGATATACAATTGAAAATGAATTCCAGTACAAAGAGGCCACAAAACAGTGCATGAAATAAATGAAAAAAATGTCTAAAGAAACCAAAGTATGAAATAAAAAACAAACAGTAGTACTGTAAATGAAATATACATTCAAGGAATTACAAAACGCAGAGGAAAGCCTTAAAAATAGGCTGGGTCACACAAAAGAAAGAATGTCAGATCTTGAAGGTAACATCTATGAGCTAAAATAAATCAGATGAAGAGAAAGAATACAGAAACAAAAGGCATAAACAAAGCATTTAAGACATGTGGGATTATGTAAAGGACTCAAACATATGAACCATATGCATCCCTGAGGGTGAAGAAGAAAATACAGAAGTGTTGGATAATATAGTTGATGGAATAATTGGCGAAAATTTCTCTGGCCTAGCTAGAAATCTAGATATCCAGGTACAAGAAGCACACAGGAATTCTGGGAGATTCAACATAAAAATGAAATCACCATGCCACACATTCATTAGGCTGGCCAAGATAAACACAAAAGAGGCACTCCTATGAGAAGGAAGGCAAAAACAGCAGGTAACTCACAAAAGAAAACCAATCAAACTAACTGTAAACTTTTCAAATGAAGTCTTACAAACCAGAAGGGAATTGGGACACATACACAGTTTTCTAAAAAAGAATAACAGCCAACATAAAATTCTGCATACTGCAAAATTAAGCTCTTTATATGAGGGAGAAATAAAGACTTTCCTACACAAGCAATCACCAATGGAATTTGCTAAGACCGGATCTGTCCTTCAGGAAGTACTTGGAACTACATTATACACTGACCAGCATAATCGACACCCCCCAGTGTAAATCACACAAAAACTAAAGTCCATAACCCAGATCCCACAATGGCTGAAGAGGTGAAACAAAACAAAAAATGTCTACTTAAGAAGATGGACAGAAAACTACATAAAATATCAACTCTCTCAATAAGTGTGAATTGTTTTAATTGACCACTGAAGCATATGTTGGCTGAATGGATAAAAACATACAAGCCAAGTACATGCTGTCTCCAAGAAAATCATTTAACCCACAAGTACTCATTCAGATTCAAGGTGAAGGGATGAAAAACAATATTCCAGGCAAATGGAAAACAAAAGAAAGCTGGAGTAGCCATTCTTATATCTGATAAAAAAAGTTTAAATGAAGAAAACTAATGAACAAAAGTGGTAATTATATAGTGGTGGAGGGAAAATTCAACAAGAAGACTTAGAATCCTAAATATTTATGCACCCAACACAGGAGCATGAAGATACATACATAAAATCCAGCTTGATGTAAACAAAATGATGAAAAGCAATGCCATAATAACCAAGGACTTCAACAACCCACTGAAAGAATGAGACAGATCCTCCAAACATAATATAAGCAAAGAAACGATGGACTTAAATAGAACCCTAGAACAATTGAAATTAACAAACATCTACAGAACATTCTACCTGAATAACACTTCACATATATTCTTCTTTTTAGCTCATGAAACTTTCCTTAAAATTGATCACATCCTGGGCCCCAATACAGACTTCAACAACATATATATATACAGAAATTATACCATATATCTTCTCAGTCCACAGTGGATTAAAATTAGAAATCAATTCCAACAGAAACACTCATATCTACAAAAAGTCAAGGATAGTATACAACTTACTGCTGAATGATTGTTTGGTCAAGGAGGAGATTCAGATAAAAATGAAAAGATTCTTTGAACTAAAAGATAATGGAGGCAGAAGTTATCAAAGTTTGTGGTATACAGTAAAAGCATTCTTGAGAGGAAAACTGATAGACTTAAATGCCCACATCAAAAAAATAGAAAAATCACAAATTGGCAACCTAATGCATTGTCTCAAGGAATTGTAAAAGGAAGAGCAAACCAATCCTTAATGCAGCAGAAGGAAAGAAATAACAAAGATCAGAGCAGAACAAAAAGAAATAAAGAACAAAAGAACTATACAGAACATTAATAAAACAAAAAGTTGATTCTTTTAAAAGATAAACAAAATTGACAGGCCTGTTGTTATATTGAATAGAAGCAGAAAGGAAAGGCCTTTAATAGGATGAATTAGAAACAAAACAAGAAAAGTCACAACTGATATCACAGAAATACAAAACATCATCTTTGAATACTATAAAAATTTCTATGCCCCAAAACTTCAAAATGTGTTGGAAATGGACAAATTAACAGAAACACACAAAATTCCTAGACTCAATCAGGAAGAAATAAAATTCCTGAAGAGACCAATGTCAAGCACCAAAATATAAGCATCAATAAAAAGTCTTTCAACAATAACAAAAAAATAGCCCTGGACCAGAGGGTTTCATACCATACTTTTTCCAAACCTAAAAAGTAGAACTGGTATTGATACTGCGGGAATTATTCCACAACACTGAGAACGAGGGAATCCTCCCCAACTCCTTTTATGAAGCCAATATCACCTTGATATGAGTGCCACAAAAGGATACAACAATGACAAAAATGACACCAATATCTCTGATGAATATAGATGTAAAAATTCTAAATTAAATTTTAGGAAATTGAATTCAAGTTCCCATCAAAAAAATGATTCACCTTGACCAGGTGGGATTCATCCCAGAGATGTAAGGATGGCTCAATATACACAAATTCATAAAGGAAATTCACCATATAAATAAAAACAAAATCAAAGACCATATGATCCTCTCAAAAGATGCAGAAAATGCATTTGGCAAAATTCGGCAGCATTTTCAGATAATAACTCTTAGGAAGTAGGCATATATAGGATATATCTAAAATTTGTTAAAGCCATATATGATAAAACCACAGACAAAATCGTATTGAATGGGGAAAAACCGAAAGCATTCCTGCTTTCAACTTGAACAAGACAAGGTTGGCACTATCACCAATTGTATTAAACATTGGGTTAGAAGTCCTTGCCAGAGCAATGAGACAAGAGAAGGAAATCAAGGGTCTCCAAATGTTGACAGAAGAGGTCAAACTATCACTTTTTGCTGTTGAGATACATATATATATATATATATATATGCACACATATATTCCCAAAGATTCAACCTGGTATAGACAAACGAATTCAGCAATGTCTCTGGCTAAAAAATCAATGAACAAAAATCAGTAGTTTCCATATAAGCCAATAACATTCAAGCTGAGAATCAAGTCAAAATGCAATAAGTTTAACTATAGGATAAAACAGAATAAAATATTTAGGACTATATTTAACTAAGGAGGTGAGAGACCTATTTAGAAAGAACTATAAAATACTAAGAAAAGAATTTTCAGAAGATGTAAGTAGATGGAACACCATACCATAATCATGGATTGGAAGAATCAATATGTTAAAATGTCTGCACAAAATGTGAAGAAATCTACAGCTTAAATGCAACACCAGTGAAAATATAAACCTCATTTTTTCCAGATTTAAGAAAAATACTTCTACACTTTCTATAAAATCAGCAAAGACTCCATATAGCCAAAGTAACCTTAAGCAAAGAGAACAAATTTGGAGGCATCAATTCACCAGACTTCAAGATATACTAGAAGGCTATAGTAACCAAAATGGCATTTGACTGACACATGAACAGAGACATAGACCAATGGAATAGGAGTGAGAAACCAGATATAAACCATCCTCATGTAGTCATCTGATCCTGAAAAAAGCAGACAAAAACACACAATGGGGGAATATCCCTCTGCAATAAACGGCGATGGTAAAATAGTATAGCCACGTGTAGAAGACAGGAGTCACACCTCTCACTTCTCATAAAAATCAATACATGATAGATAACAGATTTAAAATTAAGGCACAAAACCATAAGAATTCTAGAATAAAATATTTGAAAAAGTCTTATAGACATCAGCCCAGGCAAGGAATTTATGAAAAATACACCAATTACAAACACAGCAACAATAAAAATAAATAAATGGGACCTGATCAAATTAAAAAGCTTCTGCAGAGCCAAGAAAACTCTCATAACAGCAAACAGACAACCTACAAAATAGGAGAAAATATTCACATGCTACATATCTGATAAAGGGCTGTCAATGAGAATCCATATAGAACTCAGGAAAATAAGGAAGAAAAAATCAAACAACCCTATCAAAAAGTGGGCAAAGGACATGAACAGAAACTTTCAAAAGAAGACAGAATAATGGCCAACAAACATGAAAAATGCTCAACATCTATAATCATCAGGGAAATACAAATAAAAACCATAATTAGATGTCACTTATCTCCAGTGAGAATTGCCTTTATCAAAAAGTCCCAAAACGATAAATGTTGGTGTGGATGCAGAGAGATAGGAATACTCCTACACTGCTAGTGGGACTGCAAACTAGAACAACCTCTATGGAAAGCCCATTACTGGCCATCTACCCCAAGAAACAAAAGTCACTCTATGAAAAAGACACCTGCACTTGAATGTTTATAGTGGCACAATTCACAATTTCAAAGATGTGGAAACAACTGAAGTGCTCATCAATACATGAGTGGATTAATAAAATGTGGTATATGTATACCATGGAGTTCTAATCAGCCCCCCAAAAATGATGGTGATATAGCACCTCTTGTATTATCCTAGAAAGAGCTGAAACTCATTCTACTAAGTGAAGTTGCACAAGAATGGAAAATCAAGCACGGCAGGTACTCACCATCAAATTGGTATTAACTGATCAACACTTAAGTGCACATACAATAGTAACATTCATCAGGTGTTGGGAAATTTGGAGGGGAGGGGGGGATGGGTATATACACACTTAATGGGTGTGGTGCACACCGTCTCAGGGTTGACACACTTTAATCTCTGACAAGGGTGGGTAAAAGGCAATACATATAACCAAAACATCTGTACCCCGTAATATGCTGAAATAAAAAAGTAAAAATAAAAAAATCTTCAGATAAAACCGTGTAGCAAATGATTGCTGTTTGTAGAAAACTATCCTTTATTAACCTCTATACCAAGAACTCTTAAAGAAAAGAAGTATGAATACTAAAGAAAGTTCCTCTTTGAATTGCTTTTATAATTTGAATTTTTAAAAACAATTAATGTTTATCTGCTCCTCCAATATTGTGCCTCTCCTATAGCCTTCATGGCCAGGATGTTTCTTAAAAAAAACAAAACAAACAAAAAAAACTCTCACTACTTGCCAACCCAGGTGTCAAATTATAAGCATGTTTCTTTCTAGAGGAAAACATTCAAATATCTGCTGACTGGAAAAGAATATGTAACTTATCTTTGCAACTCTGTCTTCAACTTGTAAAAATTCAAATTATAAAAGCAATTCAAAGGGGAAGTTTTAAGGTAGATAAAGCAAAGTTACCAAGCCTTTAGAAATGTCTATTTTCTATTTTCAATTTTGTATTTATCCCAAGGAGCAATATATTAAAAGTTCCAACAAAGAAATCTGCTGCCTGGTACAATGTTAGTGCTGCCAGCAACCTTACTTTTCCCGGAGTTCTGCCTCTTTGGACACAGTTTCCTGCAGCATCTTGTTGTGTCTTTCTAGCAGGGTATCATGTTCAGACTGTAATGTTTGAAGTTCACATACATTAATCTGTAAGTTATTTTGGCTATCTTGTAATTTGATTTTCAGTTGGTCAATCAGCATTTCCAGATGTTCCCTAAAACAGAAATAAACAGTTTTAAAAAAAAAAAAAGAAAAGAAAGTTCCTCAAGCTGAACTAAAAAGATGCAAAATAGTAGGTTAAAAACATATGAAATTATAAAACTCACTGGTAAAAGTAAACACATAGCCAAATTCAGAATATTCTTATACTATAAACATAATATGTGAATCATGTATTGTAAGCATAATGATTAAGGCACAAAACTATTTAGAATAAATAAAGCATAATAATTTGTTAAGGAAGATGCAGCATAAAAAGATATAAATTGTAACATGAAAAATATAAAATATTGGGGCAGTAACAATGTAGAGTTTTGTGTATATTAAAATGATGTTGTTATCAGCTTAAAATAGCCTGTTGTAAGTATAAGATGTTTTCTGTGTTTCATTGTAACCACAAAGCAAAAACCTATAACAGAAACACAAAATGTAAAAAGAAAGGAATCAATTAACCACTTCGGTACCGCGCTCAGTGGTCGCGAAACCTTGCCCACAGCCGACACTCATAGTCCACATGATCGTTTGTGCTGTGCATTGACGATGAATCTGTTTTGCTCCTCTGTGATGAGGAAAGCTTTAAAGCACTGAAAGCTTGTTTTACTTTACAGGCAGCTTTAGGAAAATAACTATAATAACTCCTACTAAGGACTTGTTAAAAGGTCACAGATTGATAGTAACTTATTAGCTGAATGTACACTGCAACTTCAGAGATAAAATCTGTAAAAGTAAAAGCTTTGGCTGTCAACTGAAGTTGACACTCGCTTCTGCACCTTCATATCACGGCCGTCAGCTAAAGTCAACGCTCGGCTGTGCCCGTTCATCTGTGGCTGTTGACTATAGTTGATGCTCATACCGAAGTGGTTAATACTGTTAGAGAATATCATCAAATCACAAAGGGAGGCAGCAAGAGATGAAGAAATGAAAAAAATCAACAAAAAGCAGAAAGAAGTAGTAGGAAGTCCTTACAAATTATAACTAACTTGAAGATAATTGTGTTAATTTCTCCAATCAAATGTCATAGAAAGACTAAATGGATAAAAAACAAGACCAAAGAACATGCCTCCTAGAAGAAACTTGCACAGTGGAAGCTATGGAACATTGTTGAAATAAGCGAAAGAAAATACAAATAAATGGAAAAATGATCAATGATCATGGATTGGAAAAGCTAATATTGTTAAAATGCCCATACCTCCCAAAGCAATCTACAGATTCAATTCAATACTTATCAATATTCTAATGGAATTTTTCACTTTTGTAGAAAAATACAATCCTAACATTTATATGGAATCAAAAAGACCCAAAATAGCCAAAACAGCTTTGTGCCCTGAATGCAGACTGTTTGAGGCTGGCCTACTTAGTTTGGCTTGGTGTTAACAGCCAGGAAACTGGAGAGAGATATGCCAGGTAAAGAGAGTAGAACCTGAGTGGGTCCCACTACTACCCGCTGGGCTGCCAATTCTAGACTTCCCTTCTCCCCAAATGCAGGTTCTTTGGCACAGTGAATCCACCTCTGCTACTCCCTGGAAGCTTGCTCCTGAAGCTTGGTAACTGTCCCAGGACTCCAATGGGTCATGGTTTATGCCCAACTTTGGAGAGCCTTGATGCAAGTTTGGCTGACACAGTGCCCCCAGGCTTTGCTCCAGCCATCTGCTTTGGTGGTGACAAAACACAGGACAGGAACTGTGGGAGTTCCAAGGCCCCACCCATAATCTAGAATGTCTGAGTAAATTTCTTTTTTTAATTAAAGCTGAGTATAAATCACACAAACAACACTGCAGCCAGCTCTTTCCTGAAAGAGCAGAAATGTCAACTTGTGCAACCCATTACAAAACTTGCTGACACAATTTGTACAGTACTTGGCCAACTCTTACCTGAAAGAACCACCTACAGGCCTGAGGGTGAAATACACATTCCAATATAATTTATGCTAATACAACTATACAGTACTGGGAAAAAAGTTAAGCTTCTGGAGACCTCCATCTCTTCTTCTAGGCAGTGGGCAAAAAGCTTGCTCACACACCTTATAAAGCACCACTACAACCTAAAAATAACTAGCATTTGAGAAAAAATCTCACTAAGACTATCCTTAACCAAAGAATTCATAAAGAGCATTGGTCCACTGAAAACACTCATGAACAAAGTATAAGGTCCCTACTGAACATGTGCTGCAGCCACACACTTGAGGGAGAAAGTCCCTAAGTACTAACAAAAGTAAATTCAAAAATAAGAAGTGACAGCTTCTCCATAAGAAAAGGAATAAGTCTAAGAGCTATGGCAGTTTGAAAATACGGAGTATAACAACTCCCCCAAAGGATGATATCAGCTCTCTAGCAATGGATCCCAATCAAATTTAAAATACTGAAATTACAGATAAAGAATTATAAATTTGGATCATAAGGAAGCTCAATTATATCCAAGAGAAAGTTGAAAACCGACACAAAGAAATAAAGCAAATTCAGAATACGAATAGAACATTTTCAAAAGAAATAGATACCACATGAGAACCAAGAAAAACTTATAGTAATAAAAAATTTATTCAGGGAATTACAAAATGCAGTGCAAAGTTTTAAGAATAGAAAAAAAGAAAGAGAAGAAAGAATTTTAGAGCTTGAAGACAGGCAAGTCTTTTAAATTAATCTAATAAAATAAAAACTTTAAAAAAGAATTTTAAAAAAATGAATAAGTTCTTCAAGAAATATCACATTATGTAAAATTTCCAACTTAAAAACAATAGGATTCCAGAGGGAGAAGTAGAAAAAGCAAATAGTTTGGAAAATCTAATTGAGGGAACAATGGAGGAAACCATCCCTGGTCTTGATAGAGATTTAGAAATACAGATAAAATAACCACAATTAACTCATGTGAGATTCATTGGAAGAAGGACTTCAGCAGGACATATAGTCATCAGATTGTCTATCATCAACATAAAAATGTCCTAAAAGCTACAAAAGTGTCAAATCACTTATAAAGAAAATCCCATCAGACTATCATAGGACTTCTCAGCAGAAATCTTACAAGCCAGAGGAGATTGGTCTCCTAGTTGTAATCTTCTTAAATGTAATAACCATTAGCCAAGAATATTGTATCGTGTTAAGATAAGTTTCATAAATGAAGGAGAAATGAAGGCTTTCCCAAATGCTAAGGAATTTGTCATCACTAGACCAGCTGTACAAGAAATTCTCAAAGGAGTTTTAAAGATCAAAACGAAAGGTCAGTACTTGCAATTATGAAAACACATGAAAGTATAAAATACATAAGGCTGGGGAGGGGAAAAAATGGCAGAACAAAGGTAACCTCCTGGATTCCTGATCCCAGAGAAAGAGGCATAGATCTCAGTCTCCTACACATGAGTGGATCTCTCTCCCACAAGAACAGTGTTGTGAATCGGCAGAAAATCAGTGCAAGACACACAAAACAGGAAGATAAAAAGGTGAATGGAAGATAGGATCATGATCTCTGTAGAGTGAAAAATAAACAGTAGAGCATAGAGCCATAGAGCGCGGGAGGGCTCCGGCCCACTGGGCCAGCAAGCGAAGTGGGATCAGACCCACAGGAGAACTTTTTGCTTCCCCACTGACCTGCAAACCCTCTCAGAGAGCTACCTGCCTGAAATTGGTGCAAAATAATAGCAGGAGTCACCGGTTCTGTGGAGAGGGAACAATAGCAGGAAGCATCTTGAACTCCCTGGAGCTCTGTGCCAGGGCTGCATTAAGTGGGGAGGGATCCGATCTGAGATGCTGTGAGAGGTAGTTAGGAGACAAGTAACTTGCCTCTGGCACCCAGTGGATCCAGACCTACGGAGGTGATAGCACTAAGTAGGGGACTCTAATCTGGAAACAATTCAGGTGAATAGGCCCACTCAGGGTGGGACAGTAGGAGCGAGAGCTCTGGCTGGACAGGAGTGAGACTGTGGGAGGACAACATAAAAGAGACAATGGGGTGTCCTGATTATCCAGCTCCCCAATCCAGCACCTACCATCTCCTGAACAGTCTCCCCAAGTGCTGGATTTCTGCCAGCGGACAGTCACCATTGTTGGGGTCTACAGCCCAGCCTCTGTGGTGTGAGATGGTGTGTTGGGCAGATCCCTACCACCAGCCCAGGGACTCCTGAGACAAACTCTGCCATTACACAATCTGTGATCAACTATCCAGGCCTGTCTTGATGGATGAACTCTGAACACTTACCTAGTCGTGAGGAGACTAACACCTATGGGACTTACAGGTGCTATGGCACCAGGGTGCCAGGCAGACTGGGGAACTACCCTCTCCTCCTAGCCAGCATTCTTCAAGCCCAAAATTGGTAGGCACCACATCTGGAGGTAAGGTGAGACAAGAGAAACCACTTTCCCTCTACGACTAGAGTGAATCCTCCAGGCTTTGGCAGAGATCAATAGCTGACAGCCCAGTGACTTTGCTCTTCAGACTGGTTTAGGTCACCCAGTAGGATCAAAATGCTGGGGCAGGATCTCTGTCCCAGGTCAGATGGCAAGCGTGAGATCCATTGTCAAGTAACAAGATTACCCGCAAGGGACCACATTAGGCTCTACAAGTGACCCCTCCCATTAGGAGTAGCCTCTCAGTGTGGTGGAAGATCTCTGAGCAACACAATAGTGGCTCATCCAAGCAGTAGATAAAGTAACCATAGAAGTGCATACATACAGGCTGCCTCTGCCCTATAAGAACAGAGGCTAAACAGAGCTTATTACTTCCCAAATGAAAAAACAATGGCTGATCAAGATGGGGAGGACTCAGCAAAAGAATTCTGGAAGTATTAAGAATCAAAAGGAAAGTCCCCAAGCAAAGAGGAACATCAGCTCTCAAGCAATGGACATTAATCAAAATCAGAACACCAAAAGGACAAAAGAAGAATTTCAAACGTGGATTATAAGAAAACTCAATGATATGTAAGAAAAAATGGATAACCAACACAAAGAAAGCACAAAAAAATCCAGGATGTGGAAGAAAAATTCATTAAAAAAAACTGAAACGTTAAAGAAAAATGAAACCTAACTCCATTAGGAAATGAAGAATCCATTTAGGGAAATACAAAACACAGTGGAAAGCCTCAAGAACAGGGTAATCAAACAGAAGAAAGAATCTCAGAGATTAAAGATAATACCTTCCAATTAAATAGGTTAGTCACAGAGATAGAGCAAAGAAATAAGAGAAAAGAGAAAAGCTTAAAAGAAATCTGGGATTATATGAAGAACCCTAACTTGAGGTTGTTTGGGATTCCAGAAGGGGAAGAAGAAAATACACAAGGGATTGATAAGCTATTTGAAAATATAGTAGAGAAAAATATCCAAGGCCTTGCTATAAATGTATGTATCCAAGTACAAGAAGCTAAAAGGACCCCTGGGATATTCAATGCAAATAAGAAGACACCACGACATGCAGTAATCAGACTGACAAAATATCAACTAACGAGGCCCTTCTATGAACTGTAAGGTGAAAGAAGTAATATACAAAGGAAAGCCAATCAGAATAACGCCAGACTTCTCTACTAAAACTTACAAGCAAGGAGAGACTGGGGCCCCATTCCCACTCTTCTGAAACAGAATAATGCCCAGTCTATAATCTTGTACCCTGCAAAACTAAGTTTTATATATGAAGGAGAAATAAAGACATTCTCAGATAAGCAAAGACTAAGGGAATTCACAAAGAAAAGACCCTCCTTCAAAGAAGTACTCAAGACAGTGTTGCATAAGGATCAGCATAATAAATACTAACACATTTAAAAAGACTCAAAACTAATGATTAAAGGCCAGATACCACAATGGCTCAAGAGAGAAAACAAAGCAACAAAGTCCAACCCACCACAATTAATAGAAATTTGCCCCACCTATCAGTTCTCTCAATAAATGTGAATGGCTTGAACTCTCTACTCGAGAGACATAGACAGGCTGAATGGATAACAAAATACATGCAAAGTATCTGCTGTCTTCAGGAAAATCACCTAAGCTGAAAGCTTGCATATAAACAAAAGTTAAGGGGTGGAGATCAGTATTTCAAGCAAACAGGAGACAAAAGAAGGCTAGCATGGCAGTTTGATTTGAGATAACATAGTTTTTAAACCAACAAAAGTAATGAAAGGTAAAGAGGGTCATTATAGAATGGTAAAGGGTAGAGTTCAACAAGAAGACATAACAATTTTAAATATATATGAACCAAACAGAGATGCACAGAGATTCATAAAGCAAACCCCACTTGATCTAAGCAAATGGATAAACAGCAACCCCATCATTGTTGGATATTTCAACACTCTGCTGACTGCACAGGACAGACCCTTCAAACAGAAAATTAATAAAGAAATAATGGACTTAAATGAAACTCTAAAACATTTGTGCCTGATTAACATTTGCAGGACATTCTACCCAAAATCCACCAAATATATGTTCTTCTCATAAGCTCATGGGACATTTTCTATGATTGACAATATCCTAGGATACAAGCAAGTCAAAAAATTTGAGAAAACAGAAATTATACCATGTATCTTCTCAGAATACAGTGGAAAAAAGGTAGAAATCAACCCTAAAAGAAACTCACATTTTTACACAAAAATGTGGAATTAAACAGCCTTCTGTTAGACAATTACCTTATAAATGAGGAAATCAAGATAGAAATAAAAAAATTCCCTGAACTTAATGACAATGAAGACAAATTGTCAAACTCTGCGGACACAGCTAAAACAATCCTGAGAGGAAAATTTATTTCTTTAAATGCCTATATCCAAAAGTCAAAAGATCACAAATAGATAACCTAATAAATCGAATCAAAGACCTGGAAAAAAAACAAACAGACCAAACCCAAACCCAGATAAGAAATGAAATTAACAAGATCAAATCAGAAGTAAATGAAATTGCCAGCACAGAAACTATACAGAAGGTTAATAAAACAAAAAGTTGGTTCCTCGAAAAAATAACCAAAATTGTCACACCTTTGGCTAGACTAACAAAATCAGAAAAGAGAAATCTCTAATAAGCTCCATCAGGAACTAAAAAGGAGACATTACAACTGATGTAATGGAGATACATCATATAATCTATGAATGCTACAAAAACCTTTATGCACACAAACTGGAAAATCAGGAGGAAATGAAAAAAATTTCTAGAAACACACAGCCTCCCTAGGCTCAACGAGGAAGAAATAGAATTCCTGAACAGACCAATGTCAAGTGCTGAAATAGAAACAGGAATTAAAAACCTTCCTAAAAAGAAAAGTCCCAGACCAGATGGTTTCACACCTGAATTTTTCCACATCTTCAAACAAGAACTGGTTCTTATCCTACAGAAATTATTACAGAATATTTAGAAGGATGGAATCCTATATGATTCATTTTATAAAGCCAAAGTCACTTTGATATGAAAACCAGGAAAGGATGCAGCAAAGAAAGAAAACTACAGACCAATATCATTTATGAATACAGATGCAAAAATTCTCCACAAAACCCTAGCTAACTGAATCCAGGTGCTTATCAAGAAAATAATCCATCACAAACAACTGGGCTTCATGCCAGGGATGCACGGATAGTTCAACTTATGCAAATCTATAAATGTAATTCACCACAGAAACAGAAGGAAAAACAAAGACCATATGATCCTTTCAATAGATGCAGAAAAAAAAATTGACAAAATTCAACAACCTTTTATTATAAGAACACTTAATAAGATAGGCATAGAAGGGGCTTAATCTAAAAATGATACAAACCAAATTTGACAAACCCACAGCGAACATCATACTGAATGGGGAAAAATTGAAAGAATTCCCAATTAGAACTTGAACCAGGCAAGTTTTCCCAGTATTTCAACTTCTATTTCACATAGTGCTGGAAGTCCTGGCTATAACAATCAGACATAAGAGTGGAATTAAACACATCCGAATGGGGGCAGAAGGTATCAAACTCTCACTCATCACTTATGATTTGATATTACATTTAGAAAATCCCAAGGATTGAACTAATAGACTCTGGGAATTGATAAATTAATTTAGTAAAGTCTCAGGATACACAATCAATACTAACAAATTAGAGGCATTCCTATATGCCAATAAAAGTCAAATTGAGAACCAAATCAAAGACTCAATATCATTCACAATAGCAACAAACAAAATAAAGTACCTAGGAATATACTTAACTAAGGAAGTAAAAGACCTCAACAGGGAGAACTATGAAACATGGAGGAAGGAAATAGCTGAGGACGTAAAAAAATGGAAATCCATACCATGCTCATGGGTGAGCAGAATAAACATTGTTAAAATGTCTATACTACCCAAAGGGATCTGTTGAGGGCTTGCCATATAATTGTGCAGCTTAAGAATTAATCTTAGGAGAAGGAGTACGTGTCCAGCCCAGAGCGGCATGAGAGTCATACGTGCCGGCTTAGGTTCACCTAACAAACAGGGTTGCTGCTTGAAGGCATAACAAAGAGTTTGAGCTTCTGCACGTAAGCAAATATTTCCCAGCCCCACAGTCCTGGGGGTCTGGAGGCCACTTGGTAAACATCTTGCCCTTATGGGTACTGCCTGAGCTCATGGGATGGCTGGTTAGCGAGTGGCAGGTAAGATTCCTCCAGGAGGAACAAGCTAAGACAGGCACAGCCGCAGGGGGCCAGGCTGAAAGGGATGGGAACAGAAAGTTCCCCTTTGTGGCTGCATTGCTTATCTGTGCTTATCTCAAACTCTGGCTTATGGCCTTCGCCTTAAGCAACTGTATTAAGACCCTGAGTCATGAGACATCTGTGTCCTTAGGCTACGTGTTCCAGAGTTTATGGCCATTTCTGCAATGCCTGTGTGGTCACGTATAAGGAAGTAACTTTGATTTTTAGGGTATAAATATAAAACAACTGGTGCTTTCAGCACTGCAGTCTTGTACTATCTTTATGTGTGTCCGTGTCTTTCTTTGTGTGTTTCTTTGTTTTTTGTGTTCATCCCCCGTCCTGCAAATGGGCCATGACACGTGGTGCAGCGAGCAGGGTTGCATCATTTTGAGACAGAGGCACCAAGCAGGCACCCCTTTGGCTATTGGTAAGTGGCATCCAACAGGGGACTCTCAGGAAAAATGGGAAACACCTCCTCAGCCGCCGAGCATCAATATCGAACGTTAATTCAAGGATTATTACATTCGGTGGGGGTTAAAGTAAAAGAAAGAACCTTAAAGCGGCTGTTCGCTTTAGTGCGGAAACATTTTTATTGGTTTTAGTCCCAGTCTCAGGTACAGTTATCTCCATAGTTGGCAACAAGTTGTTAAAGCCTTTCATGTTGCCCATCAGCAGGGAGACGTTACTGATTTAAAAATTTGGTCAGTTTGTAGTGCTTTATGCCTCCTGCAGTCAGACTCAGAGAAGGGCCATTCCAATGTGGAGGCTGATGAGTTTCCTCCAGGACCTTCAAGTGGGGGGATGCCTCCATCTGAGGACCTGAATGGTCACGAAGATCAGGAGGAACCTCCTGGGAAAGGGAAGTCTGATATCCCTTCTGATGTCCCCGTCCGGTCCAAAATACGAGAGCTCATTTGGTCAGAAATACAAAAGTTAATTCCTTTGAGAGGAACAAAATGGCTGCAATGGCTGGTCTGTCACTTCCGCCTCCTCCTCTATCTGCATATCCTGTTCAGCCGACCACTCTGCTTTCGGAACGTGTCTTTAAGGTCCCTTTGGGGGCTTCAGGGCCGGATGATGATTTTTCCTGTCCTCCTTATTTTGATGATAATCCACCTTTAATGCCAAAGTCAGGCACTACATTCACCGTTCCACAACATATGGCATTCCCCATTGTTAGGGAGCCTTTTGGCCCTGGAGTAGATGTTAACTATCCAGGAGGAGGTTTTAATATTAGATATCAGGGCCTCCCGTACAAAGTTTTAAAAGAATTTAAGCAAGCAATTCAATCATATGGTCCCCAATCTCCCTTTGTTACTGGTCTTATTGATACCTATTCAAGCCAGAACACCCTTCTTCCTTTATATGGGGAACAGTTAGGGACAACTACCTTGGAAAGCCCTCAATGGCTGCAGCTTTGCAGCTGGTGGCTTGAGGGAACATGCATTCAGGCTCGTCTTAATGCTCAATAAAATCCTCCAGGGCTTTTGGAAGAGCTTACAGGCTCAGGGCAATATAAAACCTTAGAAGCCCAAGTGGGACTCGGAGATGCAGCCTTAGCCCAAAACAAATCTAATTTTATCCAAGCTTGGAAAATGATTGAGACATCTGGAATGTTGGGGCCATCTTTTGCCAAAACTATGCAAGGCCCCACTGAACCATATACTGATTTTTTTTTATCTCATCTTAAAGAGGCGGTCAAGAGAAGCGTTAGTTCCACAGAGGCTGCTACTATTATCATACAATCTTTGGCTGTAGAAAATGCTAATGCTGATTGTCAAAAAATTTTGTGCCCATTGAAGGCTGGTGGTGCTACTTTGGATGAATATGTGCGAGCCTGTGCTAGTGTGGGAGGCGCTGCTTACCATTCCACTGTATTGGCAGGAGCCATTCAAAAAGGTAATAATCATCCCACATGTTATAATTGTGGTAAAGTGGGACATATTAGAAAAGAATGCAGACAAGGGGGACTGTCTAATGCCCCTTCCAATGTTCGACTCATAAAACCTTTGCCTTCAAAACCTTGTGGCCAGTGTGGCAAAATAGGTCACTGGACTAATGAATGTAGATCAAAATTTGATAAAAATGGAAATCCCCTGCCATGCCCTCAGTCGGAAAACTTCTTGAGGTGCCCCCAACTTCAGGGCCCCCAAAACAATATGAAGCCCCACTTCCAACAGTATCCTGTGGGCGATTGGATGGCTCATCAGATGAGCAATGCTTAAAAGTTACCCAGTTATATGCGGCCACCAAAGGCAGTGCGGGGGTCAATCTATCTGTGGCGAGGACATATACATTAACATCAGCAGGGGGCGTTCATAAGCTATCTACTCAAAAATCAGGAAAAGTGGCGATTTCTCACAGATTTATGAGAAATAAATAAGTGTATTCAGGCAATGGGCCACTTACAACCAGGCCTTCCTTTGCCTTCTATGATCCCTTCGGGATGGTCTCTTATGGTTATTGATTTTAAAGACTGCTTTTTTACTATTCCTCTTCAGCTCTCATATTGTGAGCGCTTTGCCTTTACAATTCCTGAGTATAATAATGGGCATCCCACTGAGAGATATCAGTGGCAGGTGTTGCCTCAAGGTATGCTAAATAGCCCTACACTATGTCAAGAATTTGTTGATTGTGCCGTTAATCCTGTCTGCCTACGGCATCCTTCTATCATCCTATACCATTATATGAATGATATTCTTCTTGCAGCCCCAAATCAGACATTGCGTGACACTGCGTTTAATGATCTTCGGAATCAGCTCCTACAATCTTGCCATTGCTCCCGAAAATGTTCAAACTGAGCTACCTATTGATTATTTAGGTTATTGCTTATCTGAACAGCAATTAAAACTTCAAAAATTACAAATTAGAAGAGAAAATTTAAAAAACATTCAATGACTTTCACAAACTCCTTGGAGATATAAATTGGCTGCGACCTTCATTAGGTATACATACTTATGCTTTGCAACATTTGTTTGCCACTTTAGAGGGGAGCTCAGCTCTCGATAGCCCTCGCTCCCTTACCCCACAAGCTGAGCAAGAGCTACAGCTTGTGGAACAACGACTTAGCTCTGGATTTCTTACCTTTCTTCAACCTTCCTGTCTGATTATTCTCTACCTTTTTCATACGTATCATTCTCCTACAGGTTGCTTGAGCCAAGACGCTGGCATCCTTGAGTGGCTGTTTTTATTAACAACCAAGATAAAATCTTTCTAATTTTTTAGATAAACATGCTAACTTAATCACCAGAGGCCAGTGACGTAGTCGCCAGTTGACCAGATGAGATCCTGATACTATAGTTATCAGTCTAAGTTCCAAAGACATTCAAACTAATCTTGAACTTTCTACCGCTTGGCAGGTAGCCTGTGCTGATTACATCGGGTCATTCGACAACCACTATCCTCCTCACAAATTGCATTCTTTTTTATGTATACATTCTGTTCTTCCTCTAACAGTTATAGCCTCTAAACCTTTATCTGCTGCTACTTTTTTTTACCGAAGCTTGCAATACTCACAAGGCTGGTTTTTGGAGTTCCCAGGTGCAGAAGGTCATTATCTCTCCTTTTCCATCAGGACAACAGAGTGAGCTTTATGCTATTTGTCTTGTGCTACAAGATTTTCCAAATGAACCTCTTAATATTGTTAGTGACTCTCAGTATGCTGTTTATGTTACCTCCCAAATACCTACTGCCTCACTACCACTTAATCCTTCTACCACATTACAACAGTTATTTTCGCATTTACAGACTCTTCTCCTTGCACGCCATTTTCCCATCTATTTGGTTCACATTCATTTGCATTCCGGACTGCCCGTCCTCTATCATGTTATAATGCTAATATTGACTCTTTACTTGTAGCTACTATTCAGGATGCCTCAGCTGAACACGCTCTTCATCACACTAATGCTAAAGGCCTTCAATGATGATTTTCCCTCTCTAGAAAGCAGGCTCGCACTATTGTATGCTCGTGTTCTGCTTGCACCCCTCTCACTCTCCCCTCTTTCCTCCCTGGGTGCAACCCACAAGGGTTGTGCAGTAATCATATTTGGCAGATGGATGTTACCCACGTCGCCTCATTTGGACGTCTTCATTATGTTCATCATACCATTGACACTTACTCTCATTTTCAGTGGGCTATGGCTCATAGCACTGAAAAAGCCGATGTCGTTATTACACATCTTTGTTCCTGTTTTGCTGTCATGGGACTTCCGGTGACTCTCAAAACTGATAACGTTACAGCTTATACCTCTCAAAAACTTGCTAATTTCTTAACGCTGTACTCTATTAAACATGTCACAGGAATTCCTTTTAATAGCCAAGGACAAGTCATCGTTGAATGAGCAAATAGTACACTTAAGCTTCAATTACAAAAACAAAAAGGGGGAGCCCAGGAATCTCCTCATTGACACTTGCTCCATGCCCTTTACACTCTCAGTTTTTTAAATTTTTGGCAGGATCTCCATGTGTTGGCAGCAGAGCGTCATTTTACCTCTTCACCTCGTTTGCAGAAAGCTTATGGCTGCCCCATAACCTACTTGATGCTTTTTCACTTTTGTGCTTTTTTGTAACTGGCCTAATTGACACTTCTGATGCTCCTCATGTATATTTGGCTTATATTCAATATCCTCCTCTTTTTAAAGCTGTATCTTGGGGTGAACAAGAAGTTCTCATTTATACTAATGATTCAGAATGGCTGCCCCCTCCATTCCAATATCAGTCACCGCATTCTGCAAATGAAGGGAGGGTGATTTCTAACTATTCCACTTATGCTCAAGGCTATCCTATATGCTTTGGAGCCAGAAGTCATTGTTTAACACCTTCTACTCAAGCATGGGGTTTACAATATAATTTCTCCACGTTTGCCACCTTTACTGTGTTGTTATCTATGAAAGGATTTAAAGGAGTGATGCCTAATTTGACTAAAAGACCCCCATCCCTTCCACTTTGTTCTATGCCTCATATTAAACCTCCTATAGCTCATTTTGAGTGGAGCATATGTAAAGGAAAAGTCTTAAAAGAGATACATAATAATCCCAAAATTGTTGATTGGAGTCCCTATGGCGATTTTAAGGAAAAGCTTTCCAGTCACTCCTTACATTGGTGAGTCCATGGAAAAAATATCAAGGCCATCACTAATGAAACAATTATCTGGCACAATAAAGGCCTCTCTCCTCCCCAACCTCCCTTGCTTGGAGGCTCAGAAAATCAAGGTCATTTGTGGAAACTTCTAGCCTCTGGTGGACAGGTTAAGGTTTGGGTTGGAAACATGTCTTTTGATGAGAAAGAGGGGATTAAAGTGTCTCTTCATCATAGCCACTCTAGATCCCTACTGCCATGCATACCTTATCCCTATCTCTTACTTATGGGAACTGTTTACTGGAATCATTCCGATGGAAAATTGACATGTCCAGGCAACTGTGTTTTATTTACTTGTTTGAATTTTACTTCATGGGCTGGTTTTAATAAATCCCAACATAGCCTGTGTATCCTCAAGGCCCGCAACGAGATTTAGTTGCCTGTCAGTCTATCTCGAACTTGGGGCGATTCAGCCTTAGTCAGCACCCTCTTAAATAAGATTTCTTCACTGGCTCACAGGACAAAGAGATTTGTTGGTCACATAATTATGGCAGTAATTGGCTTAATTTCTATTGCCTCCTCGGCTTCTGTAGCTGGAGTAGCCTCACATCACTCTGTGCAAACTGCTGACTTTATGCGTAACTGGCATGAGGATTCACACAAATTGTGGCAACATCAGCAGGAGATTGATACTCGCCTTGAGGGCGAGATTATTCAGTTACAAAACACAGTTCAGTGGCTGGGAGACCAGATTCGGGTCCTTATGACCCAGTCTTTTCTCTGTTGTGACTGGAACTCCTCCTGGTTTTGTCTTACTCCTATCACTTTCAATAGCAGACAACAATGGAAATGTATGTGAAAATTGTTGACTGGAGGTAAGAATTTAACTGATGACCTTAAAAAATTGGAACAAGAAATAACCTCTACATTTCAAGAGAATCTGCCAGAGTTTAATAACGAGGAATTCTTCTCCGGCTTAGTTAATGGATTATCTCAGGCCAAACCCCTGGCCTCCTTAAAAACTATGCTCAGTAGTATTGGAAGTAATCTAGGCATCCTCTTGTTTTTATCATCTATTGTGCTTCTAATTTATAGGTGCTGGAAGAGAAAGCAAAAGATTCAACAACAACAGAAATAAAATGTCATGGCTGTGTTTCAGCGTGTTTGTCTGCAAAAATAAGAAACAATAGGGGGAGATGTTGAGGGCTTGCCATATAATTATGCAGCTTAAGAATTAAT
>VBSM01003162.1:351861-392009 GCA_008086735.1 Cheirogaleus medius
TAGGAGATAACGTGCAGGCAGCTGCTTCAGCGATTTTCTCATGACTGCAGCTGTTCTGTTTCCAGCAGCCTTTAACTAGGCGAAAGGGTAAGAATGCCAGAGCTACGAGCTAGGGCCAGTGCTACATCTCGAGGACCCCAGTGTTCTGGGCAGCAGCCGTACCCCAACTCCCCCGTGTTCGGGACAGCTTCCGACAGGTCTCAGGCACCACTTGTGATGCCCATTGTTCCACATCCAAGGTGCCCACTGGCGCCCATTCCTGCAGCCACTTCTGAGTTGCAGTCATGATCCAATGCCATTCTTTGGTTCTGAAGAGGATCAGTAGGAGTTGTTGGCAATCTTCCCACATGGGACGGTGAGTCTGGAAGATAGCTTCCAGGAGGTCGATGAGGGCCTGCAGTTTCTCCGAGTAGGATGGGGTATGGTGTTTCCAATTCAATAGATCAGTGGTGGAGAAAAGCTGATAATACAGGGCATGTTGTCCCGGCTGGATGGTTCCGTCATCCTGAACCTGCAGTGGACCTCACATTTCACGCAGAGGCATCTGGAAGGCTGGGGTAAGGGGTTGGGCAGACCACAACAAGCTGACAAGTGGTGGAGATGCCGGCAGTGGAGAAACCGATTGTGGCAGGGTGGCGGGTGCAGTCCCAGTCACCACTCTCCATAATGAACTTATGAAATTTATCAGCATGCACCTTAGAACTGTTGGCTTGGATTTGGACCCTCCCATGTTTCAACTGGTTTAACCAGCACTCCCATTCCCTACAAACACCAACAACACTCCTTTTCTGAACCTTGTCCCTGCCCAGTCTCAGGTGTCCACCTGGCTGCATCCCTCGTGGGAACTTAGGCGCATCTTGGCTAAGACGTACCTGTATTGAGCCCAGGCCCGGTCACTCCCTATCACGGGGAGTGAATCGCCATTATGCTGTATGATGTTGCCACAGAATCGCAGGTTAGGACCCACTCAAACCCCGTAGCCGAAGCCGTGGGGCCACAGAAACAATGACCGCAAGCAGTCACTTAGTTCCTTCCACTCACACATTCACACAGAGGTTACACATTCCCTCCCCTGGGGGGGGTCCCTATCCTTAGGGGGTCAAGCTCCTCTTCCATCTCGCTGATGGGCCTATCCCTAGGAGGTGATCAGGTTCCTCTTCCATCTCACTGATGGGCCTATCCCTCAGGAGGTCAAGCTCCTCTTCCATCTCACTGATGGGCCTACCCTTAGGAGGTCAAGCTCCTCTTCTGTCTTGCTGACCAGCCTACCCTTAGGAGGTGATCAGGCTCCTCTTCCTTCTCACTGACAGGCCTATTCTTGGCGGGTCTCTGGACCCTCCCTTGTCTGACACCCTGTCCTTGGTCTGACTGGTCCTTCCCTCCAGAGTGTCTGGGTGAGTCTGAGGCCCTGAGGCCGGCAGGAGCTCCCAAGGATATCCGCAAATGGTGGTTCAGCGCCAGCTAGTCTCAATCGTAGAGGTTCCACCGTCTGCCATGCTCTTCCCAATCCAGTGGCTTCAAGGGGCCAGCATGGTTGGATTTCCTTGTCAGGGAACCAAAATGTTCCAGCAAGTGTTAACAGCAAGTGTTACAGCTAGTGTTACAGCGATTGGCAGGGGAAAGAACCGAGCTGCACAAGGAGAGTTGGAGAACAGCCTTTATTCCACCAGCAGGCTCAGCAAGCCACCAACTTTTGATCCCTGCTTCCTTGTTCTCTTCAAGTTTTTATACCCTTGGTAGGATTCAAAAAGCATCCAATCAGCAACAAGCTTTAACATCCAATCAGCAGTGGGATTCAAAAAGTATCCAAACAACAGTGAGTTCCTCCATGCGGTCCCGGGGTGAGGTTATTTCCCTGCCATTGGAAGCACACAGGACTGAGGAAAGAGGCCAGATTCCATATACCCCCATTTATACTCCTTGGAAGGAGTCAGGGAACCTTCCCACATGTATAGTAAATCACCATTACAACTCACAAATAATTAGTATTCAATAAAACCACCAGGTAAGCTATCTCCTACTAAAGAATTTATTCAGAGCCTTAATCATATCAGAGTACCCACAAGCAAAGCCAAAAGTCCTTACTTGATATGCACTACAGTCAAAACCTTATGAGGGAATAAAAGGCCCATGTAAACAAAAGTAAATTCAAAACCAATAAGTGACAGTTTCTCCAGATAAGAAGGAATTAATATAAGAATGCTGGCAGTATGAGAAAACTGAGTGCAACAACACAACCCAAGATTCACAGTAGCTCTCTAGCAAGGGACACCAACAACAATAAATAAATAAATAAATAAATAAAATGAAATAAAAATAAAATAAGTGGATATGTAAGATAATGAACTCAAAGTAAGGATTGCAAGCATACCAAAAGAAAGTTGGAAAGTAACACAAAGAATCCAAAAAAATAATAATTCAGGACAGGAATGAAAAAATGACTAAAGAGATATGTACTTGACAAAAGAAGCAATGTAACTCATGAAACTGAAAGAATCATTAAAGAAAATACAAAATACAGTTAAAAGTTTCACAGCAGACTATATAAAGCACAAGAAAGAGTTTCAGAGCTTGAAGATAAGATTTTGAATTAACACATTCAGTCAACAATAAAGAAAAAAGAATTAAAAATGAAGAAATTCATTGAAAAATATGAGATTATGTAAGACACTCAGTAATAGGAATCATAGGTATCACTGAAGTAGAATAAGTAAAAGCAAAAAACTTGTAAAATCTATTTGAGGTAATAACAGAGGAAAATTTCCCTGGTTTTGCTAGAGATGTAGACATCCAGCATACAAGAAGGTCATTGAACCCCTAGATATTTACAGGACACATAGTCATCAGAATGGATAAAGTCAAAGTGCAGAAGAAAATCCTACAAGTTGTGAGACAAAGGCATCAAGTAAAATACAAAGGAAAACTCATCAGACTTGCTGCAGCCTTCTTAGCAGAACCGTTGCAAGCCAGAAGGGATTGTGGTTCTATCCTTAGTTTTCTTAAACACACATTTACAGAAGATTTCACCAAAAACTATAGAATATGCATTCTCCTCATCATCACATGGAATATTTTCCAATATAAATCATACGTTAGGCCATGAAAAGGGTCTGAGCAAACTTTTTAAAAAATCAAAACAATTCCAGGTATCTTCTCTGAACACAGTGGAATAAAAAGAAAAACCAATTTCAAGATTACTCTCAAAACCCCACGAATACATGGAAATTAAAAAAAAAAAAACCTGCTGCTGAACAATCCTTGGGTCAACAATGAAATCATCATAGATATCAAATACTTTTTTTGAATTGAATGACAATGACGACAAGTGTCTTTGGGAAACAGGAAAAGCAATACCAACAGGAAAGTTGACAGCATTAAATTTCTACATCAAAAAGACAGAATGAACTCAACCAAATCAGCAAAAAATGTATCAGACAACCCCATTAAATAGTGGAGAAAATATTAATACATAACTATAAGCTTCTAAAAGAAGATAGCCTAATGGTGAATAAACATATGCAAAATGTTCAATGTTGCTGATTATCAGGGAAATGCAAATCATAACCACAATGAGATATCATCTAACTGCACTGAGATTGGCTTCTATCAAAAAGTCCCCAAACAAAAGATGGTGGTATGGATATTGAGAGAAAAGAACATGTATACACTGTTGGTGGGACTGCAAAGTAGTACAACTCTATGGAAAAGTAGTATAGAGATTTCTCAAAGAAGTAAAAGTAGAACTACCATTTGATCCAGCAATCCCACTACTGGGTATTTATGCAGAGAGGAAAAAAAAGACATTTTATGAAAAAGACACTTGCACTCAAATGTTTATAGCTGCACAATTCACAATGACAAAGGTGTGGAATCAACCCAGTGCCCTTCAATTCATCAGTGGATTAATAAAATGTGGTATATGTATACCATGGAGTACTACTCATCCACAAAAAATGATGTAACATTGTAACAACCTGTATGGAACTGGAGACTATTCTCCTAAGTCAAATATAAAAAGAGTGGAAAAACAAATGCCACATGTACTCACTATTAAATTGGAACTAATCAATCAGTACTCATGCGCACAAATGGAAGTAAAACTCAGTGGTAATCAAGCAGGTGGTAGGAGTAGGAGGGGATGGGTGAAGTCATACCTTATGGGTACAGTGTACACTATCTGGGTGATGGACACACTTGTAACTTTTACTTAAATTGTTCAAAAGTAATTCATGTAACCAAAATATTTGTACCCCCATAATATTCTGAAATTAAAAAGCCAGAATCACACATTAACAACCTAATGGAAAATCTCAAGGAACTAGAAAGGAAAAATAAACTAAATCCAAAGTTAGCAGAAGAAAAGAAATATCAAAAACCAAAGCAAAAGTAAACCAAATTGAAACCAGAAAAACAAGACAAAAGTTCAAGAAATAAAAATTCATTCTTTGAAAAAATAAACAAAAGCAGTATAACATTAGGTAGCTTACCAATAAAAGAGAGTGAATTAAAATAATCTCAACCAGAAAAGAAAAATGAGACATTACAATTTATACCACAGAAATATAAAATATTATCTAAGACTATTATGAAAACCTCTATACAAGCACAAACTATACAATGTAAGGTAATGGATATATTTTTGGAAAAACATAACCTTCCAAGCTTGAATCAGGAAGAAAGAGAAATCATGAACAGATCAATAATAAATGGTGAGATTGAAACAGTAATAAAAACATCCCAAAAATAAAATCCCAGGACCAGAAAGATTAACAGGCAATTTCTACCAGACCTATAAAGCAGAACTGGCACCTATCTTACTGAAACTGTTTCATAATAATAAGAAGGATGGAATCCTCCCTTACTCATTCTAAAAGCTAGTATCACCCAGATATCAAAGCCAGGAAAGGACACAATAAAAGTAGAAAATTACAGACCAATATACCTTATGAACTTAGATTCAAAAATCCTAAACAAAATACTACGGAACCAAAGCCAAAAGCAAATCAAAAAGATAATTCACCATAATCAAGTGGGTTTCATCCTAGGGATGCAAGAATGGTTCAACATAGGCAAATCAATAAATGTGATTCAAAACATAAACAGAATTAAATACAAAATGATCATTTCAATACATACGATCATTTCAATAGATTCAGAAAAAGCATTCAGTAAAATCCAACACTCTTTCATGATAAAAAAAAATCCACAAAGTAGGCATAAAAGGAACAGAAATCATTACAGTAAAAACTATATATGAAAATCCAACAGCCAACATCACACCAAATGGAGAAAAGTTGAAAAATTTCTACCTAGGAACTCAAACAAGATAAGGATGCCTTATGTCTCAAATTATACTCAACATCATAATGGAAGTATAAGCCTGAGAAACCAGGAAAGAGAAAGAAAGAAAGAAATAGCATCCAAATAAAAATAAAGAAAGAGGAGATCAAACTATCCCTCTTTGGTAATGATATGATCTTATATCTAAAAATCTCTAAAGATGACTCCAGTAGCCTCCTAGAATTGATAAATAAATCCAACAAAGTCTCAGCTTACAAAATTAATGTACAAGGGGGAAGAGGGCCTAGATGACAGACTAGAAGCAGCCCGCACAGGCCACTCTCACAGATAGGATCAAAAGTGGAAAGTAGATATTTACCTTAGGATCAATTATCTAGGCGTCAACAGAGAGGTGACAGGAGCACCCAAAATGAAGGAGAAGAAATGAAGAAGACCTGCTCAGCAGGATCAAATGTCCCTGAGTAAGTTGCCCGCGTGTTGAGAAGGGGAAGATGAGAGAATCCTGAGCCTCCACACTTTGTCCATGGACATTTCAAGTGGAGCGGAGGGCTCTTCCACCAATTCAGTCCTCCAGTCTGATATGGGATGGTGATTGGAGACTGTGTGGTGCCATTGCTCAGGAAAGAAGGCACAGTGGGGTGCCACTGGTTCTTAAACCCTGTGGGCTGTGGCTGACACAATTTTCAGGTCCAAGCCCTAGAGCACTGTGACTAACCAGGGGAAAGAACCATTGCTACTATCTCTCCATCACACCTAATTGACAGGGGAGGAAGCGGGGATATTGGACATTGTTGTGTACACGATGTGCTGGTGTCATGTGCCTCTACCACCACCAAGAGACATGGAAGAGTAGGCACCCATGGATCCAACATCTGCTGCCTCTTCCTAAGTGGCTCCACTCAGGCACAGCTGCCACAAAAGGGACAAAGGAAAAATGAATGGAGAAATCCCAAAGATGTAAAACAAAATTATCAAGTAACATAAAAAGAAAAACCCATCAGACTAACAGCAGATTTCTTAGCAGAAACTTTAAAAACCAGAAGGGATTGGGGTCACATTTTTAGTCTTCTTAAACCAAATAACTTCCAGCCAAGAACTTTGCATCCTTCAAAACTAAGTTTCATTATGGCAGGAGAAATAAAATCTTTCTCAAACAAACAAACACTAAAAGAATTTGTCAGCACTAGACATGTCCTAAAATAAGTACATAAAAATTATATATGTAACATAACAATCAATATTTACCAATGCAAAGACACCTAAAAGGTAAAACATACAGCTCTTACAAAACAATAATGCCAGAGAGGAAAAAAGCAAGTAGGTAGCAATCAACATGATGAACCAAACAGTATCTGTCATATCAATATTAACATTGAATAGAAAATATCATAATTCTCCACTTAAAAAATATAGATGGGCTGAATGGGTAAAAATATATATATATTTTTTATTTATATATATATAAATTTATTTATATATATTTATATTTATATTATATATTTATATATATTTATATGTATATATAAATATACATATATATATACACACTGTCTCCAAGAAACCCATATAGCTTGCAAAGATTCTCACAGACTCAAGGTAATGGACTGGACAAAAATATTCCACACAAATGGAAACCAAAAGTGAGGAGGAATAGATATTCTCATATAAGATAAAATAAACTTTAAATCAATATTTGTTTAAAAAAAAGACAAAGATGGCCATTATATAAGGTTACAGGGATCAACAAAAAAGACATAACAATCATAAAAATATATTCATCACAGGAGCTGCCAGATTCATAAAAGAAATTCTACTAGATATAAAAATAAAGAAATAAATAGTGACATCACAGTAGGTGGTGACTTCAATGATCCAATCATAGTACTAGATGGATTATAGAGGAAAAATAAACAAAAAACCCACTGAACTTAAATAAAACTCCAGAACAAATGCACAAACTGAAAAACATACATGCTTATCATCAGCACATGGGACATGACCCAAGATAGATCATACATTAGGCAATAAAATAAGTCTCAGCAAATTTAGAAAAATTGAAATCATACCAAGTGTCTTCTCAGACCACAGTGAAATAAAACTAAAAATCAATTTCAAGAGAAACTCTGAAAAATAAAGAAATATGTGATAATTAAACAACCTGCTATTCTTTCTGAATTTGGATACCCTTAATTTCTATGCCACGTTTGTTGAGATTTTTTATCATGAAAGGGTGCTGACTTCTGTTGAATGATTTTTCTGTATCTATTATCACATGATTTTTTTGTTTCTGTTTATGTGGTGAATCACATTTGTTGATTTATGTATATTGAGCCATCCTTGCATCTCTGTGATGAAGCCCACTTGCTCATGGTGGTTTATTTGTTGATGTCGTTTTGAATGTGGCTTGTTAGGATTTTATTGAGGATGTTTGCATCTATATTCATAAGGGATATTGGTTTGTAGTTTTCTTTTTTGGCTATGTCATTCCTGGCAATATTGGATTCCTAAAATGAGTTGGGGATGATTCGCTCCTTGTCAATATTATGGAATAATTTCTGCAGTATGGGTACCCACTCTGCATTATTAGGTCTGACAAAATTCAGCTGTGAATCCATCTGGTCCAGGGATTCTTTGTTGTTGTTTTTCTTTGAAGATTTGTTATTGCTTTAATATTGTTGCTCATCATTGGTCAGTCCTCTGGTACTATTTCTTCAGGACTGAGTCTTGGGAGGTTGTGTGCTTCCAGGAATTTGTGCATTTCCTTGACTTTTTTGAGTTTATGTGCATACAGATTTTCATAGTATGACAAAGATGACATTTTGTATTTCTGTGGTATCAGTTGTAATAGGTCATTTTTACTTTCTGATTGAGCTTTTGTGGGTTTGTTCTCTTCTGTTCCTGATTAATCTAGCAAGAGGTCTTTCAACATGGTTTACCTTTTCCAAGAACCATCTTTTTGTTTCATTGATCTTCTGTATTACTTTCTGGTTTGGAATTAATTTAGTTCTGTTCTAACCTTAGTTATTTTTTTACTTATGCTGGGCTTGGGATTGGTTAGCATGACTTTTTCTAGTTTTTTGAGATGTGTAATTAGATTGTTATTTTGTGAACTATCTGGCTTTTCGTATCTGACATTTAAGGCTATGGATTTTACCCTTAGGACTGCTTTTGCTGAATCCCATAGATTTTGACTGCTTGTGTGCCCTTTGTAACTCGGTTCAAGGAATTATCTGATGTCTATTTTAATTTAATTGTTGATCCAATAATCATTCAGCATCATGTTTTTTAAATTCCATGACTTTGTGTGGAATTGAGTTTAGGACAGACCATTACTTTTTGCTGATGATATGATATTATATCTAGAAAACCCCAAATATTCCACCAAGAGACTCCTGGAATTTATAAATACATTCAGCAAAGTTTCAGGTTACAAAATCAACATACACAAATCAGTAGTATTCCGAAACACCAATAACATTCAAGCTCAAAGTCAAATAAGTAACTCCATACCATTCACAACAGCCACAAATAACATAAAATACCTAGAAATATACTTAACCAAGGAGGTAAAAGATTTCTACAAAAAGAAATATGAAACACTGAAGAAAGAATATTTGATGATATAAACAAAGGAAAAAACATATCACGCACATAGGTTGGTAAAATCAACATTGCTGAAATGTCCATGCTTCCCGAAGAAATTTACAGATTCAATGCAATCGCCATGAAAATAACAATGTAATATTTCACAGATCTATAAAAAAATAATTACATGCTACATTTGGAACCAGAAAAGAGCTGGAATATCCAAAGCAATCTTAGGAAAAAGGAACAAATCTAGAGGCATCATATTACCAGACCTAAAACTACAAGACTATATAACCAAAACAGCATGTAACAGGCACAAAAATAGAGACAGACCAATGGAACAGAACATAAAACCATCCACATGCAACCAACAGATCTTTGACAAAGCAGACAACACTATACACTGGAGAAGAGAAGCCCTACTCAATAAATAGTGCTGGGACAACTAGATAGCTACATGCACAAGAATGAAACAGGATCCGAATCAGTCAACAATCGAAAAAATGAATTCAAAATGGATAAAAGGCTTAAAGATAAAACATGAAACCATAAAATCTCTATAAAAATGATGTGAAAACTTTTCTAGAAAGCGTAGGAAAAAAATTATGAGGAACACACAAGTGGCACTCACAGAAACAACAAAAATAAACACATGGAACCTGATCAATTTGAAAAGCTTCTGGACAGCCATGAACACAATCAATAGACCAAATAGACAACCTACAGAATGGGAGAAAATATTTTCATGCTATGTACCCAGTAAAGGGCTGATAACAAGAATATACAATGAACTCAAGAAAATCAACAAGAGCACATCAAATAACCCCATAAAAAGTGAGCAAAAGACATAAAAAGAAACTTTATAAATGAAGATAGACTAATGGCCAAAAAAATTCATGAAAAACTGCTCAATGTCTCAAATAATTATGGAAATGCAAATCAAAACCGCAAAGAGATATCACCTAACTCTGGTGAGAATGGCTGATATCTAAAAGTCCCCAAATGGCAGATGCTTGAGTGGAAACAAAGAGAAAGTAATATTTTACACTGTTGGTGAGACTGCAAACTTGTACAACCTCTATGGAAAGCAGTATGGAGGTAACCCAAAGAACTTGAATCAGACTTACCATTTGATATAGCAATCCCACCACTAAGTATACACCCAAACGGGAAAAAAATATATTTTATAAAAAAGACATCTGCACTCAAATGTTTACAGAAGCACAATTCACAGTTGCAAAGATGTGGAAACGACACAAGTGCCCATCATTACATGAGTGGATTAATAAAATATGGTAAGTTTATACCATGGAGTGCTACTCAGTGACTAAAATAATGGTGATCTAGTATCTTTTGTAGGAACCTGAATCGAACTGAAGACCATTCTTCTAAGTGAAGTATCTCATGAATGGAAAGAAAAACACCATATGTTCTCAATACTAAATTGAAACTAATTGATCAACACATGTCCATATGTGGAAGAAAAACTCTATGGAAATGAAGTAAGTGGTAGAGGTTAGAAGGGAATGGATAATTTCACAACTAATGGGTACAACACACACTATCTGGGTGAAGAGAATAATTATAACTTTGACTCAAATTGCACAAAAGAAAATTATGCAACTAAAAGGTGTGTAACCCCATAATATGTTGAAACTAAAACAAAATTTTATAAATAAAAGTAAAGGAGGAAATCATTTAGAACTCATTCAATGAAGTCAGTTTCAGCTTGATAACAAAGCCAGCAAAGGACACAACAAAAAAAAGAAAACTATAGACCAATAAATATAATGAACAAAGATGCAAAATTCCTCAACAGAATACCAGCAAATTGAGTCTAACAGCATATTAACATGATAATACTTCATGGCCAATAGGGTTTTATCCTATAGATGCAAAGATTGTTCAACACAGACAAATCAATAATAATGATTCACTACATAAACAAAAATAAAAACCAAGATCATATGATCACACAATACTTGCAGAGAAAGCATTCAACAAAATCCAGCATGATTTAATTAGAAAAACCATCAAAACACGAGGCATAGAAAGAACATATATCAAAATTTTAATAGGCATATGTGACAATACCATAGTCAACTTCATATGGAATGGTGAAAAAGTTGAAAGCATTTCCACTAAAACTAGAACTGGTTCTCATGCCATTGCTTGTGTTCAACATACGACTGTAAGTCGTAACCAGAGAAATCATGCAAAAGAAAGAAAGAAATAGCATCCAAAACAGAAAAGAATAGCTCAAATTATCTCTTTTCACTTATGATACCTTTTTTTGTTGTTGTTGGCCATTATTTTGTCTTCTTTGGGAAAGTTTCTGTTCATGTCCTTTGCCCACTTTTTGATAGGGTTGTTTTATTTTTCCTTGCTGATTTTCCTGAGTTCCAAATAGATTCTAGTTATCAGCCCATTAATAGATGTGTAGCATGTGAAAATTTTCACCCATTCTGTAGGTTGTCTGTTTGCTCTCATGACAGTTTCTGTGGCTGTGCAGAAGCTTTTTAATTTGATCATGTCACATTTAATTATTTTTGTTGTTGCAGTGATTTCCTTTGGGGTCTTCTTCATAAATTATTTGCCTAGGTCAATGTCTAGAAGAGTATTTCCAACGTTTCCTCTAGAATTCTAATAGTTTCACATGTAAGGTTCAAGACTGTTACCCAGCATGAGTTGATTTTTGTGAGAGGTGAAAGGTGTGGGTCCTGTTTCAGTCTTCTACCTGTGGCTATCCAGTTTTCCCAGCACCATTTATTGAATAAACATTCTTTTTCCCAGTGTATGTTATTGTCTGTTTTGTCAAAGGTTAAATGACTATATGAGGATGGTTTTATATCTGGGTTCTCTGTTCTTTTCCACTGGTCAATGTCCCAGTTCTTCTACCAGTACTAAGCTATTTTAATTACTATACCCTTGTAGTATACTTTGAAGAATGGTAAATTGATACCTCCCATTTTGTTTTTATTGCCTAGGATTGCTTTTGCTATATGGGGTCTTCTCTGGTTGCATACCATGAAGTACTATTCAGCTCTACAAAACAATGGTGATACAGCACATCTTGTATTTTCCTGGATAGAGCTGGGACCCATACTACTAAATCAAGTATCCCAAGAACGGAAAAACAAGCACCACATATACTCATCAGCAAATTGATATTAACTGATCTGTACCTAAGAGGACACATAGGAATTACATTTATCGGGTATTGGGAAGGTAGGAGGGGATAGGAGGAGATGGGTTTATACATACATAATGAGTGAGATGTGCATCATCTGGGGGATGGTCACGTTTGAATCTCTGACTTGAGGGGGGATGGGGGCAAGGGCATTACATGTAACCTTAAAATTTGTACCCCCATAATATGCTGAAATTAAAAAAAAATATTTGCCAAACTGAAAAAGGTGAAAACAGTTCAAATATTCATGAAGGAATGTGTGAACCAAGAAAATATGTATATCTATAACATTTAATAATATTCAGCAATAAATGTGAATAAAGTACTGAGACATGTTACAACATAATTATATTGTAACCCTGAAAACGTTATGCTAAATAAATGAGTACAGACACAAAAGACGACATATTGTATGATTTCATTTATATGAAATTCCCAGGTTGATAATTGAATAGATAGAAACAGATTATTAGTTTTCAGGGACTATGGGAAAGAGAGAATTGGAAATGATTGCTTAATTGGTAAAGATGTGCAGGAACTACAATTCTCATACACTGTTTCTGGGAACATAAAATGGTAAAGCCAGCTTGCAAAATTGTTTAGTAGTTTCTTAAAAATGTAAAAATAAAGGGAGCCATGAAGGCCGACTAGAGACATAGCTTGTTGGCCTGTCCTGGTTAAAGGGTAGAAGTTTTGACTGAGAAGAGTGGAAAACAACTACAGCTTGGGTGTGGATCACAGAGAGAAACAGCAGAGGCATCTAGGCACCCCACAAAGAAGGGCTGCGAAGCTGAGAATGAGAAACAGAGAGAAGAGAGGACAGCACTGTGAACCAAATCCAGAGAGGCCCAGAGACCAGTGAGAGAGCCAAAGGCTCCCCTCCTGCACTTGGGTGACTCTGGCAAGCAGTGAAACACAAAACTCTCACACCCCGGAGAGTGCCACAAGAGACCAGAGAGCCAGCATCCTAGATGCCTCCTTCTCTGCATCTCCTCCATTCCTGGCATCACAGAAGGTGATTTTGGCTCAAGATGACTTCTAGCCACAGCCCCTCTGCCCCTATAGCAACTGCAAGAGTACTCTGTGTTGAGAAGCCTGTTTTTTGTGGTGGGGACATATTCCCAGCTAAGCCTGTAACCAAGAGTGGAGCCACCAGCAGCAGGGTGTGGCAGGATAAGCTGCTGGTGGATTAAACAGGTGGGCAGAACCCAGTGCTCCCAGGACATGAGAGTAGTGCAGGAAGACCTTCCCCGCCACAGTAATCATGAGATTACTCAATGATTGGAAGCCTGTTTCTCTGCAGTGGGGGTGCATTCACGGCCAAGCCTGTAAGTGAGAGAGGAGCTTCCATAGCTGCATATTACGGGATCACCATCTGGTGGCTTGGAAAGGCAGGCAGGATATGGCACCTCCAGGACACAAGAGTGGTGCAGGGAGACCTAAGCACCACCACCCCATTGCAACTGTGAGAGTGCTTGCTATTGAAAAGCCTGTTTCTCTGTGCTGGGGGCACGTTCTTGCCCAAGCCCCCCACTTAGATGGGATCGAACCCACCGGTGTTTTGTGAGATCATATGCTAGTAACTTTGACAGGTGGTCAGGATTTGGTGAACCCTGTAAATTAGAGAGGCATAGGGAGAACACAACCCCACCCCCATAGCTACCACAAGAGTGCTCAGTGCTAAGAGGCCTGTTTCTCCTTGCTGGGGGAAAGTTCTCAGTCACCTGCCACAGAGAGTGGCAGCAACATAACCCAAGAGGTTAATCAAACCTAGTAGAACACCCCAAAGGCAACTCAGGACCAGCACTCCTCTCCCTGCCATGATCAGGGACCAAACATCAGGAATTCTAAGACAAGTCCATAAGCCAGCCCTGGCACACTCAGCTCTTGATTGAGAGGAAAGATGAGAAGGAATAAGAAATCAACTCCAGAAATATGAAAAATCAAAGCACAAGGACACCCCTGAAAGAAAATAACTCTTTACCAAAGCATGCCAACCTAAATTAAAAGATTAAAATGACAGATAAAGAATTACAAATATCTACCCAAAAGAGCATAAGTCATTCTATTATAAAGACATCAGCACCAGTATGTTTATGGCAGCACAATTCACTACTGCACGGTCATGGAAACAACCCAAGTGCCCGTCAATTCATGATTGGAAAACTAAAATGTGGTATATGCTCACAATGGAATATTACTCAATTCTAAGAAACAACAGTGAGCTAACACCATTTATGCTATCCTGGATTGAGCTTAAGCCCGTTATCCACAGTGAGGCAACACAAGATATGGAAAATGGGCTCCACATCTACTCGCCATCAAATTGGTATTGACTGATTAAATCTATGGTGCTCAAATGGTGGTAGTGTTCACCAGGGTTTCAGGGGGAGCAAGACCCACATCATAGGGATGTGACAAGCATTGTTGGGGGAAGGGCATACCTCTAACCCTTCTTAGGGAGAGGCAAAGTTATACAATGTATCCAAAATGTAAAAAAAAATCTTTTGTTGGATGAAGGGCAGGCGGGAGGGGGGAGGAAGTGTAGAGTTACATAATGTGAGCCGTGTGCACCACTTGGGGATTGAACTCACTTGAAGCTCTGGCATGTGCAGGGGGGGTGGTAGGGGCAATGTATGTAACCCTAACAATATTTGTACCCCTATTATATGATGAAATAAAAGGAAAAATAAATAAATTTTAAAAAAATGCCTACAGAGTCTTAGATGGCACTGATAGAGAAAGTTAGTGTTTGGGGCAGAGATGGTGGCAGTTCTACAGAATACCGCAGTGGGAAGCAGTGTCATGTCTGCAATGCTGCATTCTCTTCTGCCCGCAACAGCACAAAAGGAAAGGCAACTAACTCTGAAAATTCTGGAAATCATAGATTATGGTGACAGTTGCACAACTCTGTAAATATACTTAAAAAAGCAATGAATTTGGGACGGGCGTGGTGGCTCACGCCTTTAATCCTAGCACTCTGGGAGGCCAAGGTGGGTGGATCACTCAAGGTCAGGAGTTCAAAACCAGAGCGAGACCCCATCTCTACTAAAAATAGAAAGAAATTAATCGGCCAACTAAAAATATATAGAAAAATTTAGCCAGTGGCGTATGGTGGCGTATGCCTGTAGTCCCAGGTACTCGGGGGGCTGAGGCAGAAGGATCACTTGAGCCTAGGAGTTTGAGGTTGCTGTGAGCTAGGCTGATGCCACGGCACTCTAGCCCAGGGAACAGAGAAAAAAAAAGAATTACGAATATGGATTGTAATGAACTTCAATGAAATACAAGAGAAAATAGAAACCCAACACAAAAGTCACAAAAACAATGTAGGAAATGAACGAAAAATTCTGTAAAGAAAATAAAAATATTAAGGAAAAACCAAACAGACCTCTAGAAACGAAAAATGTATTCAAAGAATTACAAAGCAAAGTGGAAAGCCTTAAGAATAGGGTAGATCAGGCAAAGGAAAGACTCTCAAAGCTTGAAGATAACAACTTTGAGATTAAACAAGTCAGTCAAAGAGAAAGAATGGAAAAATAAGAGAAATGAACAAAGCCTACAAGAAGTGTGAAATTATGCAAAGAGGCCAAACATAAGAATCATAGGCATCCCTGAGAGCAAAGAAGAAAATGCAAATGGTTGGAAAATCTATTAATATTTGAAGGAATAATCAAGGAAAATTTCCTTGGCCTCACTGGCAATCTAGATATCCATATACAAGAACTTCAAAGGAATCCTGAGAGATCCATCAGACAGGGGCGGTGACAAAAACCCGTAGTCATCAAACTGGCCAAAGTAAACAAGAAAGAGGCACTCCTATGAGCAGTAAGGCAAAAAAATCAGGTAATTTGCAAAGGAAATCTATCAGACAAGCTGCAGACTTCTCAACTGAGATATAACAAGCAGAAAGGAATTGGGGCACCATTCTCAGTATTACTGAACAGAATAATGGCTAGCCTATAGTTTTATATCCTGCAAAATTCAGTTTCTTATATGAGGAAGAAATAAAGACATTCTCAGAGGAGCAAACACTGAGGGAATTTGTCAAGACAAGTCCTGACCTGCAACAAGTACTCAGAAATGCATTATACAAGGATCAAAAGAAAGCCAATCACCAGTGGGAAATAAACAAAAAGATAAAGCTCAGGACTCAGACACCACAATGGTTCAAGAGATAAAACAAAGCAATAAAGTTTTACTCAACACAAAGACCAGTAATCCACCACATTTATCAAGTCTTACAATAAATGTGAATGGCTCAAACCCCCTGCTAGAGAGAAATTGACCTGATGAATGGATAAAAAAATACAAGTCAAGGGCCTGCTGTCTCCAGGAAACACATCTAACTCGCAAGGACTCATTCAGACTCAAGGAAAAGGGATGAAACAGTATTCCATCCACAAAGAAACTAAAAGAAAGTTGGTGTAGGTTTTTTCATATCAGAGAACATACACCCGGAATTAACAAAAGTAAATAAAGGCAAAGGTGGCCATTATATAATGGCAAAGAGAACCATCCAACAAGAAGACATAAATATTCTAAATATTTATGCACCTAACACAAGAATGCCCAGATTCATAAAGTAAATCCTACTTGATCAACACAAAATGATAAACATCAGCACCATAACAGCCAGGAACTTCAACAACCCACAGATACAATGGAGCAGATCTTACAAGCAAAAAAATAAACACAGAAACAATGGATTTAAACAGAAGCCTAGAACAAATGGGTCCAACAGAGATTTACAGAACATTCTACCCAGAAAATGCTGAATATATGTTCTTCTCATCAGCTATGGAATATTCTCTAAGACTGATCACATCTTAGGCCAAAAATTTGTCTCAAAAATTTCAAGAAAAATAAATTATAGCATATATTTTCTCAGACCACAGTGAAATAAAATTAGAAATCAACTCCAATAGAAACACTCAACTATATACAAAGTCATGGAAATTAAACAACCTGCTGTTGAAAGATAGTTTGGTAAAGGAGGAAATTAAAATGAAAATCAAAAGACTATTTGAACTAAGTGATAGTGGAGACACAAGTTATCAAATCGTGTGGTACAGCCAGAGTAGTCCTGAGAATAAAATTCATAGCCCTAAATGCCTACATCCAAAAGACAAACAGATCACATATTAACAATTTAATGAATCATCTCAAAGCACTGGAAAAGGAAAACCAAAACAATCCTAAGCCCAGCAGAAGAAAAGAAATAACCACAATTAGAGCAGAGCTAAATGAAATTAATAACAAAAGAATTACACAGATTAATGGAACAAAAGGTTGAATCTTTGAAAAGGTAAACAAAATTGCCAGGCCTCTCACTAGATTAACCAGAATCACAAAAGAAAGGACTCTATTAATCTGAATCAGAAATGATAAAGGAAAAACCACAGCTGATATCATTGAAACACATATATCATCTCTGAATACTATAAAAATCACTATGCACATAAATTTGAAAACGTGGAGGAAATGGGCAAACACCTGGAAACAGACAGCCTCCCTCTGGTCACCAGGTAGAAATAAAATTCCTGCATAGACCAATATCAAGTATCAAAATTGAAATCAGCAATAAAAATTCTTCCAACAAAAAAAGTCTCAGGCCAGATGGTTTCACACATGAATTTTACCGTACCTTCGAATAACTGGTACCTATACTGCAGAAATTATTTCATAATATCGAGAAGAAAGGAATCAACTCCAACTCATTTTACTAAGCCAGGATCACTTTGATACCTAGCCAGAAAACAGCACAACAAAAAACAAAAACTACGGACCAATATCCCTTACAAATATAGATGCAAAAATTGTCAATAAAATGCTGGCAAACCCAATTCAGCTGAACATAAAAAAATAATCCATTATGACCTAGTGGATTTCATACAAGAGATACAAGTATGCTTCAAATAATGCAAATCTATAAACATAATTCACAACATAAATGGAAAAAAAATATCATATGATCCTCTCAATAGACACAGAAAAAGCGTTTGACAAAATCCTGCGCACATTTTTTAAAAGAATGTTTAACAAAATAGGCACAGATGAGACTTGCCTCAAAAGTATAAAAGCCATATATGACAAATCTACAGCCAACATCATATTGCATGGAGAAATATTGAAAGCATTCCATTCTTGGGATACTTCATTTAGTAGAATGGGTTCCAGCTCTATCCAGGAAAATACAAGATGTACTATATCACAATTGTTTCTTAGAGCTACGTAGTACTCCATGGTATACATATACCACATTTTATTAATCCATTCATGTATTTATGGGCACTTGGTTTGTTTACACATCTTTGTAGTTGTGAATTGTGCTGCTATAAACATTTTAGTGCAGGTGTCTTTTTTGTAGATTGTCATTTGTTCTTTTGGGTAGATGCCCAGTACTGGGATTGCTGGATCAAATGGTAGATCTATTTGTATCATTTTAAGGTATCTCCATATTGCTTTCCACAGAGGTTGAAGTAGTTTGCAGTGCCACCAGCAGTGTAGGAGTGCTCCTATCTCTCCACAGCCATGCCAACATTTATTGTTTTGGGACTTTTTGATAAAGGCCATTCTTACCGGAGATAAGTGATAACTCATTGCAGTTTTGATTTGCATTTCCATGATGATTAGAGATGTTGAGCATTTTTTCATATGTTTCTTAGCCATTATTCTGTCTTATTTTGAAAAGTTTCTGTTTGTGTCCTTTGCCCACTTTTTGATAAGGTTGTTTGACTTTTTCTTGCTGATTTTCCTGTGTTCTAAGTAGATTCTAGTTATCAGTCCCTTATCAGATGTGTAGGATGCAAACATTTTCTCCCGTTCTGTAGGTTGTCTTTTTGCTTTCATGACTGTTTCTTTGGCTGTGCTGAAGCTTTTTAGTTTGATCTGGTCCCATTTATTTATTTTTGTTGCTGCTTTGATTGCCTTTGGGGTCTTCTTCATGAATTCTTTGCCTAGGCAAATGTCTAGGAGAGTGTTTTCAACATTTTCCTCTAGAATCTGATAGTTTCATACCCTAGGTACTCACCAGCAAATTGGTATTAACTGATCAGCACCTAAGTGGACACATAGGAATTACATTTATTGGGTATTGGGCAGGTGGGAGGTGGGGAGGAGACGGGTATATACATACATAATGAGTGAGATATGCACCATCTGGGGGATGGTCACGCTGGAAGCTCAGACTTGTGCGGGGAGGGTGGACAAGGGCATTATATGCAACCTTAAAACTTATACCCCCATAATATGCTGAAATAAAAAAGCAGAATTATAAGCAGGTCAAAAGCTACGGGAAAATTTTTTTATTTCAAAATATTAAGGGGATAAAAATGTTTTAGGTTACGTGGATCATTTTTGTAATACCTGAGTCCTGACTATAGTTGTGCCCATCATCCAATCAGTGTTCATAGTGCCCATTAGGTAGGTTTATTCCCCTCCCTTTCCATTACCTTCCCCCCACTTGCCTTCCACTATGTGGAAATTCTTTTTGAAAGACATTTTTATCTTATCCTTTGATATGTAGGTTTTTTTGCTATCATCACTATTTAGGTCAATTCTAGATTTTTTTCTAATTATGACTATTGTAATTGATCTTTCAACTGGTCCTAATGTCTTGAAGATCATACCTTTCCAATCTATCTTTCATGCTGCAACCATATTTTTAAATACAACTCCCAATAAAGCACTTTGGACTGAAGTGTTTCAGTGACACCCTTATCACTACTACCCTCTTTGCTTACAAGATAAAAGTCACAGTTTCATTGCACATATGCAAACCCTTCACAGCTTGCAGGGTCTGACTACTCCCTTGGGCTCATTTCTCACCACTTACTAAATTGGTACCCATTTCTTGCGCTTCTCTGTGTGACATGCATCTCACATCCCTGAACTTTTGCTGATGTTGCTTCCTTCTCATTGTCCACACATGAATAACTAACCATCTGTGATACAACCCAAGTAAGACTTTCTTTGGTGTTTTCTCTGGTGTCTACCCACCTCCAGATATGAATTTATCACTCTATCTTTGGTTTCCCCATAATATGAAATTCCATTTGTTGAAATTCGGTTCAATCTTGAAAGCCAATATTAAATACTATTTTCTCCCTAAATATTAATAGGATAACCATATGATTTGTCTTCTAAACTGTAATGCTTTTTTTCTTGGTAGTTTCTTGGTGTATTCTAAAAAACTGGTATGCTTTTGAGAATGGAGAAAGGCCTACTAATAGTTATCCTATGACAATAGATGTAAACTGGAACTATCCCACATAAACCAGGAGATAGGCTTATCTCATCCATACAGGCCTTGTTTGATGAGTAAAACTTTATATAAGTTTTACCTTAACTTTTTGTATGCCGCTTCATCCTTGTAATATACCCATCTATTTGTCATATCCCTATTAATGAGTCGTATTCTCCTTAAGGGCAGGAATTATATTTTATTCATCTTTATATTTTCTACTCTACCTGCCACATTTTTTTCACATATAAAAAGTATTTAATTAATTTTCATTCACTTAAAACAATTGATAAGTGTGTTGCTACTATGGTAGTATGAAGAAACAAAACTAAATATTTTTTAAATGATAGAACTTGTAGATTTCACTCTAGTTATCATCATGTTCACAACTAGACTAACCAAGCTGTGTCAACTGTGTCTTTAAATGCTAGGAATTTGCTTCACAAGTTAGAGTTTAGAGGAAAAGTTTCTTCCTTCTGCAATGAGTTTCTGATATGTCTTAGTGATGAAGAACAGACATCTAAACTTTCAGTTTTTCCTAAATAAAATCACCTTTTAGGAAATTTTAAAAAAGGATAGTATTCCTGCTTACAACTGAAACCAGTAGCCCACTATTACCTTTCTATTCAACATAATGTTAAAAGTCCTATCCAGAGCAATCAGACAAGAGCAGAAAATTAGTGGTATCCAAATGGGGAAAGAAGAGGTCAAACTATCTCTCTTTGTTGACTACATGATCTCATATCTATAAAACCCCAAAGATTCTGCCCAGAGACTCATGGAAATGACAAAATTTCAGCAAAGTTTCAGGTTACAAAATCAATTGACTCACATCTGTAGCATTCACATACACCAACAATAGTCAAGCTGATAATCAAATTAAAGATTCAATACCTTTCACAATAGCAACAAAGAAAATAAAATACCTAGGAACATATATAACTAACAAGATGAAAGGCATCTACAGGGAGAACTAAAAAAACACTGAGGAAGGCAATAGCAGATGATATAAAGAGATGGAAAACCATACCATGCTCATGGATCTGCAGAAATAACATGCTTAAAATGTCTGTATTACCAAAAGTGGTCTAGACTCAATGCAATCCCCATTAAAATACTAACATCATTTTTCACAGATCTAGGAAAAATAGTTTTAGGCTTTATATGGAACAAAAAAAGACCCTCAATAGCCAAAGCAACCTTAAGCAATAAGAACAAATCAGGAGGCATCAATTTACCATATGTCAAGCTATACTACAATGGTACAGTTATCAAAACAGCATGGTACTGGCACAAAAACAGAGACATAGACCTATGAATCAGATCTGAAAACCCAGATATAAAACCATCCTCATATTGTGATCTGATGTATAACAAAGCAGAGAAATACATAAATTGGAGAAAAGAATTTCTACTTAATAATTGGTGCTGGGAAATTGTATAGCAACATGTAGAAGACTGAAATGAGATCCATATCTCTCACCATCCACAAAAATTAATTCACGATGGATAAAAGACATACAACTATAAGAATTCCAGAAGAAAATAATGAAAAAACACCACTAGATATATGCCTATGCGAATAATTTATGAAGAAAACTCCAAAGGCAATAACACCAACAGCAAAAATTAACAAATGGGACTTGATTATATTAAACGGTTCTATACAGCCAAGGAAACAATCAATAGACTGAATAGACAACCTACAGAATGGGAGAAAATATTTGAATGTAATACATCCAATAAAGGGCTAATCACCGGAATCTACAAGGAACTCAATTGAATCAAAAAGAAAAGATCAAACAACCCCATTCAAAGTGGGCAAAAGACATGAACAAAAGCTTTTCAAAAGATGATAGACTAGTGGCCAATAGAATATGAAAGACGCTCAATGTTTCTCATCATCAGGGAAATGCAAATCAAAACCTCAATGACTATGATACTCAAACAATTGTAGTGTTCACCAGGGATTGGGGGGGAGACCCACAACTTAGGGATGTGACGTACATTGTCGGGGGGGAAGGGATTACCTCTAACCCTTCTTAGGGAGAGACAAAGATATACAATGCAACCAAAATGTAAAAAAAAAAAAAACCTTTTATCAGGTGGTGGACTGGTAGGAGGGGGGAGGAGGGGAAAGGTGTATATTTACATAATGTGTGAGGTGCACACCACCTGAGGGTTGGACATGCTTGAAGGTCTGGCATGGTGGGGTGTGGGAGGGATGGCAGGGGCGATATATGTATCCCTAACAATACTTGTACCCCCATAATAAGAGGAAATAAAAAAAACCTCAATGAGATATCACCTAACTCCAGTATGAATGGCTTTTATCAAAAAGTCCCAAAGAAACACATGCTGGTGTGGATTTGTAGAGAAAGGTACACTTACACACTGTTGGTGGGAGTGCAAACTAGGACAACCTCTATTGAAAATAGTATGGAGATACCTCAAAGAACTAAAAGTAAACTTACCATTTGATCCAGCAATCCCATTATTGGGTATTTACTCAAAGGAAAAAAGGTAATTTCTTGAAAAAGACACACATACTCGAATGTTTATTGTAACACAACTCACAATTGCAAACATGTGGAATAAACAGAAGTGCCCAACAATACATGAGTGGATTAATGAAATGTGGTATATATATACTATGGAATACTACTTGACCATAACTGGAGACGATTCTTCTAAGCAAAGTATTGCAAGAATGGAAAAAACAAATACCACATGTACTCACTATTAAATTGGAACTAATCAATAAACACCCATGTGCACATATGGTCATAAAACTCAACGGAAACCAAGTAGCTGAGAGGAGGATAAGGGGATGGGTAAATTTACACCTAATGCATACAATGCATGGTACCTTTGTGATGATCACACTTATAATTTTGACTCAAACTGCACAAAAGTAAATCATGTCCCCCAGAAGTTTGTATTCCCATACTATGCTGAAATTTAAAAAAAAATGTAAAAAATATACCTACCCAGTAGTAGAACTGCTGGATCAAGTGGTAGGTCTATTTTAGTTCTTTGAGTTATCTCCATACTACTTGCCATAGAGGTTGTACTAGTTTGCAGTCCCACCGGCAGTGTATCAGTGTTCCTATCTCTCTGTGTCCATGACAACATTTATTGTTGTGGGACTTTTTGATAAAAGCCATTCTCACTGGGTGTTAAGTGATATCTCACTGTGGTTTTGATTTGCATTTCCCTGATGATTAGAGACGTCCATTATTTTCACATTTCTTGGCCATTAGTCTATCTTCTTTTAAAAAGTTTCTGTTCATGTCATTTGTCCACTACTGGGTATCTACCCAAAAGAAAAAAAGACATTCTATAAAAAAGACCTCTGCACTTGAATGTTTATAGCAGCACAATTCACAATTGCAAAGGTGTGGAAACCATCCAATTTCCCATCAATACATGAGTGGATTAATAAAATGTGGTATATGTATACCATGGAGTACCACTCAGCTGTAATAAAAGAGGATGAACTACGTATTGTATTACCCTGTATTACCCTGGATGGAGCTAGAGCCCATTCGTCTAAGTGCAATATCACAAGAATGGAAAAACAAACACCACATGTCCTTACCATGAAATTGATACTAATTGATTAACACTAATGTCTACATATGGGAAGTAAAATTCATAGGGTGTCAGGAACATGGGAGGGGGAGGATGGAGTAGGTAAATGCACACGTAACAGATACAGTGTGCACTGTCTGTGGGATGGACACACTTGTCAGGCACTGCAAAGGCAATTTATGTAACCAAAGTGTTTGCACCCCTGTCATATTCTGAAGAACAAAAATATATATATACTACCATATGATCCAACCATCCCACTCATAGGTATTTACCCAAGAGAAGTTAATATATTTCCATATAAAGACTTTTATGTAAATGGTCATAGTCACATTATTTGTAATAGTCAAAAAATGGAAACACAAATGTCCGTTAACAGATCTGGATAAATAAACTGGTTTATAGCTAGAACATGGAATGGTACTCAGCAATGAAAAGAAATCAATACAATAAAATGCGTGAATCTTATTGATATTATTCTGAATTTAAAAAGCCAAATTCTTTTAAAAAGGGGAATACAGAGTGTGTGATTCCATTTATGTGAAGCTCTAGGAAGTGCAAACTAATCTATAACGACAGAAAGTACATTATCAGTATCACATGGATGTTACAGCAGGAGGTGGGAATCATGATTTTAAAGGTCCATAGGGAAACTTTTGTGTGTGATTATCTTCATGTGGTGATGGTTTCATAGATGTACACATATGTCAAAACTTATCAAATTGTGAAGTTTAAATATGTATTGTTTATAGTATGTCAATTACACCTCAAGCAGTTAAAAAATTAAATCTAATTTGTAACTGTGACATCATAGTTGTATATTGAAAATGAAGAATATGGTATAATAATGAAGAAGTCTTGAGTTCAGAAATAAAATGCCTTTTAATTTTTATTATTTCAAAGAACACATGGTAGTTTGAAGTACATGGAAGATATTCATTCCTATGTAATATAATGAAATATTTTCTTCTGAATGATGTGTACATGAAAGTGCAGTGAAATATGAATTTTCTATCATTCCTTATGAAAACATAAAATAGTCTGACTGTTTTGAATAACAATTTGAACACAGTGTATCAAGAAGTTTCAGTTATTGTAAGAAGTTACATCATAAAAACACAAAAAATGTAAAAAGATCTTTTAAAGTATTCATGTTTGTTATCCATAATTCCACTTCTAGTAATTCATTCTCAGAGCCATATTATGAGATGTATAATAACAGTTAAGAACAAGCAACAGAACTGCAGCATTAATGTAATAACAAAATTTTGAAACTAACACAAACAGCCTCTATTAAGGGATTAATAGGCTAAATTTGGGGCATTCAGATTATAAATATGAACCCACCAAAAATGATATTTTTATTAAATTTAGGGTCATAGGAAAATCCTGAAATATAGCCTAGTGGGTGGAAAAAGAAGTTGCAAACCAGGATGCACAGTATGATCCTTATTTTAAGCACAAAACAAAATGCTTGGGGATGTGTGTGTTGGTATCTATGTATATATATGTGTGTAGATGTGTGTATTCTTATGCATATATGTATGCATGTGTGAAAGACAGAGATGTTAATTTTTATGTGTCTGTGCCTGTGTTTGTGGTTGTTTATGTATATAGAAACACACAATATCTGGCACATATTAGGCAAAAAATATACTAATGTATACCACAAAATATACCTACAGAAAAAAATATTACAAGTGGATAGCATAGAAGTTATGAATGAATTTTAGTACATAGAATTAAGAGTGATTTTATTTTCTTGATATGTGTTATTTTCCAGATTGTCAACGATGGGTATGCATTGTTTTTACATTGAAAACAAAAAGCCAAAAAATGTTAATAATAGTTGTCTTTACGTGACAGAATTTTTATTTTTATTTTTTACATTCCAGTGTTTTTTTAAATTGTGTTTTATTACTTTTTTCAGCATATTATGGGGGAAATTAAATTTAATAGTGAGTCAATTTAGTATAGTGGATAGAGGACAGCCTCTGGTAATCAAAGTGGGTTTGAATACTAGCACTACCATTTACTTATTTAACTATGTAATTGGAGCAGTTTTACTTAATCTTTCTGACCTTTGAATTTGTCATTTGAAAAATGGGGATATCTTCCTGAAAATGTTACTATAGGGATTAAATAAAAGTACTTATAGAAGACATTTTGCACATTTTTTGAGCATCAATCCCAGAGTCGGTACTCAATAAACAATAGCTATTTTTTATTTAAGAACATCGAACAATATATAATAATCATCCTGATAAGCAAGATTATCCTGCTAGGGACCAAATTTCAACATTGCTCTAAACCATCCTCCCCACCACATATTAGCATTACTTGGGGAAGGCTTGTGTCCAAATATGCCATTGAAGAAAGCAGGCATCCGAATACTGCCACCAATAACAGAACCCACACCAATCACTGAGCAGGCAGCTCCCACTGTGTAGCCTTCACCACCTAGAGGAAACACAAAATGCTCCTTTCAAATAAATTAGCAAAATCACTATTTACATGGAATATTTTTTCTGACCTTCCACTTTCAATCTTTCTTTTTCAAATTTCTTTAAATACATTATTTGTGAAAAGAAAACCACAAATGCAAAATGCAAACCTTTCCCTCAATCATTCATATAGCAAATAAACATAAACAGAGTGGGGTTTTTTTGTGTTAGGGTTGACACATAAATTATTCTGCTTATCCAAAATTCTAAAAAAGATTAAGATAAAAATGAATGAAAATAAGTTTTGTTATAACAAATGACTTAAATACCACTGGCAATAAATAAATATTGAGCAATTATTTGAGTTTCAGCTTGACAGTTCTTGGCATATATGAATGCCTCTGATTTGTGGCAGCAGAATTCACTATTACAAGGACGTGGAAACAACCCAAGTGCCCGTCAATTCATGAGTGGATTATTAAAATTTGGTATATGTTCACAATGGAATATTACTCAATTTTAAGAAATGACAGTGAGCTAGCACCACTTATATTATCCTGGATTAAGCTTAAGCCCATTATCCAAAGTGAGATGACACAAGATCAGAATAATGGGTTCCACATGTACTTGCCATCAAATTGGTACTGACTAACACTATGGTGCTCAAATGGTGGTGGTGTTCACCAGGGATTTGGAGGTTGGGGGGGTAGACGGATGTGATGAGCATTGTGGAGTGGAAGGACATACCTCTAACCCTTGCTAGGGTGAGACAAAGATATAAAATGTAACCAAAATGTTCATACTTTCATATTTTCTTAAAATAAAAATAAATAAATAAATAAATAAATAAATAAATATTGAGCAATGATAAAGTAGTGTCATGAAGTAAACAACAACAACTTATTTTTGGCCATATAAGTTTGGCCTTGACATTGACAACTCCATTCCAAAGTGTTATAATAATTTATGATGGCATCAGCTTTTCTTTTTTTCTTCTTTATTTCAGCATATTATAGGGATACAAATGTTTAGGTTATGTATATTGCCCAGACCATATCAGAGTCAGAGCTTCAAGCGTGTCCATTGCCCAGACGGTGCACACCACACCTATTCAGTGTGTATATACCCATCCCCTTTTCCTCCCTCCCATTTGCCTGACACCCAATGAATGTTATTATTATATGTTCAGTTTAATGTTGATCAGTTAAAACCAATTTGATGGTGTGTACACGTGGTGCTTGTGTGTGTGTGTATGCTTTTTTTTACTTCCCCCTTATAAAAGAGTGCTTTTAAATGTCTTAATATCCTACGTATTCTCCTTCTAGCTTTTTCTTGTGTCCTTAGATATTCTGTTGTATTCCTATACATGTAAACTATTTATCCACGTGTCCGAAGGTCTGGAATCCCCATGTCACTTTTGTGAGGAGTGTCTACTCTTTCCTGCAGATTTTTTCAACATTAGATGCAAGCTATCTTGCCTTTCCCCATCTGAGCTCTGAGTTAGGCAAAATAAAGACCAGTCATTCAGGCATGCCCTAGACAGGTTATAACATTGCTAATTAGTTCTTCTCAGCTCCCTATGTTGTAAGCAAGAACTGGGCAGTTGCTTCCTCCCACCTGCACTGTGCCAGGGAGAAGCATGTGTCAAGAGTGAGCAAAATTTCTATGAAATTTCCTACAATTTTGAATATGGCTTTTTCTTTGTATGTTCACTTAATAGCTGTAAACCTATGATTGTTTCCCAGAACTCTTATAAAGTTATTTTAGTTAGTCTCTAGCTGTTCTTTTGGATGTTTTCTATAGGGTTAATGAAGGCTTAGACTCGCAGGCATCCTCAAACTATGGCCTTCGGGCCACATGCAGGGCGCCCAGGACATTTATCTGACCCACCAGGGCTTTTTGCCGCTGCTGCCTGTCCTGCTTAGCAGCTGACTCATCCTGGGCCCACAGTGCACATGTATGGAATGTGCACCACACTCTCCAACAGCCCTCCAACAGTCTGAGGGACAGTGAACTGGCCTCCTATTTGAAAAGTTTGAGGACCCCTGGTAGAGCTTCCTAGTCTGCAACTTTGCTAAAAACACTCCCCTACAAATCTGATATGTTGTATTTTCATTTCCATTTATTTTGTAAATGTCTTGTGAGGCTTCTTCTTAAATCCCTTTTTATTTAGAAATGTACCATTTAATCACTTCAGTACTGCACTCACTAGCTGCAAAATCTTGCCCACAGCTGGCACTCATAGTGATAGGGAAAAACCCCCACCTGAGGGCCCTGCTAATTGGATTCATGTGAAAGCTTATGGCTGATCCTACTAATGAGAGGGAAAAGCCCCTACCTGAGGGCCCTGAGGCAAAATACATGTGAAAGCTTATGGCTGATCCTACTAATTAGATAATAGTTGATTGGTTGTATAAATGTATAAAAAATGGGAAAAAATAAGGAAGCGTTGCTCAGAGTTTGGTGGTATACCCCTCTGAGCCCGCCAGCATGCCTGCCGGTGAAATAAAAAGCTGATTCTCCAACCCTCTGTGTGCTCCTCGGGTCTTTTCTGGTCAATCACTGGTTATCTGCCATAACATTTTGATTCCCTAACCGGGAAAGCCAACCGTGCTGGCCCCTTGAAGCCACCGGATCGGGGACGAGCACCGCGAAGGGTGGGACCTCCAGCTCCTGCCTGCTGTGAAGCCTCGGACTCACCTGGACACTCCGGAAGGAAGGATCAGTCACAGGAGCTTGACCTCCTAAGGATAGGCCCGTCAACGAGACAGAAGAGGAGCCTGATCACCTCCTAAGGGTAGGCCCATCAGCGGGATGGAAGAGGAGCTTGACTTTGTAAGGATAGGGACCCCCCCTTTGGGGAAGGGAATGTGTAACCTCTGTGTGAATGTGTGAGTGAAAACTCAGTGACTGCTTGTGGTCATTGTGTCTGTGGCCCCATGGCTTTGGCTACGGGGTTTGAGTGGGTCCTAACCTGTGGTTCTGTGGCAGCAGCGTACGGCATAAAGGCAATTCACTCCCCATAATAGGGAGTGACTGGGCCCGGGTTCTATATGGGTACGTCTTAGTGAAGACGTGCCTAAGTTCCCACGAGGGATGCAACCAGGAGGACACTTGAAAGAAGTCCCTACCCCTTGTCTGCCTTGTCTGTCTTTTCCGTCTTGCAACGAGGGATTGTGTATCATCTTTGTGAATGTGTGAGTGAAAGGAGCTCAGTGACTGCTTGCGGTCATTGTGTCTGTGGTCCCACGGCTTTGGCTATGGGGTTTGAGTGACTCCTAACCTGCGGTTCTGTGGCGGCATCATACAGCATAATGGCAATTCACTCCCTGTAATAGGGAGTGACCAGGCCTGGGTTCTACACAGGTACACCTTAGCCAAGATGCACCTAAGTTCCTGCAAGGTACACAGCTAGGAGGCCACCTGAAAGAAGCCCCTACCCCTTGTCTGTCTTGTCTGTCTTGCGAAGAAAGAAAAGGGGAAAAGCCGGAGCAGGGACTAGAGTCTGGGCAAGAAAAGGAGTGTTGTCGGTGGTGTAAGGAACAGGAGCACTGGTTAAAAACAAGGGCGGGTCTGAATCCAAACTAACAGTTCTGAGGTGCATGCTGATGAACTTTAAAATGGGCTTTAAGGGCAGATATGGGGTCACGATGACACTTGGCAGATTACAACCCTCTGTGAGTTGGAATGGCTGACCTTTGGAGTAGGCTGGCCTGCAGAGGGAACCCTTGACCTGCCCACTATACGTTCAGTATGGAAAGTGGTGAATGGGATTCCGGGTCACCCAGATCAATTCCCACACATAGATTCATGGCTAGAGATCACCCAAACTATGCCCCCTTGGGTTCAGATCTGCACTTACGAGGGACAGAGTAGGGTTCTAGTGGCGCAGATGGTCCATGATCCCAAGGCTAAGCCAATACATCAAGAAGACCCGATTGAGGACCTACTGCCACCTGAAAACCCACAAGTCACACCATCCTCCCGGACACCCCAGACTGCACCTGCCACCCCCCTACAATCAGTTTCTCCACCGGCACCTCCACCACTCATCCACCGGTTGCAGTCTGCCCAACTCCTTACCCCAGCCTTCCAGATGGCTCTGCATGAAATGCGAGGTCTGCCGCAGGTTCGGGATGACGGAACCATCCAGCCGGGGCAACCCGCTCTGTATTATCAGCCTTTCTCCACCATCAACCTACTGAATTGGAAACACCATACCCCATCCTACTGAAGAAACTGCAGGCCCTCATCGATCTGTAATCAATCTTCCAGACTCACCGTCCCACGTGGGAGATTGCCAGCAACTCCTACTGACCCTCTTCAGTACCGAAGAACAGTGTCAGATCATTACTGGAACTCAGAAGTGGCTGTAGGAATGGGCGCCCGTGGGCACCCTGGATGTGGAACAATGGGCATTAGGAGCGGCACCTGAGACCAACCCAGTGTGGGATTTCAATGCACTGGAAGGACAAGCGGCACTCGAGCAGGTACCGAAGGGCTAATCTCCAAGGAGTGCAGGAAGGGGCCAAAAAGCCACCCAACATGAACAAGGTTGCCCTAATTACCCAGAAGGCAGAGGAGTCACCCAAACACTTCTACAAATGCCTCTGTGAGACATACCGAACATATACACCTTTTGAACTGGAGGCAGCCAAAAACCAGAGAATGGTGAATGCAGCGTTCACTGGGCAATTGGCCTCTGACATCTGGAGGAAGCTGCAGAAACTCGAAGGATTTGCTGACATGAGCATCACACAGTTAATGGAGGCGGCCCAGAAGGTGTACGTCAAACAGGATCAGACCACTCAGAGGGAGAAAGATCAGAAGATGAAGAAAAGGCCGCCCTCCTGGCTGCTGCTCTCAGTAGACCCAACCCGTCCAAATGGCCCAGACCCCCATGAAAGGGGGGAACCAGAGGGTGGGCACCCCTGGCAAGAGACCAGTGCACCAATTGCAAGGGGTTCTGCCACTGGAAGAATGAATGCTCCCGCAAGAGAAGTCACCTGTCACAAAGAAGGGCCATGTTTGGGACTACCTAACAGGAACCGGAAGCCCAAGAGCTAGTGGGGCTTGCTGGCGTTGACTCCAAGTAGGGCCGACTAGGTTCCTTCAATCTTGGCCCTCGGGAACCTACGGTCAAGATGAAAATAGGGGGCCAACTAATGATATCCATGGTGGACACTGGAGCAGAGCACTCAGTTGTGACAACCCCAGTGGCCCCGCTTACAAAGCAGAATACAACTATAGTCGGAGCTACAGGGTCTCGGGTAGCCAGACCCTTTTGACCGTCCCGGGCATGCCAAATGGGGGGCCATCGGATAAGGCACAAGTTCCTCTACATGCCAGACTGTCCAGTGCCTCTCTTGGGACGGGCCTTGCTGAGCAAAATTGGGGCACAGATCACCTTCCATCCCGAAAGGGCTGTGAGTCTCAGGGTTGGCTCCCCAGGGAATGCTGCCCTTGTAATGGCAGTCACCCTGCCACGAGAGGTGGAGTGGAAGTTATATGAGGAGGCCACGGAGGAGCAAAATCCCACTGAATTACGGCAAGGTTTCCCACTGGTCTGGGCAGAAGATAACCACCCCAGCCTTGCACACCAGCATGCCCCTTTAGTGATTGAGGTGAAGCCTTGTGCCCAGCCAGTCAGGAGACGGCAGTACTCCCTCTCTAAGAAGGCATGAGAAGATATACGCAAACACTTTGAGAGGGTTAAGTGGGAAGGGATATTGGTGGAGTGCCAATCTCCTCGGAACATGCCACTCCTGCCCATCAAGAAGCCAAACGGAGGAGGGTATCACCCAGTCCAGGACCTGCGACTGGTCAATGATAACCCTCCACCCGGTGTTCACCAACCCGTACAACCTCCTGGGACTCTTCCCACCAGACGCTGCCGGGTTCTCCTGCCTAGACTTAAAAGATGCATTCTGTTGTCTGTGACTGGCTCCAGCAAGCCAACCGCTATTTGCTTTTGAAAGGGAAGACCCCCAGAAAGGAAGAAAGATCCAACTCACCTGGATGCAGCTGCCACAAGGGTTCAAGAATTCACCAACCCTGTTCAGAGAAGCCTTGGCTACAGACCTAGACCCCTTCCCACAAGAAGAGACTCGCTGTGCACTTCTGCAGTACGTTGATGACCTCCTAGTGAGAGTAACTAAGGAGAACTGTGAACAAGGGACCCGCTGTCTCTTGCAACTACTCACAGATAAAGGATACAAGGTTTCTTGGAAGAAGGCACAGGTTTGTAGACAACAGTTCAAGTATCCTCGCTTCCAAATCACCCACAGGCACCACACACTGAGACACAAGCACAAGCACACCTTCTGCACCATCCCAAGGCCGATGAAGCAGAGGCAGCTGTGGGAGTTCCTTGAGGTGGCAGGATTCTGTCGCATATGGATACCAGGTTTCTCCCTTAAAGCTAAGCCATTATATGAGGCATTACGGGGGCCTTATAATGGGGAAGTAAAATGGACCGAAGGCCAGGAGGAGGCTTTTCAAGAATTAAAAAGGTTGCTCAAGAGGGCCCCTGTGTTGGGCTTACCAGACCTCACCAGGAACTTCAACATATTCATGCACAAGAAGAAGCAAGTAGCTATGGGGGTACTGATGCAGACTGTGGGCCCCTGGCTGAGGCCAGTAGTCTATCTGTCCAAACAGCTGGATTCAGTGGCGTCGGGATGGCTGACTTGCCTGTGAGCACTGACAGCAACCGTCTTGCTAATCACAGAGGTGGACAAGCTTACGCTTGGGCATAATATCCGTGTGCAGGTCCCACATGCAGTAGTGGCTTTGATGAACACATCAGGGCACTGATGGGTCTCTAGCAGTTGGCTGGCGCCGTACCAGGGACTCCTGTGTGAAAACCCACGAGTCACCATCGAGACCGTGCGAACCTTAAACCCTGCCACCTTCCTCCCTACTGAGCCAGGGCCCCTGGACCATGACTGCACCGAGGTCGTGGAGGAGGTCTATGCAAGCCAGCTGGACTTGAAAGATAGTCCATTGCTGGCACCCAACCTGGATCTCTACACGGACAGCAGCAGCTACGTCCAGGATGGCAAACAATTGGATGGCTACGCAGTCACCACAGGGAGCGAAGTCATCATGTCATCCCCTCTGCCTCAGGGATGGTCAGCCCAGAGGACAGAGTTATTGGAACTCCTCCAAGCCCTCAGGTATGCCCGAGACAAAAGGGCTAATGTATATACAGACTTCAAATATGCCTTCACTACGGTGCATGTACATGGGGCAATCTACAAGGAGAGAGGGCTATTGACTGCTGGTGGAAAAGAAAACAAGAATAAGGAAGAAATTCTCCAACCATTAGATGCAGTGTGGGCACCGAAGGAAATTGCAGTCATCCATTGCAGGGGGCACCAGAAGAGCAAAGATTCAGTCGCTAACAGTAACCATCTGGCAGACCAGGCAGCAAGACAGGCGGCCAGTATGGGACAACCAGAGGATCCCACTGCCAAATACCAGATCCTCCTGGCACCTGAGTGGCCAGAGAAACCCAGGTATAAGCCAGAGGAAGACCAATGGGCAGAGAACAGGCCAGGAAAAATGCAGATGGATGATGGCAGTTGCCCAACCAAACCGTCTTTAACCTGGGAAAGCTGACCTATCGCATTGTTTCTCGGTATCATAATCTAACTCATCTGGGAAAAACAGCCCTCACCCGGCTGCTTGCCTGATACTATTATATAGCCAAACTCCTCCCAGTGGCAATGACAGTTAGCGTCCGGTGCCAGTCCTGCACCAGGAACAACGCAATGGCTAACCCAACGCCAGCCCCAGGAATTCAGCACACTGGGGTGTTCCTGTTCGAGGATATGGAGGTGGATTTCACAGAAATCACACCAAGCCGGGGATACAAGTACTTGCTAGTTATGATATGTACTTTCTCAGGTTGGTTTGAGGCTGCCCCCACTTGAACTGAGAAGGCCGGAGAAGTAGTGAAGCTCTTGTTGAGAGAAGTCATCCCCCAGTACGGCTTGCCTCTCTCCATCGGCAGTGATAACGGACCCAGCTTCACTGCAGAAGTTACGCAGATCCTCTCCAAGGCATTAGGTATTCAGTGGAAGTTACACAAAGCCTATAGGCTGCAAAGCTCAGGGAAAGTGGAGCACAGGAACTGAACCCTCAAGGCTACATTGGCTAAACTCTGTCAAGAGAAACAACTATCCTGGGTAGATAGGTTAAGCATCGCCTTACTATGGGTAAGATGCACCCCTGGCCCCCTAGGTACTCACCCTTTGAGATCATATATGGCAGGCCACCCGCCATCATCAAACGCCTGAGAGGGGACACTAGGCATCTGGGAGAATTAAACCTGGACCGACAGCTCCAGGCTTTATCTAAAAGTGTGGCCACTATATACCAGACTGTTCAAGAAAGAAACCAAATCGAACTGGGACTTCCAGTCCACCCCCATCAACCCGGGGACCTGTTCTAGGTAAAGGATTGGAAGAAGGAATCCCTAGATCCCACCTGGAAGGGCCCCTATACTGTGATATTAGTTACCCCCACTGCTGTTAAAGTTGCAGGTGTCACCCCGTGGATCCACCATTCCCGGGTGAAACAAGCCAAGACGGATGATGCAACCAGCCATTGAACAGTGCAAGAAAGTCAACACGACCTCCTGAAGATCTGGCTCAGATGCCTGCCCGCTAAGACGGATTGCCCCTGAATCTGACTGAAAGTCAAAGACTGAAGGGGACCACTGGCCAGGACTCTTATAGGAATATTGACAGCCTTCTTGGGAATTGGACTTGGGGCCTCTGGCCCAAGAGACTAGACTAACTTACTTCTTGGCAATAATTTTCTGGGTCTACATAAGGTACTTCTGTGTTGTTTTTGGTTGGGGCTCTTTGGGCCCCCGCTTCAATAGACAACAGACTGCCCCCCCATTATAGGATGAGGGATGGGATGGTGGCTGGGATGTGACTCCCTGCTATCCCTCCAAAGACAGCTAGACTCACTGGCAAACTCTGCAGGATAAACGGGCACTTGAAAAAGGAGGGGGACTTGTGTGCTCCCGGGGGAAGAATACTGTAGACCAATCACGAATTGTAACTACCAAAATTAAAGGGCTAAAAGGAAGAATCCACAAAGAGGAAACAGGAGTTAGGACAGGCTTGGGGCTTTAATTTAGCTATTACCCCTAGCGGAACCTCTACCCTGCTTGCTCAATGCAGTAATTAGATTCATAGAGAGATTGATGCGAGTTTGTGAACTCATAAGGGCATCAAAAGGGGGGAATGATAGGGAAAACCCCTGCCTGAGCGCCCTGCTAATTGGATTCATGTGAAAGCTTATGGCTGATCCTACTAATTAGATAATAGTTGATTGGTTGCGTAAATGTATAAAAATGGGAAAAATAAGGAAGCGTTGCTCAGAGTTTGGTGGTATTCCCCTCTGAGCCTGCCGGCATGTCTGCCAGTGAAATAAAAAGCTGATTCTCCAACCCTCTGTGTGCCGCTCGGTTCTTTCCTGGTCAATCGCTGGTTATCTGCCGTAACAATAGTCCGCACAATAGTTTGTGCTGTCCATTGATGACGAATCCGTTTTGCTCTTGTGTGATGAGGAAAGCTTTAAAGCACTGAAAGCTTGTTTTACTTTACAGGCAGATTTAGGAAAATAACTATAATAACTCCCACTGAGGACTTGTTAAAAGGTCACAGATTCATAGTAACTTATTAGCTGAACATACACACTGCAACTGCAGTGATAAAAGCTATAAAAGTAAAAGCTTTTGGCTGTCAGCTAAAGTTGATGCTCAGCTGTGCACCTTCATATCATGGCTGTCAGCTAAATTTGACGCTCGGCTGTGCGCCTTCATCTGTGGCTGTAGACTATAGTCGACATTCGTACTGAAGTGGTTAATTTCCAAATATTTTGAGTATTTTCAGCTCTCTTGCTGCAATTGATTACAAGTTTAATTCTACTATGGTGGATTTAAGTACTCATTATATGAGTCTATTCGTTTAAATTTGTTAAGGAGTGTTTTATGATCCAGAATATGATATATCTTGTTGAAAGTTCCCTGTGAACTTGAGAAAAATGTGTATTTTACAGTTTTTAGATGAAGAAGTCTATAGATGTCAATTAGATCAAGTTGATTGATGGTGCCATTTAGTTCAGCTATGTCCTTACTAATTTTCTGCCTTTCTGATCTTTCAGTTACCTATGGGGCTATTGATGTATCCAGCTAAAATTGTGAATATATTATTACTCATTGAAATTCTACCAATTTTTTCTCATACATTTTGATACTCTGTTGTTAGGCACATACACATCAAGAATTCTTATTTCTTCTTGAAGAATTAACCCTTGTTATCATTATATAATGCCTCTCTTTATCCTCAGTGATTTTCCTTTCCCTAAAAACTGCTGTGTCCGAAATGATGTAGTTACTCCAACTTTCATTTGATTAGTGTTAGCATGGTTTATCTTTCTCTATCCCTTCACTTTAATCTATCTAGGTCTTTATATTTGAAGTGAGTTTCTTGTAGACAACATATAAGTTGGTTATTTTTCTATTCCATGCTGACAGTTTCTGTCTTAATAATCAGTGTATTTAGAGCATTGATGTTTAAAGTGATGATTGATACTGACCATATTTGATACCATTGTCTATTCACTGTATTAGGTTTTTATTTATTTTTCTGCCTACTCTGGTTTTAACTGGCCATATTGTATGTTTCCATTTTTTATTCTCTTGTGTCATATCAAGTATACATTGTAGATTTTTTTTTACTTTCTTAGTGTTTTTCCTTGTGTTTACAATATACGTTTACAAATAACCCAAGTCTTTCTTCAAATGACACCATGCCACTTCCCAATGTAATTACCTTATAAAAGAGTATTCCCAATTCCTCCATCCCTTCTCTTCTAACATTCCTGTTATTCATCTCATTTACACATAAGCTATAATCACCCATTATTATTTTAAACAAAACTGTTATATGTTAGATCAATCAAGAATTTCATTTTTTATTTTTTTTTATTTTTTATTTTATTTCAAGAAAATATGAGAGTACAAACATTTTGGTTGCATTTTATGTCTTTTCCTCTCCCTAGCTAGGGTTAGAAGTATGTCCTTCTCCTCTACAATGTTCACCACATCCCTCAAAAGTAAAATATTTTATTTCACATTCATCTATTCCTCTCAGTCTCTGGTGTGACGACTCAGACGAGTCACGAGCTTGCCTGTGCAGAGCCTGATGCTGCATGAGGACTGCGGTAAGAACAAGTTTGGATTTATTTATTTTTTTTAAGTTAGAAGGTCATTTTTTTTAATTTTGCAGTTAGTAGGGCCTTTTTTGTGGTTAAGGGGGTCTTTTATTCTGAAGTTAGGAAGTCTTTTTATTTTTCAGATAGGGAGCACCTTTTTTTGAAGTTAGGAGAGCCTTTTTTAGTTGGTTGGGGGTGGTTTCTAGGGGGATTGCATCACAGTGATAACGCAAATAGTCACGCTCAGTGCTAATGCAAATTGTCAGTGCTCAAAGGTAATAAAAATGGTCAGTGCTCAGAGGTAAAGCAAATGGTCAGTGCTTAGTGGTAATGATAATTGTAAGTGCTCCGTGTTAATGCAAATGGTCAGTGCACAGAGGTAATGCAAATTGTGAGTGGTCAGTGTTATGGCAAATGGTCAGCAGTCAATGTTAATGCAAATGGTCAATGCTCAGTATTAATGCAAATTGTAGGCGGTCAGTGATTTTTTTTCTTTTATTTCATTATATTATGGGGGTACAGATGTTGTTAGGGTTACATATATTGCCCCTGCCAACCCTCCCCCCTGCTGTGCTAGAGCTTCAAGCATGTCAAACCGCTGGTGGTGCATGTCACATATATTATACACTCTTCCCCTCCCACCCACCGGCCCACCACCTGATAAAAGTGTTTTTTTGACATTTTGGTTACATTGTATTTCTTTGCCTCTCCCTAAGAAGGGTTAGAGGTATGCCCTTCCCCCCCACAATGCTCACCATATCCCAAGGATGTCGGTCTACCCCCCCAACTCCCTGGTGAGTACTACCACCATTTGAGCACCATAGTTTTGATCAGTCAGAACCAATTTGATGGTAAGTAGATGTGGAGCCCATTTTCCTAGTCTTGTGTTGCCTCACTTTGGATAACTGGCTTAAGCTTAATTCAAGATAGCATAAATGGTGCTAATTCACTGTCGTTTCTTAGAATTGAGTAATATTCCTTTGTGAGCATATACCAAATTTTAATTATGCATTCCTGAATTGACGGGCACTTGAGTTGTTTCCAAGACCTTGCAATAGTGAATTGTGCTGCAATAAACATTTGGGTGCAGATGTTTTTATAATAGAATGACTTATGCTCTTATGGGTAGATACCCAACAATGCTATTGCAGAGTGAAATGGTATTTCTATTTCTAGTTGTTTGATGTATCTCCAAATTCTAATATCATTCTAAATGGGGAAAAATTGAAATCATTCCCTCTTTGAACTGGAACTAGACAAGAATGTCCACTATCTCCTCTTCTGTTCAACATAGTGCTCGAAGTTCTAGCTATAGCAATCAGGCAAGAGAGGGGTATTAAGGGTATCCAAGTGGGGGCAGATGAGATCAAACTCTCCCTCTTCACTGATGATATGATATTATACCTAGAAAACCCCATGGACTCATCCAAGAGACTCCTAGATTTAATAAATGAATTTGGTAAAGTTTCAGGGTATAAAATCAATATACACAAATCAGAAGCATTCATATATGCCAAGAACCATCAAGCAGAAACCCAAATCAAAAATGCAATACCCTTTACTATAGCCCCAAAGAAAATTAAATATTTAGGAGTATACTTAATGAAAGATACTAAAGATTTGTAGAAGGAGAACTACGAAACTCTAAAAAACGAAATTGCAGATGATTTAAATAGATGGAAAAATCTACCTTGTTCCTGGATTGGTAGAATCAATATTGTTATAATGTCAATATTACGGAAAGTGATCTACAGAATTAATGCAATCCCCATCAAAAAAGCACCAGCATTCTTTACAGATCTCCTTCACTTTTGAAGTATCATTCTACTAAACAGTTCTAGGTTGGTAGTTATTTGAACAGTTTGAATATTTCACTCAAATTGCTTCTTGTTTGCATGCTTTTTGAAGAAAACAGCAATGTAATACTGTTCTTGCTCCTCTATAAGTACGGTGTATTTTTCCTCTTACTTCTTTTAAGATTTTATTTCTTCTTTATGTTGAATAGTATAGCTAGGTGTAGATATTTTCCTTTCCTTTTTTTTCTTACAGCATATTATAGGGTTACAAGGTTACATACATTGCCCTTGTCTCCCCTCCCTCCTCGAGTCAGAGCTTCAAGTGTGTCCATCCCCCAGACGGTATGCATCACACTCACTATGTATGTATATGCCCATTCCCTTCTCCCCACTCACACCTGCCCCACACCCGACAAATATTTGTTTTTCTTTTTTTATTAACATTTTGGTTACATTTTATATCTTTGCCTCTCCCTAGCAAGGGTTTGAGGTATTACCTTCACCTCTGCAATGTTCACCACATCCCTCAGATGTAGGACTACCCCTCCAAACCTCAAATCCCTGGTGAACACCCACCATCCTTTGAGTGCCATAGTGTTTGTCAGTAGGTGTTGATTTTTTTTGTATTTATCATGCTTGGTGTTCTCTGAACTTCCTACATCTGTACTTTGTTGTCTATTACTAATTTGGGTTAATTTATTGTTTTGAGCATTTCTTCTTCTTCTTCTTTTTTTTTGTTGGTTTTTTTTTTGTTT